>VWZX01003966.1:1701928-1964428 GCA_013399015.1 Galbula dea
GCCATCCTTCTAAATTTCATAGCAATGGAGTGAAATCAACCCAGACTGGCTTTGAAATCCTATCCCTAATGGTTCTTCTGTTACCTAGCATACAACACTTATTCATGGAATACCTAAATGGGATGATTTTAAGAGAAGCTGCAAAATTACCAGAGACCTATAATTTCAGAGGAAGCAGGGAGAACGGGGTATTTCTTCTCTCTGCTCTTCTCTTGACTCACTTCCTCAGGTTCTTGTAAAATGATTTGTACTTCTCAGATCAGTGTCATAACACAGCACAAAACAGTAAAATTTTGTTAAGCAGGAGGAAGTCAATTTGTGAAAAGTAATCGTATAGAGCATGTGCTACTTTTTAAAGCTGTTGTAACAAGTAAAAAGCAGAAAGTTCCAACTGACTGAATAGTACATTATCAAAAAAATAAATTACAGTTCCTTTATGGTAAATCAAGTGTCAGAAATCCTTATCTTTATCGGTTGCTGCTTCTCCTTGACACTACGACTTACTCTCCAAACCAGTGATGCTGATCCAGTTGTTTCTATTGATATGTTTCAAAATAGATCTGGTGACATGATCCAGCTGCAGTGTTAAAAAATATCACTCTATCCTGACCTCATACATATACCTGATCAAAGAAAAAGGATCCTTTCACAGCATGGGTCTAGTGCATGGCCACATGAAACAGCCATTCACATGGCTGAATCTGCACTGTAGGATCACATCCACTGTTGCAGTGAGTGTGAAATGATTCAGACAGAAAAGGCTCCTGTCCTCCTAAGCCAGATTTACTGTGGATCTGCAGGCTAAATCTACGTAAGGGCTCATTATGGTCAGGTCTCTCCCAGAAGCATCTGCAGAATGCCATCCCCATCACCCCCTATTAAAGTTAACTCATTTATTATGTGTATATCACAGCAGGACTTGGCCTTTTGTTCCTTGTCAATAGTGCAACTTACACTGCGCTATCCAAAAGCCACACAGATCAAGCATCCTTTCTGGGTTATTAAAAGAGAACTGGTGCCAATCAACCTAGGACAGTGCAGAGGCTGAGCCCTATCTCAGAAAATTCTCAGGCACTGACAATCTTGTAACAGAATTAATTACTACTTTATATAGCCCGACTGACAGAAACTCTAGGCCCTTTGACAGTGACATGCCAAAACACAATTCAGTGTGGATGTAGCAAGGCATACTGAAACTGGCCTCATACTGTAAGTATCATCAAACATCGACTGAAAAAACACTCTCCTCTTCTTTTGGGGTGGAGTCAGATTTCAATTTTCATAGAACAGGCCACAGAACTCCACCAAAAAAACCCCCCAAAACTTGGCAAAACAAGTCATTGATCTATTCTAATGTAAAATACACAGCTCTAAACTAATGAATACTTGAAATTAAAAGAGTGAAGTTAAATTATCCCTATATAACCTACAGATGTTGTAGGCAGTCTGAAGCATATGTGTTTGGTTTAGTCATTTTACAAAATGCATAGCCATGTATTGGCTTGTCTGGAAAGTTAATTTTTATATATTATTTTTTAGCCCCAGCATATTTGAGCACAGGCTCATTCTTTTTACTGGATAATCTTAAATGGAGATGCAGATAACACCTTATAAGCATCCTAAAAACTACTACAAGCAGCTATTCTGCAGGGAAGACTCAGACTCTTAACAAGAACAGCTTTTGCAAAATAATGTTGTTTAAAAGCTGGGAAATAAAAGAGGGACAGTAGCTTTAACATTTCCCGAACAGATTCCATCTATAAATCTGATTGCTGCAGTTATCTGATGCAAACTTTGGCAGATCTTTAGCAGAGCAGATGTCCACAATAAAATGTTATTTAATGTATCTGTGAACAGTTTCCAATATGCAAATAATTCAGTTTCTGCAAACATCTGATGGAGAACTGCCAAAATGGTGGGTGTTCATTTCAGCAGAGTAAAAGTAGTGGCTATGGGCATCTAGTTTTCTGATAAAAGCACCCTTAAAAAAAATCCTGAATTTTATGATAATGCATAAGGAACACGATTGTTTCTAGCAAATAGTCCAAAATCATAATAAAGATATAATAAACTTGAGAATTAAATCATCAGTGTCTTCAGAGGCAGAAAGGGGGTGGAAGAAAAAGCAAATTATCCAAAGGATGCTTAGCAATTGTTTTCCACATAAATTGTATGAGGTGCTTTCACATGGCTGCCAGATTTCAAAGTGGTCTAGTATTTTGCATTGTTTGGTTTTTATTTTGCTTTCTCTGGTCCTCTGATACCAGCAAGCACAGGGATACAGGCCAGCAGACCAGTACAGCCAACTGGCTTGATGACAAACTTGTCTTAAGATATGAGAAAGCATCTTGGTGCTGCAGTCCAATACTAGACCCATGGAGGTCCAGGGGAATCCCAGGGGTGAAATTAAGACACAAATTAGGTCATGTACTGCTTGTCAATCAAGCTCTATTAAGATGGAGAGACAGACCGTTAAAGCAACAGGACAACAGGTATAGAGGAGCAGATAGTCACCACTCCTTGGATGGGATCCAATGTGGTGTCCTGAAGGTCTATAAGTCTTCATTTCTCCTTGTACTGGGTACTCACACCAGAGGGGGTGTTTCTTCAGAGTTTTATAGGGGAATATCCCATAATATCTCTGATTATGTCCAAGACAATGGCACATCTTCCATGTCCTCTTTTTGGTCAGCTGGTGCACCCCTGGTTATTACACGGGTACTCGGCGTGCCACGCACCAGTCAGCACTGGACTGTGTGCCTCTGTGGCCCTCTGCCTGTCTTTGCAACATTTTTCAAGCAGCAGGGACTTTCCACAGCTTACTTATCCTTGTGGTTTTCTTTCAAGCTTGTGCAAACAGGCTGAGGAGGTGGGAAGAAGCAAGGCAGCTTTCTACTAAGGCTTGTGTCTTATACTTGGTGTATTACATCCCCCAGACAGAGCTCTCAACATTAGGAAAGCTAAATTAGAAGTAACTTCCTCCATAGCCTCCAAAGCGAAGACCACCCCATCCTTCCCAAAGTACAGGACCTAGGGCAAAAGACAACAAGGCTGCTTTGATACTCAAGTGGGGAATAAGGATTTACAGTTCCATCACTCCTCCTAGGCTTTTTTGTGTTGGCTGTTTTCTCATTTTCCTAAACAACAGAAAAATTTCACCAGCTGAAGGATCTTCACAGTTTGTTGTAATTTGAGTTTTAAATAACTGCCTTGCTGACATATTAAATTATCTGCAGATTTTATTAATCTTATAAGAACAGGAACAAAATCAGTTATGTATGGTATTTACTACTGTAAATCAGTAGTGTGCTCTAATTTATGAGAAAGCCCCTTTCCTTCTGACTCCAAAGGAAACATGATTGACCCTGACACAGTTATGTGCTCCAGAGGGGAGACAATCTGTCATGTTCAATCATTTCTTGATCAAATCCAAAATGGCAAGTTAATTGTTTAATTAAGGGAACAAGGCCCTTAGATGCTTCTGTGTTTTACATAATTTTGTAACAAGTCTACCTAAATAAAATAAATAAGATCTGATTGAAGGGAAAGAAATTCATAAGCAAAACCAGTGCTAAATATCTGTGATACTGTGTGCTTTAACCTCAGCCAGCAACTCAGCACCACACAGCTGCTCACTTATTCCTTCTCCACGGTGAGATGGGGGAGAAAATCAGGGTGGAAAAATTAAAACTCATAGGTTGAGATAAAGACAGTTTAATGAGACAGAAAAGGATGAGAAAATAGCAATAATAATACAATATACAAAGTAAGTGAAGCACAGTACAAGTGCTCACCGCCTGCTGACCAACACCCAGTCAATCTCTAAGCTGTGGTGTCCCTCAGCCAAATCCCTCCAGTTTATATGTACTGGGCATGATGTCATATGTCATGTCAGATGGTATGGAATATCCCTGGGCAGCCTGGGTCATGTGTCCTGGCTGCATCTCCTCTCGGCTCCTTGTGCCTCCCCCCTCAGCCTCCACTGGCAAGGCAATATGAGAAGCTGAAAAGTCCTTGACTCTGTGTAAGCACTGCTTAGCCACAGCTAGAACATCAATGTTATCAACATTATTCTCATCCTAAATCCAAAACATAGCACAGCATCAGTTCCTAGGAAAAAAAATTAACTTTATTCCAGCCAAAACTGGGAGACATACGAACAAAAAGCTACCAACAGCTAACCTCCAGCAGCTGAGTCCAACAAAACAAATTGAGTTTGATATGAGTATTTTGGAATTCATGTGAAAAATAATTGGCACATTTGAATACAGTTGTACCTCATTCAGGTTGTACTGTGTTTAAGACAAAGACTAGACCACAAAAATTCTGTCTTACTTCCTGAGGTAACCCTGAAAAACAGGATCAACAAAACCCAAAACAAGTTGTGGGAAATAGTGCTACCAGTGCTGCAACATTTAGCATGCCTTTTATATCTTGTAGGGCTTTAACCATCAAAATTGCTGCTGTCTATATCTAGAGGCCACTTTTCACAACCAATAATAGTTCATTTTTGCAATACAAAGCTATCCATTTGGAAACCTGAACTAGACACTTAACCATGCACTGATTTATTTGTCTGTGAATGGGTCCCCGCAGATGTTAAATCCCATTATTTATAAAGCAATGTGAAATACACACATTTTTTGGGATACATTATTTGTTGAGTACAGTGTACCTGCACTTCTCATTAGGGGAATTTCTTCCAGCACTGTATACTCTGAATAGTTTTCAGAAGTCTCCCTCTCTCCCCAAAAACTCTTCCAAGATTTTTTTTCCTTTCTTTTAGCTTAAACTTTCATGATTTGATTGAAACTCAAAAAAGTTAATTTTTTTACAACCACAGTTTTAAATTCTGACCTCATCATAGCTACAGACATCTGCATGATTCTGCCAACTTTATGCATTTGAGGTTTCTAGTGATCTTTAGTATTTTGTAGCCAAGCAAGTAGGTTGAAGCTGGCTTTCCAGAGACATTTAAACTTCTGTGCTTTGTCCAGTGCTGGCGTAAGGCTGGAGGTACACACAGACTGCCTCTGTCCCTTGATGTGCTTTGAGCTGCAGAAACTCCTAAATGTTAGAAGTTAGCTGCAAAAGCCTGTATGTCATGAATTGAAGACAAGTCAGTCACAGAAGTTTTGACTGCAGGGTATTGTTTTGTGTGTCTGTTTGTTCTAAATCCCTATAAGCCATCTCTACATCCAAAAGCTTTACCAAAAACAGTAATTTTTTTTTTCTCTTTTTCTTTTCTTAAGTAAGGAAAAGTTATGGGGAGAACTCTGAATTCTGGAAGTTTCCAGTCAACTAAGATGTGTCTAGGAAGGTGAATGGGATTCTTGTTTCTTATGTTAGAAGCATAGTTATTTTAGCAGGGATGAGGGGGAAAAGAAAAGGAGAAAAGAACAAAACAAAAAAACAAAAAAGAAGGAAGTCATGTATGGGAGCTAATTAGAAGCCTTAGAGATGAAAAGGATGGCAGGTCTCAGTTCAGGAAGGGAAGGGAAAGAACATGACTGTAAGACTTACTAAGAACCTTAAAATTGCCTAACATGCCCTCTAAATATCTATATTTGTTTTGAAGTTGTGAGCTTTCCAACACAGTACACAATTAAGTCTTTCACTGACTTTTACTTACTTTATATTGTGACATGTTTCCCAGCCTCTCCTCATCTTAATTGAATGTGAGGAAGTTCCTAATCTTTTAGCATAACTCAGTTTCATGAAGAACTTGAAAAAAATACATTAAATATTTTTAAATTAATGACAAAATAAATTAGACAAACTGCTGAATACAGATGCTTCAATTCTTCTTCCTTATGCCGCTCTGCTTAAAAACACACAAATGAATTTCCCCCAATGTACAGTGGGTCAGATTAAGTGAGAAACCAGCAAGAACACAAAGTGTGTTCTACCATACCAGCTCATACAGTTGCAGAGGGAAACCAAATAATCCTGCCTGGATTCATCAGTGTTTAATCAAAACTTGACTTTTCCCTCCCATCAATTAAAAGATTTGCAGAAGGCTGAAGAGAGGAAAAAGTAGTAAGTCTAAAAGTGATGAGGGAACCAGAGGGTCACATCAATAAAGACACATTTTTTTTAACAATTGTCTTTGTTCCAGAATGAAGAGAAAAGCACAAAGAATCTACTTTCTCCAGCCACACTGAGGAGCTGTGCTAAATCTCTGATGAGACAAAGATTTTATTTAAACTTTTATAGGAATGAGAAGGTCTCCACTAATGAGAGTTTAAGGGAATTTCTTAAATCTAAAGTGAAGGATACCAGGAGTTGAACATAACCTGAGGGTTTTCCTGTACATGTTCACTAATATTACAAAGAGCTTTCAGATAACCCTCTGAAGATCCTGTTTCCTGCAGGAAGAAAAAGAAGCAGGGCACTTTTGGGAGCTGGAAGGAAAGAATATTGCTATAAAGTTACATACACAGCATGTTGTTAGAGGAGTGTCTTCCAAATGCCATGATATAATTCCTGTGTTTAGGAGGTAATTTGAAATGAAAAAGAAAAAACCAAAACCCAAACCAGAACAAAAGAGTTCTCACTTTGCTGCTTCATAAGGCAAACTGTTCTGGAATGCAAAACCAGTGTAACCTGAGCAGAAATATGATACCATAACTGGGATAATAGCTAAGCTCATTGATAGTGCTTGTGAAAACGTAGCACTGAACCTTTCACAAACAGTAACTGAGCCCTGGTCTATCAGGATTACACCCAAGAAGGAGCTGGAAAAATACAAGAGGGTTTTTCACCTTTCCAGCAATGCCAGTCAAAGTGTTCTGTCCTACCTGTAATGAGGAATCAGGCAGTTCCTGTTCACATCTAGATGGCAAATGAACAGTTTAACATTAGTGCCTGAAAAATCTCTCATTGGTAATAGTGAACTTTTGCCTAACAAAACACTTATTAGGTCATTTTAAAAGTATAAATTTTCCCCTTTTTTGTGGTCATAACTAAATACAACAGGCTTGTACTGTACTGCCTGTCTTGGTACTGAGCAGGGACAAACAGCTAATTCTCCTGTAATTCCCCTGTTACAGTGATAATTGTAGCATGTCAGAACATGAAAATGTTTAAGCTGCACCTAACACAATGACCTGTTGTTGAGGGGTTGGAAAGAAAACCAAAAAAGCCCCAACAACCATGCCAAATTCTTCTCCCTTTATTGTGTGTAATGGAAGCACTGATTTCTAAATAGTATATTGCTATAAAGCATGGACAGAAGGGAAGATTTAACCTTTATATAAATGGAGAGCAGTCAAGGGCAATAAAAGCTCATGTCAGGTAAGAGAGGCTTATCGATGCTGACAGGGGTAGGAATGGAGAAGTCAAAACACTTGCTCCTGAGCACAAAGTGTCAGACTCATGGAGACCTTTATAAAGCTCTTCTCTGGTTCTGTTTCATTACAGAAAGCTCCTTTTATGTTAGAAGATCTGCCAGGGAAGGGAGCCACCTTTCCAAATCCTGAGGAAGGTAGCAGCTTGCCCTTCCAAAACAAGGTGTCTGAAGTAGGAAATAATGCTGTGATGGCTGCCAGAGTAACGGGACCAAAGAAGGCAGCACTTTGAAGTTTTCCTTGGGAGACAGGGCATTTCACAAAGCAATCCTTCAACTTGTGGGGCCTGCAGAGAGCTGCTGAAGACAGCCTGTGGCAAAACACAGCACAGCCTGCATCAGATCTGCAAGGGAGCAGCAACTAATAAGAGCAAGCCTGGGGCAAGTACACAGAAGGAGGACAGGTCATGGACACAGAAAAAAAGATGCAAGAATTCTTGCATGAAGAGAACCAGATGACAGCCAGGTAAATGAGGAGCTACCACAACTAAGGGTGCTGTGACCAGTTGGTCCTGAAGACATCATAGATTGTCCACAAAGAAACACATTTAGGTGTAGTGTAAGAAGTTTAAATTCAGAATAAAGACAATCAGAAGGTTACAACTGGAATAGAGTTGAAAGAACAGGTGAGAAATTGTATGACATGTGGGTAGGAGACTGGAAAAGTTTGGATGTTGGAGAAACAAAAAGAATAAACAAACCAAAAACCCCAAATACCCAAACAAAACCCCAATAATACTTATTTCTAAACACTGAGATAAATCCTAGGGCAACACTGAAGAGGATATGCCTTCAGAAATTATAGGGAAGGGGTCACAAAGAGAAACTGCTGGAGCATCCTGGGCCCCTAAGAACACCACACTCTATGAAGCAGCCACAAGGGAACCTACAGCATGTTGGAGCATAGGAGCAGTTGGTGGCTGCAAGCAGTGTTATCCCAGGAGCACTTTCTGAAACTAGGGCTTTCACTGGTCCTTTTTCTTCACTTGGCCTCAGCTGAAACCTCTGATAACAGCTTAATGCTGCTATCTAATATTAAATCACACTACATTTGTCTTAAAGACATCTTTGCATGTAAGTGATATAAACCCATCCTTCATCCTCTGTTCTCACATTCAATTCTTCAGCAGCCAAAGTTTGTTTTCTTAAAGAGCTCAGGTAAAAATATTCAGAAGACATGTTATCATTTCATGTGGGTTAAACAAAAAAACAAACCCTAAAACAAGCCCCCAAAAAAGGAATCAACTCTGATGCTTTCACTGAAATACAGAAATATGTGCCTGTAATAGTCCACAGTGTTTCTTCCAGTCAGTTATGCTACAGGAGCTTACATCTTTGTTACTCAGAACTTCCATTACATAAGCCCAGAGGCAGCTTGCTAAGTGTGACCCTGCCTGGAGGTATTTGTGTGTGGAATCCCCACATGCCACAGAACCAATCTTCTATCTCCTGCCCCTATTCCCTGCCACACAAAAGACTGTACAATGTTTTCTGTTTGAATCCCCACCTCTCATATTCAGCATCTACAGCACTGTGTGGGTTACATTTTGCACCAAAAAAAACCCCCAAACAACAAAAAAACCCAAGCCACCAAAGCCTCTGAAAGTACTGGGAGTGGGAATTACTGAACTTGTAACCTCTATGAGGTCAGTCTGAGATTCTGTGGGTTAGGAAGCTTTCACAAGACAGCGTGTCAGTGGTTGACACAAGATTAACTTTTGGAAATAATCCTGTCTCCAGTGTTCCATTTCTGCATGTATTCTACAGTACTAATACCTCTTTTGTTAAACAGTCTTAAACCCATTTCTGAAGTGAAACTCAGAGAAACCCATTTCTGAAGTGAAACTCAGAGAAACCTCTTTCTTTAGAACCACAGAGAAACTCAATCCTAGGGCCTCCTCAGCACCTACTATACCCTTGTGATGGCTCTGAATATTATTTCATGTTTCTGTTTCTTCTCGGCAAGAATTCTGTTTTCTTGTCAGAAAAGACAGAAATCAAATGTTGTTCAGTATTCTAATAGCAGCCCAAGTGTCCTAGATAAAAACATGAACCACTCAGAATGATAGTAGCAGCTAGGGGGATTGTGTTTATGGACTATTTGTTATTATGTTATGTGAATTGCAGGAAGCGACTCAAGTGAATATTTGTACTTGTGCAATCTTATTTGCTTTGTATATAGTGGCTCTTGTAATGTGGGCATTTGTGCAGTCTTTGTATTTTACATGGCTTCCCAAGAGGAGAAGTAGTAGTGAAACCAATAAAGCAGGCAATAAACCTGTATTAATAATGTATGCAGAGCTATAGATGTCTATTTATATGATACAATATTAAAGTGTAAATGCATAGTGGTTAGTGGCTGGTTTGTTTTGGGTTTTGTTTTTTGTTTTCTTTTTTTGTGTGGTGGTGGTGTTTGGTTTTTTAATAGATGAACACGAATGACCAAAACAACATTCTTAGCTATTTTGCCAACAACATCTTCACATGCTCAAGATATAGAATTCTTTCAATATATACACACAAGAAAAAAAAAAACAACCAACCAAACAAAAACCCCTAATTTTTTCTAGTCTGCATATAATTATAGTATTGGTAAGAAAAAAGATAAAAATGTGAATCACAGAAAATATATCTCATACTCATATGCTTATTGCTTAGAAGATAAGCAATAATCATTACTAGTGGCCATAAAAAGTATTTTAATTGTAAAGCATTGTAACTTACTAAAACCAAAGAGATTCCAAGTCTTTCAGCAAAACTCTGATGCCCTGAATTTTTGGACTTAAGGGCAGGTGAAAGCAGAAGAAGCAAAGCTTTCTTTTCATCTTTTCTAACCTTAATGATTCTATGACAAGACTACAAAGCAGTACCCTCCTTTGCTGGGGTTTTGGCATATCTGAAGGGAGACTAGAAAAACTTCTGTTTGCTTAAGGACTCGATATCACAGTAGGATCTAAATTTCAGTTTTTACTGGTTTTATGCAGCAGATAACTGTAGACCCAGATCAGCAGTGTAAAAATACCAAACTAACTTTATGGCTACAGCTACCCACATTTGCAAGCTCTGCTGAATTGCCAAAGTTGTTCTGACACTACTCTGTATTCAGTCATCTTGGAGTAGCTAGGTATCAAACCCAGCACGTCTGTGCCATCAGATGGCAGTCCCAAGAACTATTTTTTCATTATGACTACTATAAAGTAGTACTTTCCCAGCTACTTCAGACTGTATTCTAAAGGTGCTTTGGAGACAGCATGAAAAAAAAGCATTTGTTCCCTTTTGATTTGTGCCCTAGCATACATCCAGTTTATTATTTATATTTATAGAGAACCAGCTCTGCCTACAGTCCCAGTCACAAGACCTTTGCAGTCTTCTCACCTGAAAGTAGGACACAGGTGTCTTTGTTGTGTCACCATTCTTTCAGTAATAAATATTTCCCAATATCTAATCTAAACCTGCCCTGGCACAACTTGAACCCATTCCCTCTAGTCCTATTGCTAGTCCCAAGGGAGAAGAAACTTAGTATAGCTTTGAATTCCATGAGAGCTCGATACTGAAAACAAGACTTCTGCAACAGAGCTGCTTTATGCCTTACAGTTAACCAAGCAAACTACAGCCATTTTGCCTTCTCACCTTTCCCATATCCTATCACTGTCTCAGTTCTCATCTTCATATCTTGCTTCACTAACTTCACAGGTTAGAGGGTTTACCTGCTGCTGTCAAACAGGAAAACTGGGGAATGTGCAGATACAAAGGAAATACAGCCAAAACTTGCAAGGCTAGAGGAATACTTTCAAAGTGACTGTGATTTAAAAATATATTCTTCAAAGAAAGACCTAACCTGGTCTTTGGGAATGACAGAGTGTGATTTTCTCAATTTTGCAGAAAGGATTACACATATCAAGGGGGAGCAGTACCCACCTGAGAATTTTTGTATAGATATGTCTTTGAAGAAGGAGCTTCTGGCATAAATTCTACAGTTACCAGGGGATGGACAGGTGGTCTTTCACAGGAGCAGAAAAAACAGTTATAAACAAAATGAGTCAAGTAGTTGGAGAACAGAAAAAAAATCAAGACAAAAACAACAACAAAAAAGACTGACAAAAGAACCTGTCCAATTTTTCAGAAAGTTGCAATCTATTCAATACTTGTTTATAGGGTTGCTGAAAAAGTTTATAGCTCTCTGCAGTGAAAGATGGACCCCTGAAGAATTAGGTGTTTGCGTTGGATGAAGAGACAAGTTGTCAGCCTCTCTCATGCTCAGCACTCTGATACACACAGAGAGGCTGGGTAACTGCTCAGTCCTACAAACACCAGAATACTTCAATTTAACAAAACTCTTCTATCTAGAAAAAGCACTGAAAACATCCTGAATTTAAGCAATGTTAGGATTAAAGCACATGCTGGTATTTAGAGCTGAATCAGGATCCGAGTTAAGAAATACGTGTAGCTATCTCACCCATCCTGACTGAGATGATATAATTTGAACTTCATGACTTCCATTACTGCAGAAGAGAATACATATGTGTGAAAAGGTGATGTCTACATGAGGACATGCATTAAAATTTTGAAGTAAAGCTCTAAATAAATACAAAAGAAGCTGCAACAGAAAAGTAAAATCTAAGCTGTTTGACCTACAGGGTAAACAATCAAGCAGGACCCTGAGGCTTTTCCAGCTCCCTGCTGTGTCTTTTTGAACAAATCACAGAATTTCTCTTGGCTCTTCCTTCCCTCCTAACAGTTTGTCAGTCTTGTCTTGTTGGTTTGTGAAGATCTTCACACCAGGGCTTGTTTCTTATTATGCTGTATCAAGCACAATCTCTGTTGGGTCTTCTGAGCAGCCTGGTATGAAAATATTGATACCTGCACTACCATTGAAAACTGGTAGAGGTTCTTTGATTACCAAGAGCAAAAGAATGTCCGTGCAGGGTGAGATCAAAGCCCAGTGCAGGGTTCAGCTGACCTCCCTGCTGCCAAAGGTAATTGCCCAGGAAAACGCATGAGCACAGAGCAAGGATTCAGGAATATTTCCTTAAATACTCTCTTCCCAATGCAGCTTTGTAGCTCATTGACTTTTCAAGCCAGCAGCAGTGATACTGATGTCTTTGTTCAGATGTTGCAGTGCCAGCTGAACATTTCATATAAGGAGGATGTCCTGCAGAAATTCAGGTCCCTAGTTGCAGATGGCAAGTTAACCAATGAAAACTATTTTACAATGATGTAGGCAACTGCAGATTTTATTCCTTGAGGAAGTCACAAAATGACTGATTAATGTAGACAATGAATCCTCTGACCTATAGGGAGAAGTTTCTGCCTTTGTCTGAGAATGACATGGAATTGCTACCAAAACTCCTAAAACCCATGAGGTTGGGTATTATATGCTGGTTTTCTATTAGGAGCATCATGTCAGTGCTGATGACTTCCTGGGAACCCAGACTGGAATGTAAAGTGCTATTCTGTTACTTTATGTTTTCCCTATAATTCTTTCTATCTGAATAAATAGGATTTCACTTTATGGTGGCTGCTTAACCTTATGCTGAACTAAAAATCAGACTTGCAGTTAATTACCAGGATCTGCAATCTAAACATTTTATATAGAGAAAACTGAAGCACAAAGAAATGACTTAGGCCAAAACAGAAAATCTAATCAGACTTTGGCAGAGTTCAAAACAACATTAAATCTCTCATTGTAATTGCAAACCATATTCCAGCAAAAACTGATCATCAAATAACAAAATGAAATAACAAAGAGATTAAGAACTACATAGACTGTGCATTTGGGATGCTGTATTTCTAGACTTTATCACACCATTAACACACCTAGTAATAGACTACCAATTATTTTTTTAATAAGTCAAATATATAGCAGATATAGAGAAAACTCATTCAATTAAGAAAGGGAGACATAATGTCTAAGAAATAAGCACTGTACATCTTGTATGAATAACAAAAGCACTGCTATCAGAGTGCATGGCTGAACACTTCAAGAAGGAACTCCTGTTTGCCCAAACATCCAAAAGACAGACCTGTTCTCCTCTGCACTTCCATCATTTCATTTCTGTATTGACTACCTTGTCAAAACTGATAAAATAATAGCCAAACCCTAAGCCAGCTGCTTTTATATGGACATGTTTTGACCTCAAGCTGATTGTACCCCAGAAGTCTGGGCAGATGTCTAGTCAATCTTTTTCTCCGTTTTCAAGAGCAAACATTTATGTGCCTATCCAACAGATGCATCACTTTGGTAAGCCTCTGCCAGCACACAGATGATTTGGATAGAGATTATCCAGACATAATATACTGTTTCTTCACTTAGAGACATTGCAGAATTACCTGGAGAACACTGAAATCCTTCAAGATATTGTTGTGAAATGTAGTGTGAACCTCTTCCACTGTGTCAGGCCAGCCTGCACGTAAGCTGGAAAAATATGCTCAAACGGTGCTCTAAAGTCCCATAGAGAACTTCCAAATTTACTGGAGAAAGACATTAAACACTTGAAACTTTCGTAACTCACATCAGCTTTACCTACTTTTACCAGGCTTTGTTTCTGCAAAGTGTTCAGAATGAATTACACACTCACTTAGGAAACTCTCAAGTGCTTCAGCCTTGTTTCACTCAACAAAAGAGCTCCCCAAAAATGTTCAGACTTACATTGCCAGGCATAGCGATTCTTCATTTACATTGTCACTGCTTGTGCTCTTCCTCGACTTGAAGTACCCTGCAATGTCTTTTTACACTTACTATACCAGCACCAGCTATATCACTTCAGTTTTACACCTCTTGGGGAGAAGAGGTATAAGGTGAATAGCCAAAACTTACAAGGCTGGAGGAATAGAGTTTCCAGAGCCCATATCTCTGCATGAACTGCTTTCTGAAATTCTCTTTAACTGATTTATCATCATGCCCTTTACCAAGCACAAACTGGGAGCAACACCAGCTGCTGATTAACTGTCAATTCAGCCCACTCCTCCCATTCACCTGTGCAGTGGATCAGCAAATGTACCCCCTGCAAATAACAGCCCCAGCCAAACAAGGAAGGAAAAAAAAAAAAAGAGACCTTCTTGATGAAACTATGAAAATGAATGTGAGAAAAATCTGTCTCTGAAAAATCTTATATCAGATAGTACTCTGAAGATCCGCCAAGAGAAAGTTTTGTAGCAGGCTATTGGGACAACTGAGAAAAAAAACAAATAATGGTAGAGCTGTGGACTGTTTGGAACTCCCAGGACAAACAATAAATAGCACTTTGACTCTGAAAGAGCTTTTTGCTTTGAATCTTCTGTTAGTCTGTTGGTTTTTACAGATAAGAGAATGCAGACACCACAGTGAAGCCTTTACACTATTCATTTCCAGACAGGCTAAGAGAATTAGAACTACCATTGCACTGAAAACTACCAAGAACTAGTACATGAAACACCTAAGGTACCAACTTACCAAGAGGGTTAATTATCTTAATAAGAAGATTGCTAATAGCATGCTGATCCTGCAGCCAATTTTCTTTGCAGACACAGCTGAAGACTGATCAATGTGGGGAGGCATGCAAGCTTCCTCCTTGGAAATGGCCCAGTTACCATCACAAAACTTGCATCTACAGCCTGATTCTGGAACAAGTCTAAGATCAGCACTTGAGAAGCAGCGGTGCAGGATTTCCTGACAAAGTAACTCAGTCTACCCTTCTGTGGTCCTTCTCTATCACTTCATGTCACGGCACTGATGACCTATATGAATAGGTAGCATTTACAATGTGCTAAAGCAGAGAGGATTAACAGCAGCAAAATGTTGGGGGTTTTTTGCAAGCCCATCTGCTATTTTCCTGCCTATCATGAATTCAGGATTTATCATGTCATAAAATCAGAATTCTGTGGCTCTGCACTACAGAAGGAGGGCATGTTTGGACAGGTAGACAGTACTGAAAGTGGCACAAAAACCCTGTAGCTATTGCAGACAAGAAGCAGCAGCAGGTGTATTACTGGAGAAGGTTCCATATGTGAGACAGAATTCAGTCTTCAGAAACAGGGGATGACTCTTTTATCTAGTGGAAAAGGAAGGTGGCTACTGAAGCTTTTCTCCAGTGTCCCCCTTCCCACCTTAATTTCCCACCTTCTATCTCTTAGTAGCATCTCACTGAACTACACAATTAGCATCCCAAAATACTTATTTACAGACCAATAATTTGTTAAGCTGGCAACAACCTATGGTTGTCACCATCTGACAGCTGTTTGCTGGCTTGCAGAAAGTGGTCTGTTTTCAGTGTGAAGCAAGCCAGGTGTCCAGGCCATTAAAAATATCCACAGCACAACTGTTACTAAGTGATGCCACAAAGAGGCCAGGGCTGACCAGTGCTGGGGAGTGAAATGTATGCTACCAACCCGAAGATAGTCACTGGAATCCCTCCAGCACTATGTGGTGGGAGTTAGGCAAATCTGTTTGCAGGACTCTTGCTCGTGGCCTCTGCAGTAGTGCACAAGACATCTGAAAAGTGACAAAAACAACATTCTTCTTCTTTTAAATGTTGGAATACAAGATCTGAAACTTGCCATGCTTTGAAAAAGGCTGTGAAATCTTCAACTTCATGAGTCTTGTGCTGTCTAAAGCAATTTAGCATGTTCTTTCCTCCACTGAGCCATCAATGACATCCTTATGCAACAATCATGTAAAATAGGATGGCAGAATTCACAGTTCTTAACACAAAACAAATAGGTGGTTTTCTTGGGAACAGCTTAATCATTTTTCTCCCCTCAGTTCTATAGGTTTTCTGATTTTGCTCCACTCAGCAACTCTGCAATGGAGGGGGGCACCAAACTGGATAACCTTGTAGAATTAGCTACCTGCATGATTCCAGATATAACCTGTTCTCTCTGTGGAGTGATCAACAACACTTTCTTGTTCATCAAAATCAAACATGTTACCTAAGCCACCACGATAAACTCTCTGCTGTAGCAGACAAATCCAAGTGGCTGTTCAGTGATGCACAACCACCTCTACTTTTAAATTCTAGCTTGCTTTGTCTCTCTAGTACAACCAGTTACAATTATATTTTCCATTCTTTCCACATCCTTTTCAACCACCTGCAGGCAGACCATGTGTTTCATCCAGCCAGTTCATACTATGGACCTGCCTGCTGATGTGGAGATGAAGTAAATGGATAACACAACCCAGCCACTACCCGACTCTCGTAACTGAATCAGCTTTGCGAAGGGTTTCAGGAGCCTAAGAGTGTTGGCAATTAGAGGCTGCCTTTGGAAGTAGATAGAAATAAAACATATGTAAGGATCATTTTGTGGTCTGATTTTAGCCTTTACCTGCCTAGATTTTCTAACTCATTCTTTTAGTCACCTTCACCTTAGCTAAAATTTCTCACCACTTCACAACAAGGGTCAAATGTACTGACGCTGCAAAAACTATCCCATAATTTAGCCCAGCAGTGCTCCTTACCAGAAGCCCAACATTAGATTAAGCAGACTCATGTGAAGTAGAGAAAAACAGAGAAATGGCAGATGCAATTCTAGTATAGCATCTGTCCACACTGTGGCTTAAGGGAGCCACTCTGGGTGAAATGGGAACTACCTTCAATTACCTTAAACCCAAACAGAAAGCCATTTTTGGCAATGCCCATCTGTTATAACATGGTGATGGTTTTCATGGCTATTCATATCCCTCCAATGTTTTCAAGTACCCAAGAAAACAATGTTTTGTATATATTTTACTGTATTTGCAGTCTCTTAATTTCCTTATGTCTATGCATATGTTATCAATAACTACACATACTGTTTCTCTGGGGATTTACATTTGTAATACAGCATTTCTCAGTTCACAGAGAAAATTGAATTAAAAAGGACTATCTGACAATATTAGGTGGTGCTGGATAGCATTACTCAGCTTTGTAATTATCTTATCTCTACCTGCACAGCCATAGTTTCAATCAAAAAAACCCCTCAGTCACTTCCACTCCTGCTGCAGATAACATGAGCCAGCATATCACTTAATCTATACCTATTCCTCCACAGGAATGATAACAGAAGTACTACCTTTCCTACGATAATCTTACATCAGACTCATCTCAGAGCAGGGGAAACGTCTGGATGAAGCAGTGACACTCCAAGATGCAATTCCACCACAAGTCAGGTTTCCTTGAGACCAGAAGTTATACCTCAGAGTAGATGTAGTTCCTGTCTAATTATTTTATTCACCTCTCCACATACACTCATATCAAAAACAGAGTTTGGTTTTCTCATTATGGCTGTACAAGGAATATAAATCACTTTGCAAGCACTTTCTCTTTTCATATAGTCCTGTGAGACTTGTTAGAAGAGGTTTTGTCTCCTCCATAGCACTGTGGGAGGAAAAGAAGGGTAAAAGGACAGGAAGGTGTCCTCTTTGGTGAGCTCTGATCACTCATTGCCCACTGTGTCTCACATTCAACCCCTTCAGCACTCATTTAGATTTCCAGTAATTTACTGTTTGTCAATTTTTTCCCCCAAAGGATAAGCAGGAAAGAAAGAAATCTGTTAAAAAACCCCCCAAAAACAGAAAAAAAAAAAAAAAGACAAAACCAGCAGCAACCCTCTCTTCAACCCCAAGGAAAAAAAAAACCAAACATCTTCAATAAACTCTATTTTGGGTACAGCTCTATTCAGTAGCAAGATAAAATTAAGCTGACATATGTCAACTGCAAGTATTAGTACTGTGGCGTATACCTAATTTATTGCTTTTACAGAGCATTTTCAGCTCTAATCATGCTTCTTTCACACTATTTAGATATATTTTAAAAAACAAAGAGCCCTGTAACACATATTCCCTAATGCACATTTGCAAGCAAAGCATCTATGGTCTCAAATCCAGCATGACCCACGTTACAGAGCAAAAAGAGTAAAATGATTAAATAGACTGGCTCACCCAGCTTGTTTTTACACATCAATAAATACCATCAACACAGCAGAAATAGAGATGTGGTTTTCCATTTGGAGTTCATTCAAACACTGGCTCTTCTTCAGACCTTGCACACTATGTAAAATAGAGCTGGGTGAATAATTCATTATGAATTATTCATTCAATTAATTTAATTTCTTCTGCTCTCTAATTAACTATCTTGACTTTTTTGAATGTTTTCATTATCTGAGAATTATTTACTCAACAGTTTCTATGAATAAGTCCTTGCCTCCAGATTGTTCACAAGCAGATTACTGCAAGAAATCAAAATTGTAAATTCAAGCTGTGCTGAACTGTTGAATTAGACATACAAGTCACATGGCATTTTTCTGGTTCCTTATTGGATATATGAAAACCAACCAACCAACCACACAGATCTCTCCTGCAAACAAACCCATTCCAAGACTGAAATGTATTTGCTACAAAAATCTTTGAAAATATTAATTTTATAGCATAGAATCATTTTGTCTACATCTTTGAAAAAAACTAGTAAGCTAGCCATGTTAAATTATAAAACAGAACTTGCATGCATCTATTCTTTGAATGCTTCAGCTTCCCCTACAAGGCTAGGTCCCCTTTTAGGTACCACCTCCAGCACAGCTCCCTACTCTGAATCTAGATAAGGAAAGAATGACAGTGCCACCAGTAGGAAGAAAATCAAAAGGGTGTCTGAGTCTCCTCCTTAGTCTCCGTCCAAGTAGGAGATCATTCCATGGCTAGATTTAGCAGGCTGTAAGGAAGCTCTTAACAAGGCTATGAAGGTCTTTTTCTATTTTCCAAAGGAAACTGAGATATTTATGGGGATAAACAAAAAGACCACTTAGCCTGTTTTGTCTTTTAATTCAAACCACAACTCAGCACTGGGTTCACTCTTTCCTTACAGTGGCACCCAAGCTGGTCACTCAGCCATCTGTGCCTCCGTCCTCTAGCTACAGACACAGGGACAGAAACTTCTCCTTATCTCACTTGGTGGGTACAATGGTAACAAGCATAAAAGGGAATGATGCAATGGGAGACAACCTCAAGAAGAAACTAGAACATGTCAACAACAATGAACCCAGCTAGGGAATCATCTGTATAAACAGAGATGAGATATATAAAAAGCTTTTCAGCAGCTGAGCAAAGGAAATTTCCTCCTGCATCATCCCCTCTAATCCCCAAGCCTACCTTGGATTTATCTTTCTTCTTCCTCCAGCTGCTTTTGCTTCTAAATGGGAGATGTTCACTTCCATTCCCCCTAGGATGAGAGGAAAGGGAGAAGTTAAGATGATGAATAATAGTCTATGAAAGCATAGAATGTTTCAAAGAGAAACACGGAAGTACTGACAACTACCTACTGTTTCTCAGAGGAGATGGCAGCAGACCATCTCATGTGGGATGGAAGAGCAAGCAGCAGCTATGATTACTGTAATCATTACTTGCTGCAACCTGAGGGTACTGAGCTACTACTGTCAGTTAAAGTTAGTTGGCAATTCTCTTACCAATCTGCAGCCAAGATCTGCTTCCCACCCACCTAAGGTGGAGACATTTTGCTGTGGGCTTCTCATCAGATGCAAACAATCAATCTTAACTAAGCTAACAAGATACATATGATACAAGTCATCTGTTAAGAGTTACAGATTTTTCAACTCAGGTGATGGTTAACCAGGTATATATTTTCACATGAAACATGCCAGATTTGGTTGTATTCACCACAAGAACAAACATTTAATTTACCTCTATGCAAATGATAAATTACTTTGATGTAAGTCCTAAAGTGTCAGTTTGACCTTTGCCCTCAACACATTGAAGACCCCAGAGTCCACAACTGAAGACTTTAGGAACAGAAGGCTATTTGTAGGTTTTGCCAAGCACAACTCTTAACATACATTACAAATTACATTGTGTTTAAAAAACATTTTCAGATAGTACATGTTAGGTAGATAAAATATAATTTATGTTAAAATAATTTCTACTTCAATATAATGTATTTCCAGGCACGTAATTTTAGTTTGTGTCCTACAGGATTTTCATTCACACAAAACAATTTTTTGGTAATACCACATGGACCTATATTGATTAAAATCCTTGGAGACTTCCATATTTAGAGCTGAACTTTAATTCTGCTCACAAAAACAATCTTAACTCATTTCTTGACTACTGGAATTCCTCTTATTAAGTCTCTAGCATACGTGTTAGAGCAAACAGATGAAACTCTTGGTGACAATATGCATAATGAAGAGACCCCGTTCCTTACAGAGAAGGCTAATTAATCATTAGGTGAGTGCTAGTAAATTTTCTGAATCACCAAGTTTCTGACAGACATGCTGTTAAGGCAGCAAAATGCCCACAGATGTTACTTGCCCATCCAAGGGGAACATATTCTCTTGAGGACTCTGAGCATCTTGTCATGGTTTATTTATTTATTTTTGAATGAAATGAAAAATTAGCAAACCCATGTAATGATTAATGTATGTGTGCAAGCAAATAATAATAGCGTGAAGCCTATTAATAATTAAAACTAGTGCTGGATTTTATGATACTAAAGTAGAAATGTGAATTGCTTTCCAGCAGCTCTGAAATAGTACAGTTAATAGATCTACTGCACTGTCTCCCTAACAGCTTAAGCATAACTTAATTCACAGAAAACTATCCTGAATTTTCACAGCAGGATTCTCAGTTTTGCTTTACTTTCTCCCTATGCCTTTCAGTACTTTACTAGAGCAGTCTCCACACAGAAGCTTCATTACTAGGTTCAGTAACCTATGTCATTCTCTCCCACTGGATATAACAACCAAAACCTTGGTACAGCTCCATGTCTGCCCAGAACCACCCAGCCTGCTCCTCACCAGGTGGGAGTCATGGGACAAGTCACATGCTTCACCACTGCCCACGGGGAGCCTGGTTTTGCTGGCCAGGGTGTGTCCAAATATGTCACAAACCCCAAGGCAAAATCAGACCCAAACCAAATGGCCTTTGTGATACCTCAGCTACTTTGATCAGGCTTAGATCAGTACAGTGTGACAATGTACTGCTCAATGGCACCTTAGATGTGCCATTTCAGTTAAATTGTCATTCTCCTTGACAGATTTTATAAGGATGTTAATTAGGATTTTTTAATTATTTCTCTAATGACAGGGATGTTTTTCAGGTGCAGAATTCCAGGCAGGACATAAGCCTGAGAGCTTCCTTCCTCACTAAATGCTTTCCTTTCAGTCTTTAACTTCCCCCCTCCCCAGCATAATAAAATATATTAAGAGCTGGCATATCTGGTAACTATGGTTTCTTTTTTTCCTCCCCCTCCCTCCTTGAATGTAATTACATTACAGTTCATTAGCTGAGCTCATTAAGACCCCAGTACAGGTAGGAAATAGGTAATTGGCTAAGTACAATTATTACATTAATTTGATTAGCTGTTTTGTGCTTTTATCAAAAAGGTGACCTCTGTTGATACTGGAATAGGTTTCACTCCTTTGCTACTTGTTGGTTTGCAGGCAGCCACGGGACTGTGATCGCCTAAGAGGATGAAAATCCACAATAGAATTGCTTTTGGTGTTGCTCAGACTGAGGAGAAGAGGCAGCTGTATCCAGATAGCTGTCGGACAAGATTGTTGGATTTTAACATGACTCTGTCTCTCCTCACTTACTTGAATGCCCCTGATGCTTTGTTGTGTGCCAGGCAAAAGGCAAGCCTGGATACAGGGAATGTGGGAGCCTACTGCCTCGGCCAAACGTCGCCGAGGCTTTGTGCTCCAGTCAGGCCGTGTCTCTTAAGATACCATTGCAGTAAAGCCACAAAAAAGGAGGTAAAAAGCATGGAAGAATACAGAAAATGTACACATATCTCCATATAAATGAGGCAAGACCCTGGGACATCCCTCCCATCCCACTTCTGGGATGGTGCCTTTGGCAACCACCTACATAGGCTGGCTTTGTGACAGTGCCACAGAGAACAGAAAGCCTTTCACCCATGGCACTGCTGAATGCTTGCACAGAGCTCATCACAAGATGCCCCCAAAACACTCCTAGAAGTGGGGTTTGGCTTTTGTTTGGGTTTGAGGGGTTTTTTTGTTTGTTTGTGGTTTATTTTTTAAATTTTAATATTGCTTTAATTAAACCACTGGCATGTTTTGTTCCTGAGAATACCACACAAATGAACACCATTGATGGCAGGAGCTCTAGGGATATTTTCAATTAAAACAGCAATTGGTGTGGGTGGCAAGGCATGGTCCAATTCCTAATTAAGTGAATGTGACATCTCCTACTGACTAAGCTGGAAGCTGGACAAAGCCCAAAACAGAAAAGGAGGGGGTCAAGCAGTGGGTGAGTTGAAAACATCATTAAGAGGTTTACTTGTTACTTTTACAGGAAAATGTCTTTGTGTAGCCCACAAAGCAGCTCTGGTTTTCCAAAGAATCTTCTATCTAAACAAAATGCAGAGATAGATTCTTTTTAGGTAAAAAGAGAGCAAGATTGTAAATGAAAATAGTTTTTTGTTTGGTTTTTTTTGTTTGTTTGTTTTCCAGCTTTGTGCTGAATTTGAAAAGTTTTCTCTTCAAAAATAAAATACCTGTGACCATTCTGAAGCTGAACATTATTGTTGGTATTACACTCAATCCTAAAATTCATATCATAAAAATCCATGTTTATGTACTTACTGCTTCAATATTATGTAACTTCCCAGTGTCAGCAAACAGCTCAAATAATACCTGTCTGTTTGTGCGATCACACAGGGAATGTAGCTGGGATTATAAATTACCTCCAGACAAATAAGAGGCACAAAACATAAGCTTGTCAAGTCAACTGGAGCAAATTGGTGTTGTGCTGGAACAAACTGGAGAACTAACAAGCAATACAGATGAAATCATGGACAGCTGAAGCAGATCCATAGTTCATCTTCCAGAGTTAGTTAATGTCAATGTCAGTGGAATTTGCACAAGCAACAAACCCTCAACCTCAGCTCTGCACTAGCTGACATTTCCCTCCTTTTAAAATTGGCAGTCTGAGCTGTGGAACCTAAATTTAACCTCTGGAGAATATGCCACATGACATCAGTGTTCTTTACATGTTCAGCTTAAGACTTTGAAAGCTAATTTATCCATGCACCACCTCAATAAGTGACTCGCCTAGCAGCTACTGAACTTCTGTCACTTGTTGGCTTCTGTTGGCAGAGCCTTTTTCTCTGGAGAACTCATTCTTTAATAATGACCATCTTAGACCCCTGAGGATGACACTAATGAGCATTTGAAAATGCCAAAAATATCCAACAGCATTCCCTGATTTTTGAAGAACACCACTTGTTAACAATGGCCACTGCACCAAATTGTGCCAAGCTGCCTTAATAAGTTCATATTGAATTCTCACATCCAAAGTACAAACATTTAAGCAGACACCTGAGATACTGAAAGACAAATTAAAGTTTTGTTGTGAAGTGCTGCCTCTTACATGCTTTAGAGAACAGCATGTGAGAAGAGCTGCTAAACAAATATCACCTTCAAAGCAAACTTCTAAATAATGAAGTACAATGACAAAAGACCTATTAAGTCCAGTCATACCTTGTCCCCCTCCTCAAGATCTCCTGAATCCAGGTGTTACTGAAGAAGGATACAGAGAAGTGGCTTTTCCTCCAGAAATTACACCAGACCTGTCTTTGCACCGAGAGAAAGCAGCAATGCTCTCAGCCACAAAAGGGGCTCTGCACTTTTTTGCTCTCCATCAAACTATATATCCATAGAGTTTCTGCAGCTGTACAGAGAAGGCACAAACTGTGCAACCATGTATTTGCTGGATTTCCCTCCTCAGTGAAAGCAAGAGGTTTTTTTCTCTCCTATAATGTGGGCTTTGTTCCACACAGGACAAGACTACAGAATAACTCAGTACCTGCAAAATAAACATTCCTAAGAATAAACTTCATGCACAATGCAATCATACATTGCTCAAAGAGGATGGCTTTGTGCTGTCTAGTTCCTTTGGTCTAGACACCCTGTGCTCTTCTCCCCATCTTCCCCTTTTCTTTATCTTAGGTTTCAGTGCTATATGGGCACGACAGTGAGAAAAGACAACAAGTCTGCAAGGTATATATGAGTTTGAAATGGAGATTAATGAGTACTAAATAAAAACAGATATTTGTACCCCTTCACATACTCTTAACATCTTCCCCAAAAGAAATAAGCAGATTGTACCCAAGTATATTAGCAACAAATCAAATGTTCTGCACACATCAGAAGGTCAGGAGAAAATGAATTTAAGAGATTATCTTGATTTTTACTTGCACGCCCCCATTTGTAGAAACACTCAACTGTATCCTCCCTTTATATTAAAGCAAAATTAATTAAATAGGTTATCATTTAGAACAAAAGAGGAGAAATAAGTGGTAATACAAAGCCACCCTTAATGAGGAAACATTACTTGAGGACAAATGAATAGATGTATTAAAAAAAAGGTGTTATTTAACAGCTTTAAAACTCTATCGTATATTCATAGTCATTTCAATAAAATCATGCACTTGTTTGGGGGGAATTGAGCTCTCCTGAACACTAGGTAAGAGTTTTAATCACTCCATCCATTTACAGTTATTGAATAGCAAAGCACTAAAGGAAACTATGCCAGTGAATAGCTAGATAAATGTTGATAGCATCTTGTCAGCAAACTGAGATGGGTTCTTGTCCATACTTACACATTCAAATAACTTTACACAAGGAAAACTAACTATTCATGTGGGTTATCAAACCATTGTATAAATTTCTTCTGGATCAGAATCCTAAATTGTCCTTTCTGTATGATAGGAGCAATTTCTTTATGTTGACTTTAAAAAGTGTCCTGATTCCTGTCTGTACACTGTAGGCATCAGGCAAAGCATTTAAAAACAAAATCAAAATAAAAATTAAAAAACCCCAAAACAACTACATACCAAAAACCATTTGATCTGCACAAATACATGCACCCACATGTCTGTGTGCACACAAAGACCCTTTGCACTTTGTCCACTATTCCAGTGAGTAAGTGAATGAGATTGAGGTACTGCAAACTAGCAGAAAAGTAATACAGATCAAATCAAAATGGCTGCTACAGAGAATGGCCTTCATGCCAAATAACTAGTTCCAGAAAACCTACATCTAACCCATGGTTTACAGTTTCATGTGTTTGGGGTGCAGATATAAAGACCGAGCTTCCTGTGTGGCCAGGGGTTTGAAGACAACCGTTTCCTTGTTCTGTCTTTGTTTACTGAGAGTTATTTTGCTGCTTATATATTTCATCTTTCATTTAATTTGACAAAAATAAACACAAAGCAGAATCTGAATTGCACATGATTAAAATGGATTTGTTCAAATTCCACAGACCTCAAATCCTCTTGGTACCACTTTATTTTTAAGGAATGCCCAGTGACAGTGATTTACTGTAAGATGAATAATGCATTTATATCACATACTGGTTGTGGCAAAAATAATCTATAAATGTTTAATAAATATTCTGTAATGCTTTTGGTGAGCATGTTATAAATAAGTAACAATAGATTTGCAATGAAATATTTATATACATTTGGGCTATTGTTATGCTTTAAGTGTTCTAGGAGCCATTACTAACAAAGTGAATGGAGTTACCAAGGTTATAGATATGTTCTGTAAGCCATTTATAATGAAATGTTCAACACTTAAAGTAAGTGTATTTGTAGAGGTTGTTGACAAAGTATAAGAGTCTAACAAACCATTCATACTAAACTCCACACAGATATAAATGTTACGTAGTCATTTGATAAGTCATTTATAGTGAGACCAGAAACTCTGCTCTGCTGGGAATACACTGTAAGATCTTTGCCTGTTCCTGTATCCCAACTGAAGTATAATTACACCTACATACATGGCTAGATCCTGACAAATCTCTCACAAGTTGCATTATGAAGACTGCATGTTAGCTATCATATCCAGATAACCCCAAGTCTCAAGAGCATGGATAATTTCCAGAGCGCTACTGGGGTCAACAGGCAGCTTGAGGGTTCTTCCCATACAATGTGACTGCTTCGAGGCATGGCTGTGGAAGGTACGCAGTAAAGCTCTAGCTGACTAACAGCCTTAGGAGTGCTACAGAGATGGTGCCAGCCTAATGCATTTAGCTAACGCCATCATATTTGTAGTGACAGCAGCCTAAGAAGATGACACCTATTGCTGTCACAAAAATATCCAGAAAAGAATAAATACTATAGCAAGTGTTTTAAGGAATAGATTCTCAATGTTGAACTGTACACACATCCACCATTAGACCAGGTTGTGACCTGGGCAAGACAAACTGCATCCCCTGGAACCTTACCAACTCAGAGTACTCCTGTCACTGTTAAAAAATATAGGCATGAATGATTCATGAGTATATTAATGAAGTATTTGTATCACACACTATTATCATACACTTACACTTCAGGTTTCACAGCATCCTTGTTTGTGGTGGGGAGCACGTGTCATTGCTGTGGCTCCCACAGCTGCTGTAAGTGCCGATGTTTTATACTTAAACCACCCTCAGAACTTTCACAGCTCCTGTGAAGCACACTGATCTCTCCCCAGGTCTTACTAACCCTCAAAGACTCAAATGCTCTGCACAAGGGCATCATTTTTATGAAAGAAAATCACAGAGATAAAGCACTACAGATAGTTGAAAAAGTTTAAAATCTGTTTTAAATAATACCATTAAAGGTTGGAGGATTTAACTTCCTCTTACGCAGACACTCACACAGGACTTAACAGTAGGGGACTAAGCTTGAAAAAGCGCAATGATATCAAAACAAGTTGAATACAGGGAAAGTAATACTCATTTCTGTATTTCATTTATCTTTCAAAACACAGGAATATTATAGTCTGCTGGAACATGCATATAGCCACAACAGACTTACAAAATAAATGAAGACTGCCTTTCAGTCCCTCACAAAGGTGATAAAAGGGAGTGACATTGAAAGGAAGAGGACATCAACATGAGATAAATTAGCCCAATCACTTGCTCAAAATACAGGATTATATTGTGTTAAACTTCCAAGGAAATAAACACAATTTTAAATTCAATAACTTTCTTTGACATTAGGAGCTATTCTATAGCAACTGCAATGCAAATTTAATTGCTATACTATTTTGTATGTAGTTCTACAGTGCTGATTCATTCCAGGGTCAATATGAGGTTTGCTCATTTTGTGTCTTTAGCAGAAGCGTCAGGCAGATATGAGAAGTATTAGATTTTGCTCTTCATTTATCCCCTCTCAAATTGCAAAATAAGTAAGACCTGAAAAAGGAAAATAACCTTCACTCTGTCTTTAGCTACTTGTAAAGGTAAATCCCTGCCTCAACTTTGTCCATATCCTCAGCTTTATGGCAACAATAAAACATTAGAGGGGAATAGTTTCTAGTAATGATATGTTAATGAACAATAAATTACAGAGGAAATACTACTTAAAACATCCATATTAATACAAAATGAGATCTTCACTATTAACATAGTATCATAAATATAAAAAAGAATTATCAATAATTAGGCTATGATTTTATACTGTTAAACAGCAGAGATTATATTTCATTTCAAATAATTGTTCTAGTTGTTGAAGAAGTCTTCCACCCTCCAGCACAGCACTTCATGTCAGGAGAAGCAATCTGTGCAGAGGACAGGTGCTTCAAATGCACAAGCCCTGCCATAAGTCAGCTAATGGGGGAAGCTTGTTTTCATGAGGATTATAAAATTAGAACTAACACAGCCATAGATCCAGAAAAAGGAAGTAATAATAATTTGTACTTGTAGAACACCTCTCCTTTTGTGATCATAAAGTGTTTTACAAGGAGAGTACTCAAATGAGAACTGTCACTATGAAGTATGCCTCAGTGGTCCTGTGCCTAATTTCCACACTAGTGCAAACAGCAGCTTTTTGATTGCAGTTCATCATCCCATGTTTTCAGATATTAGACTCTGATAGAGCAGAAAAAGAATGTGGCCTTTTCCCAACAAAACCTATTCTGATGAGACAAATTCATTTATTTTCTCATAGTTATTTTCTTTTTCTTCTCTCATTTCTTAAGCTTCTCTGATGAAAGATCTCTGACCCTTCTGCTGAAAAGCTAATGCTGATGATGCTGCTTCTCTGCAAAAATGAGGTGAAAGGAAACAGTGCTAAGGCATTGCATAAAACAATGAAAGATAAAGTTTTGTTACTTTTCTAGCAGCTGAGGAATACCTGTGCAAAGGAATCAAGTATTTCTGTGTTTCAGTGGGAAAATGAAGCTTCATTATGTATAGTAATTGCATTTAATGTGGCAGAAACTTAACTAGCATATTACAGAGTCACAGAATCATTAGAGTTGGAAGAGACCTCCAAGATCATCAAGACCAACTGTCAAGTTGTTTAGACTTAAGTGGTAGAACTGGAGGAAGGGGCCTGCAAAATTTCTTTTCACTTTTCTGGCTTCTCATTATTTAAGGAGAGCCTTCTGTACAAGGATGAATTTGGACAAACCATCATTAATAAAAGCTTTGGGAACTTAACACTTCATCATTTTACTTTGTCACAGATTTAAAAGAAAAAAGAACACGTAACAGCAAGTGACAAACTGCAGTCTCTCAGGCCACCCTGTCTATGCAAATGCTGCCAATGAGGTTCTAAATAGCTCATTTATTGCCAGAGACTCATACCGAAAATTGAAACTCTTCTTACTAAGCTACTGCAGACTGAAGGTTATTTTTCATGTAGATAACACTGTTTAAAATATAACTATCTTGCTGAGATATCATTTGTCATTCATGTTCTTTCAGGAAGCATTCAATCCAAAATTTTTCTTGCCAGTGTTAGGAGACATATGTCCCAGTTACAGCTGGCTTCCCCGCTCCTCTTCCCATCGCCCTTTCCAGGCTCTGCAGAGTCTGCATGTTCACCAGCACTGATGTTCCTCTGACTCATCAGCGACCAGAATCCTCTTGCCAAACCAGCAGAAGCCTCACATACACTTTCAGCATCATTACTGGGTGTTTGGGGCTGGCTTACCTCCGAGTTCAGAGAGGGGCAACACGTGGGTTGAAGCCATCACAAGGGAAGCAGTGGAAGTGCAAGACAGGAGGACAGGAGTGGGACCACTCTACTAGACGGCTGTGACCCCTTAGTCCAGGTTTAGCTCTGTACGTGAAACATCATGACAGCATCAGCAACCTCACTTAGTCCTAAAAAGTGCTTTTATGATGGAGTTCTCTGTGTCCACCCCAAGGAGACAGAAGAGTTTTAGAGATGCATATATTCTATTCTATGTTCTGCTGCTTTGTATCTTTCATGGAAAGAGTCATGTCAGATGGAGACATAAGCTTTAATCTGTGGTTAGCTAAAAAAAAAGAACTGCAACAGTGTCACAGAACAAGAACAATGAGAACTATTTAGAAAGAGGAAGATGGATATATAATGATTTAAAGAAGGTTTGTGTTTTCATGTGACTATCTTAATGTTGTAGTTACGCTCCAAAATAAGAACTATCAAGAAGGTCTATCATTAGAGGAAAGCAAAGACTTCACTGAAAACTGGAATAGCCTGTCAGACTGAGATTTCTCCTTCACAACCTCTTGGAATTGCAATGACAAGAGTTCATTTAATGGATAGAAGACAGTGATACTGCTGCTTTCTTGTGTTACTGATCTGGCTTTTAATGAGAAAATGTTTTTTCCTTTACTCTTTTTAGGGGAAATTATGCAGTGAGCCTCCAGCCTGCTCAGATGCATTCAGTGCAGTTGAAAAGGTGCTCCCAGTTTCTGAGGATGTATATTCAATTAATGTAGTATGTCACAACATTTCAAAATGCAAGTTCCTTAGAAAAAGAGACATAACTGTGAAAGAAGGAACATAAAATACATGTAAAACACATTTTCTTGGGAAAGTATTTGATTCAAATTGTTAGAAGACAAGAACCTATAAAGGTCTCCCTTATGCCTGCCTTCTTAATCTTGAGTCCAAGTTTCAGGACCATAAACTGGCATCAATGGAAACTGCATCTCAGGAATTAAAGGACTATATGGCCTTTAATGGAAGAAATTTTTACACTTAAAAGAGAGGGAGCAAGCATTTCTATGCTCTGCAGTCATTCAGCATAAAATTACCTAGTTATTATTCATGACTATCTTTAAATGCTTTATTGAAGCATAATGTAAAAAAGTACCTGTCCTTACTTAAAACCCAAAATTTCATCGGTCCATTCCAAATTTGGGTTTGGGCTTCAACACCTGTTAAACAATTCCATTATTTCCCCTTTTTTGAAATTGCTAGGTCAGCTGCCAATTGTTCTTTGAGGGTGACAGGGACAACAGCATGCCAGAAAGAAAAAGGTCACAGGAAATTTCAGGTGTATTGCTTGCAAAGAAGAGCTGAAGGTGGGGTTGCTAAGCAATAGCAGAAGGAAGTCTGAGGTACAGCAGGACTTGCTTTGGGAATCTGGTGTCCTGGGATCCACAAACTGCCTTTTTTCCTTAAGGCTTGCTAGTAGCTCTTGGTTTCCTCAAACCAAAAGCTTCATGTGCCTCTAGTAAACTTTCTCTTTTCACATTGGAATTTTCTGACTTACTGCTGTCATCTGTGCTCAGAATATACATATTTCTCTTTCTCAGATATTCTTGAGAGGAGGGAAGTGGAGACCACTGACTATCAAGTATTAAGCAGCTGTTAAACATTTATTTATAATTTGCAAATATTAAATATTTTTCCAGATAATGAAGAAATGCATTGGTGAAGAAAAAAGTGGTTTCATTTACCAACTCTTTAATCTGTTGATGTTTGCAGATTTTCTGAGGTCAGGAATTGTCTTCCTCTTTACTTCCAACTTCAGGTTCTTGCAGTTCTTTCTCAGATACAAAATGCAAGTGCAATGACTTCCCCTCCTCAGTCCTCCTCCAGCTTCACTCAACACTGCTGCAATTTCCCCCAGACCCAGCAGCATCCCTGCTCATTCACATTTCACATTCCCTGTTGCCATGGCACATCCCAAAGGTCTGCTGCAAGCACACTGGAATGGACACACATTCCCCACCATTCCTCTAATTTCTTCTCATCCCTGCCTGCATTATGCAGTCCAAGCTACATTACTTTCCTTAGAGGTTGTAGGTGCAAAACGAAGGCTAACATATTGACACCCTCCTTTTCTTTTGCAGCTGCTACAGATAGAGGTACTAGGTGGGCTGTTTGCCACACAAAGATTTGATCCTCTATAATTAAAGAGAGACTTGAGACTTTCTAGTTGCTCCCCAGCCAGACAGAAAGGGCAGGACATCTACCTGCTTCCTGAGGAATGTGGGAAAGAAAAGCAACCAGTTATTCCTTTCCCACTTTGACACATATCCTTGCAACCCTCGCGTCTCACAGAAGTCAGTGCTTGGACCAGAGATGGAAATTAAAAATCTTCTACATCTCAGCAGAGAGGGCACTGTCTTCCCTGATGAACAAGCTCTGTCAGATTTATGAGATGGTTTAAGGAACAAATGCCAGAATTTTTAAAGAACAAATGCCAGAGTTGCCAGCCCTCTGCTACACAACAAAGTGACTGTGCAGTGTCTCCCTGACCACCAAGTTTGGCAACCTAGTGCACTAACCTCAGCCACTACCCATTCCTGGTCAGGTTCACCCCATCTTTGGCTCCCCTAGTGTCCTGGTCCTTGCTCAGAGATTCACAGCCTCTGGCAGTGGGAAGCCTCAGTGCTAGGAAACAGTCACCACGCACCCACCCCAGAGGAAAAAAGTCAGCCAAGCTCAGCATATCCAGCCTTCTCCCATTGTTTATGGTAAACCCAGGGTATATATCTGGATAATGTTATTCTGCAAATGAATGGACTCTTCATTCTGTTAGCATAGTCTCCCTCTTGGTTGGAAGTTTACTCTTTTGGCAGTTATTCTGGTGGAATGTAATCATTTAGCTGTGATTTATGGTACAGCTATATGCAGCTGGCTTAGTGCAAGGTGAAGGCACAGCAGTACTTTAATAGTCCTTTTCCATTAGCAGGTATGTTTTTCAGTTGGCTTCACTGCGATTGGAAGAGTTGATAAATGTAAGGTATAAAACACTGTTGGTAAATGTCTTCGGGCTAAGAGTAAGCTTGCTGCTTGCCTCTCAGAAGGTGAGATAACTAGATGCCTCTAGAAAATAACCTTCCAGGTGATAGCTGTGACTAAAAATTCGAAAAGGAGGAGGAAAGAGTGTTTACAGTATTGAGCTTAAAAGAGTATCTATTCAGAAGCAGATCTAGGGGGTAAAAAAACAACCTTCTCTTTTCCTGCGTTGCTGTTCTTGCTTATAAGTTACCTTTCTGAATATCAACACTGATGCTAAATGACATTAATAATTGCTAAGTTACATTAAATTGTATATCAATCAAATTAATAGTCTACCATACTTGAGGCATTTAGGTTCTTCAAAATCACTAGCATCTGCTCCTATTAAAAATGACAGATGATTTGCAAATCCAAACTTTTGGTGAAAAACGTTAGCTAACAAGGTGAAATTAAAATTTACATCTTACTCCAACATAATGAAGATAATTAAAAAGAGTGATAAAGCCTTTTGATTAACCCTCATCCCATTTTGCTCAGCACTATTATGCAAATTAAACATTGTAAACTTAGCACTAGCAAAATATTCTAATATAAATATATTCTAATTTAAAAATTAAGAAAATATAAAAACATGTCACTGGATCTCTGACTGCATCCTTAGTCACTGCTGAGCTAAAGGACACAATGAAGTGCATTTGCCACACTGAGATAACTCTTGTCTTGAGCTACTGAAGGATTAGTGTTTGCTCCTGTTTGTTTCTTGTACCAGGCATCACATTATTCCCACAATGATTTTGGTGTACAGTTTAATTAGCCTCCCTACTGTAATCAAGCTGTGCTCTGTCATCAGAAACATTCAAACTCTGCAAAATATGCATCAGAATTGCTGTGTTCTGGGTTATGGGGTTTTGTTTTGGTGCTTTTAGTTCAGTTGTGTTGCTTTTCCAGTGGTAAAGGTACCACAAAAGCATTCATGTTAAGTTCTGCCTGATAGAATGTTGTCTGGCAGCGCCGTATGGCTCTGAGCATTTAGATCTTTGTTCAAAGTCCTTTTGGTTCCCCAGGAGTCCTTCCTTTGGTCTCTACAGCTCCTCTGCGAAGGCCTCAGCTGAAGACTAAAGCACATCAGCAGGACTGAGTTTCAGGATTTCTTTTCCTTCTGTGGGGAAGTTTGTTTTGGAAAGGCAAGTCAGAGGGTAGTGCCTTTGGTGGTTAAGCCTGCAATTCTGGCACAGGACTAGGAGAGCTAGCAAGTATTCAAAAAATAAACTTCTTTAAATTCACAATATCCATCTTGCAGAGAAAACTATCACTGTGCAGGGACACAGATGAGGTGGTACAAGGGCTGTAGTCTATCTCTCAAATCCCAGCTGCTGCTTAGAAATTTTACTGACAATGCTCTCTACCAAACCTACAGTAAGTCATTGACCAAACTACTTGTCTGCTTCTCCTCTCCACCTCCCCCCTCTGCCCAAATTAGAGTAGCTAACTTAATGAAAAATGATTTTTTTTCTTTTTGTCGCTTAGGAGGGTCTGAACATAAAGCTCTTATCACCAAGCCACAGCTGTAGGAGGAATCCTTTAATCACAGCCTTCCTCCTTGAAGAAGAATATAGATTTATGACCGGACTTTGGTTACTGAGCGAGAAAGAAATATTGCCAGCAGCCACCATACTACTTCCCATAGGCTGTAAACAGCTTTAATCTGCTTTAGCTGTCATTTTGAAGTCGAGAGATATTAGAGTACAATGTAATTATGTAGTTGTGGGCAGAAGCACAGTTTATTTTCTTTAAACTAAAGTGGCAGAGGTAAATTCGCAGACTGTGCCTAAACAAACAAATCCTCCTCCCTTGCTCTTTCTGCCACCATAGCTACAACAGTCACATCTCTTTTGTGCTGCTTTGCTCGCCCTGCTTTTCTGCTCATACGCTTTCATGGGGACCCTGGCTTCCCACGGTGAAGCGAGCTCACGTGTCTCTCTCAGACACACATAAAGAGAGAATGCTTTCTCGCACAGTACCAAAAGCTACCGCAAGTGCTGTATGCCTTTGCTTAGGGGCACGACAGACAAATTCACCCCTGAGCTTCCTAGGACAAGATTCTACTCCCATAAGCACAGATGCTCATTTCTTACTTGCTTAAATATAGCACAAGCCTGTTGTCATAGAAAGAGTTTTGGAGTAACCTGATTAATTATAATGTATCTTTGCTTTCATACCTAATAGGGCTTGTCAGGAAAGAAAACTCTGACTTAACATAATGCACACAACAAAAGCGCATTTAGCTTTTCCCCCTCCAACTCTAGAGAAAAGAAAGCAGTTCCTTTTGAATTTTCTGGCAGGAGAGACCTCTAAGATCATGTCTGGAACGTGTAAGCTTCAGGTCAGCACTTACTGGAAGAGTTTGCTGTGTTCTGAGTGAATGTTGCAAACATTTAGTTATGCAGTTATTCTTCATCTGACCTAACATTTAGCATATGAAGTGAAATTTCTTCAACAGAAAGTAAGAGAAAGACTTTTTCTACCATGATACCTCAAATGTTGGCCAGTACCTATATCTCTAACCTTTGGAACCTGTATTTCTGTCCAGTACTTGACTGTCTTTACTGTCTTTACTGTCTTTACTGTCACTAGGCAACAACATTCTCAAGGGAATGTACCTATTGGATCCACTTCAGTAAAGCACAGCCATAAATGCCTAAGTCTAATTTAATTTAGCATATCATCAAAGCACACATTTTGTTTAACTTGAATCTATAAATTTATAAAACTGTAATAAGCATAGAGATATATTTCCTCACCTTATTTATTTCTTTATTAAGTGAACATAATGAAATTACATGGACTACTGTCATTAAAGCATATCTGCTTCTTAGTCCAAGATTTCAGGGAAGGGAATACTAAACCAAACTTTCCTCCTTAGATGATATAATACTGCTGTCTTTGCATGAGTTAAGACAACAGACTGCAGATAAATTTCATTCTTCCTGGATTTATATTGTTCTGTGCTGCATATTGCATTTAAAATTCATAGATTGAGGGATCTATTTGCCATCAGCTACATGCTATTGCCTTTTTAATGAGCTGCTGTAACTATTATGCAGGACATTGCAGCCTCTCTGGATTTTCATGCCAATAATCTCCTCCCGATTGTCTGAGTTTGTTCACCTCCCAAACTCTATCAGGAAGTGCTTAAAAAGTCTGAGCCTGTTGTGTGCTGAGTGCCATCAGTTCAGTTCAATTGGTTTTAGGAGGTGCCTCAACAAGATGAATCATGAATTAATAACACTATGGCTTATAGAAAATGTATTTGTTTGTTCATTAACAAAAAAAAAAAAAGGCAAAACATGGTTTATTGGATGAACTAAAAGGAGAGTGACATGCTATAGCACTAGGAGCAGTAATTTTCAATTCTATCTGAAAAGGACATAAACAGTCCTGCAGGGCTTTTTGCAGCATTCTTTTGCCTCTGTATTCTAGCCAGGCATCAGTCTCCATGGAATCTAAACAGTTATCCAAGCAAATTATTTCTGCTAAGAGCAACATATCTCCTAGCAAGCACTTAAGATCTTGGTGCTGTGGGCCTATCAGTAAGATCTGCTGGGCTGAACTTCTAATTTCAGAAGCTGAGGAATGTATTTCTGTGCTAAATATAAAGAAGTAACATACAGTGGGATATACACTTCAACAGCTCTTACTAGTACCCCATAGGTAGCCCTCAGTTCTTTATTCAAATGAAAACAAAAAGGACAGGCAATTTTAGTGTCACTCTTGAACTTTAAAGAATGAAATTGCAGAGCAAAGAAGATTGAGAAAGATTCTAGCACAGTCTCAAAATGAAACCACACAGCTTCAAAGACTGATCATCTCTTTTGACTAAAGAGAAATATTTTCAATTAATTTTTATTATATATTGTTGTGGTAATTAAATGAGATTAGAGATTGGGTTTATATCAAATGTTTAGGAGAATCAGTGACTGTAAATTTCTCTGTGTGCTTCTCCATTGGTATTCACCAGTCATTCCAGACATCAAAATGAAGTTAAGCATAACCCTGTACAAAACACCACCCTGACCATGAAAAAACTCCACCAGCACACAAACTAAAAAACCCCAAAACTAAACACCAAACAACAAAGCAACCACCCAAACTTAAAATGCAGCCCTATAATTTCTCTTGAAATAGACAGGGAAGTTCATTCAAAACTGGCATCTTCTAGTGGGATGTACCAAGATAAGAATCAAGAATATCTTTGTTGAATTGATGTCGTACGTGCGGTCACACTGACACTTTTTTTGTAGTAAGCTCTATGATTAATATAACTGCTTGGAAAGTGGTTCTTTTAATGACAGACAGATATATATTGTATGACCCAAGTTCTTTGTAAATGCCATCTTATTGTCAAAATGCTGAGAGAGAAATTTGATATGATTAATGTTCTTTCTACCTCCCTTTTCCCCACACTGATCAAGCAGAAGGCTAACCCAGTTCCCTGCACCAAAGCAATTAACAATAAAAGGGTGATTTCTGCAAAATTCAGTCCTTCTACCTTAAGAAAAAAACCTTTTTATTTCACTCATTTTGAAGTACAAATAATTAAAGGATATGAATCAGAAAGCTGGAAGTGACCTCCAGAGATCAGTTAAATCTGTTCCCCTGCTTGCAGGCAGAAAAGTCATACATGGGGTTTCCCAACAGTTGTGCGTCTGTCTGAGGTCATTACAGACCTGCAGACAGGCCTCCCTAGCCACTCTGCTCCAACATTTCATCATCAAGGAGAAGCTTTTCCTAACATCTGAGATAAGAAATTCTAACTATAGCAAAGGAAATTTATCTCATCTGCCAGCAGCATGGAAAACACATTTGCAGTTTCACCATTGTTTTAAGCTTACCCAGGATGATATGTTTCTCAAAAGGTGGGATCCTAGAGATTCTGACTGCACATCTCTGTTGTGCTCCTTGTGATCATCCTAGTGACTCAACATCTGCCAGCTGAATTGTTGATCCAGTTGCAAATTAATTGAGGAAAAAAATGGGTAGTTTTGAAGCAGATTAATGGCTGCAAGATGGTAGAAGTTCAACTTGAGGGTTGAAATTTCTCCTAACGTTGCTGCTACAAAGAAAAACAGCTCTGGAGCACCATCCCAAGATCCTTTCCCACTGAATTTCCACCTAGCCAGCTGTTTTTCATCCTGTGTTTAGGCACTTGATTATTCCTGTGTAAGCCCAGAACTTTTCTCTTGTCTCCTCTGACTAGAGCCATATATCTATAATAGTGCCATATACCTATAACAAAACCATGTATCTAATCATCAGATCCTGCATTCAGATTTCTCCTAGTTGTTAACAACTGGAAGTTTAATAAGCCTCCTTTCTATCACACCCTCCTGATTGTGATTAAAATACAAAATGCCAAATAGCACTGGTATTAGATACAGATAAGATGATGGTGGGTTAATGTTTCTCTAACTGAGAGCACCTGATAAACACTGCAATAAAAAAAGAACAGAAGGCTGTTGATGCATCACTCAATTAGAAATTAGGGTGCTCTCCTACCTCATCAGCTGAAATGTCAGAACAGCAGGAAAACAAGGGCTGCAAACACAGTGGCCATGTCTCTTAATGAGCCCAGGTTCTCCAGAGAATAAACTTTATTATTTCTTTTCTCATGCTAGCCATGATGAAAATTCAGAGAGATGAAAAAAGTAGTGACTACTCATTATTTTATAGAGCTACAAAACTGGAAGCCAAGCCCTGTGAAGAAAAGAGAAGGACCACCGTTTGGGAGGAATAAAACCAACATTTGATGAAAAAAGCCCTGCAGTTATTTATGGTCTAAAGAAAATCAATTTTCAGCCACTTCATGAATATCACTCTTTGCACCAAGTAGTAATCTCCAAGCTGTAACAACTCTGTAATTCTTTGACACAAGATGTTCCTGAGGCCAAGAGCTAGAGTAGACTTAAACTTTTCTTCATGTTAACACTGGCAAGGGCCTCTGTGGTTTCCATAGGGAAGATGGAAATATCAGAGAAACCTTTGAAAGATATTACATAAACTCATTTCTAGCAAAAAGGGCTACTAGAAGTGTTGATCGTGAATGCCAGAAATTTTCTTGTGAAAAAGAAATTTCTTGAAAACTAAAGGGTTCTCGGGTAGGGTTTGTTTATGACTTCTCCTCATAAGAAGCTTCCTGGTACACAATCAGGGAGGTAGAAGAGGGAAGGGAAGAGAAAGACCCTATCCAAAATAGCTGCTGCTATAGTAACAGCAGGGTTAGGAATGTAAACTTGCCACTTTCCATCCAAATGCCCTAAGAATTGGGATCTGTAGTTACATTGTTCCTCCCTTCCCCCACAACCAATATCCAGTCTTTTTTTCATCTGCTTCATAAACCAGAATTATTGTTTCTTATATAAGCCCTGAGAAATGGGACACTAAATTAGATAGACTACTGGCTAATCTGGTAAGGTGATTCTTGTATTCCTCATGGACAGCAGTTCTTGGAAAGTCACGCTCATGCAGTTAAAATTCCTTCCCTGTGGCGAGAACCAATATAAGGCTTTTCCGCCACTTCTAAGCGCTACAGCTGTTGTGCAGCATAGATATATATATTTAACACATTCATATTAGTGTACAGGAGCTTCAGCATTTTGTTTGGTCATTAAATAGACTCTAGAGCAGCCTAAAAGAAGGAGAAAAGAGAAATAATATATTTGTTTCACCTACACAGGTTAAAACCCTACAGGATGTTTGCTGCTAATAGTAGTTTTAAAACCAAAGTTCAGGCAGGTAATTTGCTGTCTGCAGGGGTACAATGCTACCTCTCACCTCTTCCTCATGTCCTTTCCTCCACCTCAGAGACTGCAAATCAAACACTTGTTTCTTGAATGTAAAAAAATTGTTAAAGTACAACAGTTTCATTTAAGAAAATAAAATTATTGGAGTACTATATGTCAATATAACATTCTACTATTAAAATTACTTACATCCAAATTTTATTGCCAGTTAATGACATCTGACATAACACTGGTAACAAGTGACACAGAATATCTTCCCAGAAGTCTAATTCTGATTCATAAAATGGTTTCATATACTGCCTTGAGTAATGATACAACATATAGTGGGAGTAACAGACCTCATTTGTTGATGATTTTCTGCAAGTTTTACATTAGAGAATTTTTTAAACTTACACAAAAAGCCCAAAGAAGGAAACTTCTTCACATGAAATTAATAAATAGGTTTAAACAGAGTCTGAAACCAGCTCCATTTTTCCTTGTAGTTCTACAAGTACAAGAGGAAAAACGAAAGGAGACCCCAAACTCGACAAGCTTTTCATGTATACAAGGATTTTCAATAGATTCCAGTCCAAACATACCCAAAATTGGCCTCATTCCAGTGATCACAGTACTGCAAGGAGTCCTTCTAACCTGTATGAGCAAAATTAAGGAGCAATCAAAAGAAACTCTGGCTCACTAGTATGCAACAAGAAAAGGAAGCAGTCAGCAAGAACTCAGGTAGTTGCTAATTAGCCAAGTTTTCCCATAGCTCCGAAAGCTTTCAGAAGTGAGCGTTCATCTCATTTACATGTGTTAGAAGGTGAGCACTTCTTGATGGCTCTTGAGAGCAGCAGGAGGTTGGTGAAACCCAAGCACTGAGCAGCTCTTTTTATTGCTCGTGAAACTGTGCAATCCTGGGAAGTCTATGGAGTAAAACAGATACACTCCTCCAATGGGTTGGTTTTTTTCTGCTCTTCATCCATTCCTCAATAAACTCTTTGGAAGGAGTTGAGGTTATAACTTCTTTACAGAGCTAAGTCATTCAGACCACACCATGCACAGTAAATGCTCTCTGCTTACCCTCTCCTAATGTACCAGTTCTCAACTGATACTACAAACAGGACTGTGTGCAGGCTCTTTGCCTACATCTTGCAGAATTAGGGTCATCAATAAAACAAGTCATAGCCTTGATTCACAGCAAAAGGGAATGCTACATCTGAAAGAAAGTGCTGTCATTTCAAATGTCACCCGGTACCTCACCAAATGTCACCTTCCTAGATTTTTGTCTGTAATGACAGTTTAAAGCTATATGTGATGTTTGCTGAACTCCCTGGTAGATCATCTGTTGTGTTCTACTCCAAAATCAGATGCTAGACCGTCCTGAAATCTGGCAAGCAATTGCCGTGCAGTTACAACAGCACAAAAAGAAAAGAAACTCAAAGCACCTCCTTACACATGTGCATGTGTAATGCAGACACACACACTCACCAAGCCTTTACCTTTCAAAAAAAAATTTCTAAATGTCTTCTAATCCACACATGCACTTAAAGATCACATCAGCACCTTCACCTTTTGCTCCCCATCTGCAATCGATTTGTCTGCGGTTTGTGGTCTTTAGGGGTCACTTATCTGGAAAGGTGAGCGTTCCTTTAAAACCAGAGATTACTCACTGCCTTTTTCTTAAATGAAAGTTCCAGATAGACCTGTCAAATACCTAGGACAGGTGGACATCCAAATTCTCACTTTTTTAGACTAAATAGATGTTTGTAATCAGATACACATGGAAATGGGTCCCAAATACGAACAGTTAGAAGAATTAGTACAGGAAAGCTTGTCTCACTTTGCCTCTATTGTTCCTCAGTTTGTGTTCATGGTGAGTTCTGTTATACATTTTTGAAGTGTCAGTGATATTTCCAGATTATATTGGCTCATTTTGAACATCAGTCACACACCAACAATAACACCTGGAGTATATGAAAACAAAAAACAGCTCGTGCACATTTTCATAGGAACTCTAGCAGAATTAAACACTAAATAAAACTCAGATCCATCAAGTGTCACACCCCAATATCATCCAGCTCTTCTACAATTTTATATCTATCACCTGTGCTCTAGCAAGCTTTTTTTTTAGTGACTTGTGTCTCTAAAAATGACCTACTCTCTTGTAACTATGTAACTGCTATGTAACTGCTAAACCAATGGAGGGCCATTTTCAACTGCATCATTTGTTTTTTCATTAGCATTGTTTCTAAAATACCTGCAAAAGAAGTGGGCAGTTTTATTGATGGCACTGGATTTATTTCCTGACCAGCCTGCTGTTTTTCAATGCTCACTTTTTAATTCCCCTCAACTTTCCTGCTGCTTTTTATTCTTAAAACTCTTAACACTTGGTGCTTCTTCAAAGCTGTCTCTGGTATATTTATTGTCCTGCCAAGTGTAAGGCTTCTCTCTCTCTCTGCTCTGCTTTTGACACTAAACTCAATGATCAGTTGATCAGTCTAGCCTATCTGTCTGGCTGTTGACATTGAGCCCCTTCAAGCTTCTGTTTTCCAGTTCTATTTTTGTATCATTCAGCAACTTGCGTTTTCCTCTGAGGTCACCCTTAAAGGTCCACGTGTCATGTTTTTCATTTCTGCCTTGTCAGGAAAATCTCACCACTGCATCTATCAAAGTAATCATCAGGCCTTGATGTAAGAGTGTGGTTCCTCTCACATTTTTCATTACCAGATAATTTATTAATATCCTCCTGAGCAAGACTAGATTTATCTTGATAAAACCGCTATCAGTGGCGACACAGTATACAGTACTGAAAGCGTTCAGCTAGTTTGGCAAGTGCTCAAAGATGTCCTTTAACCTCTCCTACCCCTTAACTCAGCAAACTAAAAGAAGATTTTGAATCCTGAGGCTCTGGAGGCTTTGGGAGTTGTGCCACTTGAGCGAAGCTGACCTGGGTCAGGCTCCTCAGACCAGCCCCTGCAGCACGTCTGGCTTTTCCTTTGTGATACTTTCTGATGCTGGCATGAAATACATACCCATTAACAGAAAGAAAAATAACGTAATGATATACACAGAAGCAAAAAGCTTTAGAGTTAGGAGAGCCATCAAACGTGAAGAAACTACAGGCAGTCATTTTACATTTCAGGTTGAACAGCCCCCGACACTGCTTGAGGTATTTTCTACCTGGGCAGATATTCTATTTTCTTTTAGCAATTGAACCCTGCCCCACGCATCCCTCCCCATCTCATCACCCTCTTCCTGTAACAGCCATTTCTCTTTTACCTTATCTTTGCTGGAAAAAACCCTCGTAAGGCTACTCAGCCAGCTCCCTTCTCTATTATATACTGAAATTAAAGCACAGGAGGCCCTTCACAAAAGCGGCTGGCTAATGACTCTCCTGGTGGACATTAAGCAAGAGATGCATTTGTGACATGAGTGGCAGCTGTGCAGACACCAGTTTATGTGATTCAGCACAGCTATTTCATTAATTGCGTTTCATGGTTCATTTCCTCAGATTACACTCAAAATAAATAAATAAATAAGAACACAAAGCTGCTGTGTTCTCTGAACCATCCACCAAACAAAACGATGGAAGAAATGCCCTTATTTTAATTGGCTTCCTACATATTCTTCTGTCTGATGTGTTTTTTAAACTATAAATTAAAAAAAATATATAAAACAAATTGCAGTTATATTCTGCAGTCTAATTATCTCTTCGTTTTCCACAGAGACTTAGTAAGTTACAGAGAGCCCTGCTATGAAGAAGCATGCTCCAATGAAAGTGAAAATGCTGTAGAGGCTTACCTACAACCATGATGTGTATGTATCTTCTGCTTTACATGTCTGTGCTTTGTTGCTTAAATTTGACACAGAAAAACTCTGTGTGCAGTCTCAGGAAATCCACAGTTTAAAAACTGACCCTTTATGTATCTTCATAACTATATATGCATAATAGGAAAGCAATAATTGCAAGAAACAATGAAAAATGCAAATACAGAAGTGGAAAAAAATCCTCTTTGATTCAATGTGAGTGCTCTAAAGACATCCAACATATGTTTGAGCAGATAGTGGCAAGTGACTTGTTCAGCACCACAAATGTCAAAGTAGTCAACGTGGTTATGAATTTTTAAGACAAACATTACAGGAGACTGTCCCAAACATTATAGTGGGATAAAAGAGCAGTTTGCACATCACAAAGTATAATTTCAAAACAAACAAGCAAAAACAAATAAAAAACCAGCAACAAAAATACTCCAACCAAACTTCTATAAACAGCTTTTCCTAACATTGAAATTAGTGTGAAACCCTGACCCAATTCCAGTCCTTGCTACTGGAACCTTTCTCACTCACCCAGATTTGAGCTCAACCAGATACAGTAACACTCTAAAGATCAAAACTTCTCTAGATTTTTCAAAAGCCTTTCCTTAGGAAACTTTTCAGGTTTACAGAGGAAGACTTGCACCCAGGAATACCCTTCAGTCCTGCTGTAAAGCAAATCATACGAGAATGAAGGTTCAAATCTTCATTCACATTTAGAGCACATTCTGGCTAAAAGCCTTATATAAAGCAGAGAACAACTCTTGATAAGAAATGAACAACATCCCCTACAAAAACAACTACTTTTGACAGGGAAAAAAAAATCTAGTGCTTCTTTTTGCTTGTTTTTATAAAAGATGAAAATATTGAAAGCTCCATGTCTGCCAAAAAAATGAGAGCAAACATATTTAGAAAACCATGGGGCAGGGAGTCTAGGCAATTGCTGAGTTACAATCATTCCTCTACTATAAATATCTGCAGTGTGAAAAAAGCTTTCTCTCCCTCCCTGTTTTTGTGCTGCTGCTAAGCACTAAGCTTTTTTGTGGTTTCATTTTAGTAATCAGGATCTCTCGTCCTTCCTGGACAGATGGCCATTCACACTTCAGTGCTCATTTAAACACATACGTCAATGATGACAGAACATTTCAGCTAAGAACAGGCCAATGTAATCTTCCAAATTCAAGGCTATCTGTCATTTTTGTTGGTTATATAAAACTAGAGTCAAAAGAAAGTAGGACTGTTCTTATTTGGAATGCTAGAAAGAAAATGGAAAATTCCACCTGGCTCGCTGTCAACGTGAAACTCAGGCAAGGCTATTTAAAATGATTTGAGAAGGTCTGGATGTCTAGCCTCTACTGATCCATTGGCAGTCGCTCTTGGGGCCTGCTAAGAAATGGGAGAGGCTAATATCAGATTAGAGAATGAATGTTGGGCCTTGCAGGCTGCTCAGAGCCCCCACAAGAGCATTAATTCTACAGATCCTCTTCGACTCCATCCCGTGTTTATAACGTAACAGTCCTTCGTTTGTCTCTAAAGGTGTTAGATAAGTACATGCCAGCACCTTGCAGCTGCACTCTGGAATACACAAAAGACAAATTGGAAATGGAGGGCAAAGTATCTGCCTGACTCTGATGCTGATCCCCCTGTGTTTGCACTGTGTTGACGCAGTACTTAGGTGGATAAATAGGCAAAATTATCTTTCACTGCTGTCAAGCCAGCATCTTAGACAAGGGGAAGGCATTTAAACTTAATAACATTCTCTTCAGCTTCAGGGTGGACTGTATGTAAGAAATGGAAATCTGAAACATGAAAAAAAATAAGTCTATTCTTGAAGTTTCTGGTTCTTGCCAGTCACAGGAAGAACATGTATTCTGTTAAGATCATCTACTTAGCTAAGGTTATCAGCAACTAACTATTTTTTTAGTTCAAATAAACTTTACAGTCAATCTTTTGGGAACTTTGCCAAACCTAAGCCAACCTATGAGCCATTTAAAGTTCAATTAATTAGTAATTAGAGGACAAAATTAACACAAGGGAGCATTTAAGAGAGTGTATATGTAATCAGCCAATAATTATCAACACAGCAACAGAAGTGTGACACAGTATGAGTTTCAAGCACATCCACCTAAGTGTGTAAAGATAATGAACATATCAGTAGCTAAATATTTTAGCTTACCATCCATGTGAATCTCAGTAAGTCTGCTTCTGCAATTTGCACCTAAGCTACTAACCATAAAGCTAAAGCAGCTCAGCTGGAGTTAAAAAAAAAAAAAAAAATAAAAATCCTTAAACCTGCAATGCTGTTTAACAGCTAAGTCTCAAAAAGATATTTTTCAGAAGCACTGCCAATAATTGAGACATTTATTGTGCCATAGTTTTGTCATTTGTGTCTGTAAGAGGAGATTTCTCATCAATAAACAAAGCACAGCAGTGGATCAACAGTCCAGTCAGAGTTGCTAAAGTAATGGTTCTTATAAGTGAAAAACAAAGGTCATGAAAATCAGTTTGACCCTGAACGAGTCTATCATTTGGGAAGTAAAAACTGTGAAAACTGCAGATTTCATGAGTCAGTTAACTGAGTTTGTGCCGCAGTGGATTACACGGTCGGGGCAACCGTGGCCATCTTACTGTGGAAGTCTAACACCAGTGGTACTGGAAACTACTAGTGCACAGCAATATTGCAGTCATGATCCTTACATATGGATCATAAAAGATCAAAGAGTTCTCAAAGCAATTTAGAAACAAATGATAAGGCTGAATAAAAATGTTTGAGATAAAAGAAGTAATGTCACTACTTCCAAAGGCATGAAACACACCAGTGAGTAGCTGGATTTAGTCTTATGGTTAGTACTGGAAAAGGCCCCTTAAACAAACTTGTCTTGTCAAACACATTGCAAAATAAAAGAAGCTGACCCAGAGGGATCCTTCAAGGCATAACAGAGGAGTGACTTCACAGATCAACAGCTTTAACAAAGTAAGGGAACTGACCCAGGATAGGATTAGCTGGATAGGCAAGCAGAATGTTGTGAGCACCTGACTGAGCTGAAACAAGACAGAAGATGAGGAAAAAAAATACCTTTCAGCTTCTCGCAGAAGCCATTGCTAAACTTTTTGGGGAACACGATCAATTTGAAGGAAGAGAATAATTAGCTTTTCTTCTGGAATGTAATCCATAATTCATTCTGAATGAAAAAAAAAAAGAATAAGTGTTTTTTTTTGTGGAGGATTCTGAAGATATCTGAAAGAATCTCTATGCCTCAACTTCTGATTTTCCTGATTTAAGCTTTCTCTTGTACTTAACTAGGAGCATTAGAAGTTGACTGAATGCAGATAAGGGGGCAGGATGGGCAAAATGCATGTTCTTTTTACAAATGGCTTTCCTGTGTTTTATAATCTGTGGTTCAGACATATGATGAGATCTACCACATCTGGTTGAACACTTCTCTATGGGAGCACTGACAAAGCAGAAATTGTTTCTGGGTGAACAAGATGCATTTAAAAGATTTTTTTTAAATAGAAAGCTTTAATCTAAAATTAATTTTGTCATAACTATATGGAAATGCCATCACTCTTCTTGAAAGGAACAGATGTCTCACTATGCCTCCTACAGTACATTTTATATATTTTTCTTATGTAATCTCTGGCAAAAATTGGTTAATAGTTACTATAGTCCTGGGTGCAATATACATCAAATACTACAGATCTCCTTTGAGTAGATCAAGGCTTTCTGTCAGTCAGTAGTAGATATTAATTAGATAAAAAATTACTGAATCTCAGCTTCTCAGTTTGGGGATTGTTTTTCACTTACACACGATTTCTCTCTCCTATGTGGTTTAAGTTGGTTCATGAGAGATATGAATTAAATTTTGGGGAAACCTCTAAGTTCTCACCTGTAAATACGTGTTTTCAAATCCAGATGAAAATAAAATGACACAAATGAGCATTATTACAGCACTTAGATGGGCTAATGAGTTTCTTTCAATATCCCTCCCATAAGGAGATTATTAAGGTAGTAAGGGCAGTCCAAAGCCTGTTGGCCTCATCTGAAGTTTTCAAAAGGTAACCTTTCAGCCAGAGAGATCTGTTCAGTAACCTAAGTCTAAAGATTATGATTCATAATCTTTCTCTAAATACAATTAGCCTGATCACTACATGCCATCCCAGCACATTCTCCTATCAGTAATAAGACTTTTCATATTCTCAGTTTTTTTGTATACTTGGCTGCATGATTACTACTAAGTCTACTAATTAGGCACATATTCAGGCTTCAGTTTCTGTCAGTAAAGTTCAGTTCCTTTGTAGGACACATTAGCTTTTATAGTTTTTCATACAGCTTATCTTGGTGATGCCCATCAGCTCATGGGAAAAGGGAAAGTCAATGCTCCTCAGTTGTCACAAATACCCTGTTAGTCACCTGCCTGTTTCAATTGTGGCATCACCTCAGTCTCACAACCAAGGGAGGTAGGTTGTGGTTTTTCTCAAGCCTGAGCCATTAATGTGCTATTTCAAGCCTTCACTCGAGCAGGTCTCCTTTAGCCTGAAGTAGTCAGTAGCAACAGGAAGAATTTGCTTGGACTATAATTATTATTTGTGAAGCAGTTCTGCTCAGTAATATTAATGGCTGTATAAATAACTTCTTACAGTTTTGCAAGATGTAATTCTCTTTTAATACCTGACCTCCTTATGTTTTAATAAACTTATTGAAATTCCTTTTTTAATTATTAAGGAGAAAATGCTTTGGATATTGCTAGTGGTTTAAACATCATAAACGAGAATTTTGCCTTTCAAATGTCAGTTGTCAAACACTGTGTTGAACATATGTCTTTCATTTAAAGATGATGGTAACTACACTCCCTGAACTGCTTTGAAAAATCTCAATCCATGGATATCACCAATGCAGCCCGTTTTGATACCTTCACATGTCTCATAACATCTTGGACAGAATATCCAGTTGAAATCTAACCTGGTATAGAAAAGAAAGAGCAGTTCCATTTGTGTAAGACTTATTCTGTAATGATCACAGATTTTATTTGTATGGTGTTAGTGCCCAGGAGACTTACCTGTTATAAAAAACAGTAGCACCAAGGATTGCCCCAAAGTCCTACTACCAAAGGAATTACAATCTAAACTCTTTACACGTTCCTCACATTTTTCTTGTAACTAAGTTTAGAAACTAAAAGTTTCTAAGAATATTTCTGAGCAAATAAACTCTTCCCCCTGCTTTCTTCAAACACATCACACCCCAGAAACCTGAATGGCAACTCAGTTACACGAATGTGAAGTTAACAGATGAACACAATAACAGCAGAAGATGTGAAATCACTGGCCGTGACTCACTCGGAGAAGACATACCTCTCTCTCCAAAGACGTTTATGTGACATGTCAACAGAAGATCTGTAAGCACTAGGCAGAACCACTAGGAAGAAAGACTTGAAGGGCTGATGAATCTTTGGAAAAAAACTGTTTAAGTAACAAGGTTGCTCACACACAAGGTAAAGTAGCTCTGAAAAAATCTTCAAGTTCCATTTCTTCAGGTAAATCAGAAACCTGTAGGAAACTAATAACCAATGGCAGCATACTACAGTTGAACTTTTGTTGTAAACAGAGCTGGAAAAAGGTTCCTCATTCCAATAAGATAGAGATTGGTTAGGAAAAACTACCCCAAACTTACAGAACACCATTGCCTATATTTTAAGTATCTATTATTTTTGTTTGTGAAAGAATAAACTCCAAGTTTTTTCTTGCCTGCGTTTTCTGAAATGAAGTTATACTTACCAGTACTGGAGTGTTTGAATAGCATCCTTTGCTATTTCATACTCTAAAAAGCAGTTTAGAAAATTGTGAAACCCTATTTCAGGTAGAGAGTAGCCTCCTAAAAAGCTAGAATCCAATCTTAGCCCTGTAAAACAGATCATCATTTGATTATCAGACACACATGCCAAGTCATAAATTAATATTAAAGTCAGTGATGGGACCTGAACCTTGATCTGGTGGCTTCCCAGGTGAGTGCTCTGCACTTGAGGTAATAGAGTAATTAGACAGCTTTTCCCTCTGAAGGATAATTGCTAATACATGTTAGCTGTTGGAGAGGAAACCCTCCTGAGGAGCAGATATGGGTTTCCTTTTTCATTAAAAAAGAAACTTAACTTTTTCAGTGGTTAACCTTCAGCATATTAAATTGTTTAGTGCCTAAGCTAGATAGAAGCGTTCCTCTGAGTAACAAACAATTAAACATAGCAGACAAGTGGCAACATAGGACTAGGGTTCTGAGACAAATCCACAGTGACAATTAAGTTAAAGCTGATCTGCTAACCGTTCTCTGCAGGCATAACCCACGGTATTGCAAGCCCACATACAACTAGTGTAGTGTTGATAAAGGTAATAAGTCCATATGATCCACATTCTACATCTTACCTACAACAATAATTTTTCAGAGATGGTACCTGAGATGTGTCAGGCTACATGTGTACAATTGTTTCTGCTTATACATTTCAGCTTTTCAGGTTCAGCTTTCTCATTATTCCTGAACTCTGCTCTTGCTTTTAGAGAGTCATAAACCTGCTCTTATATACATGTATTTATGCATACAGGTGTATATATTTATTAACTAGATCAGATTAATAAATGTCAGTTGATCTAAATCTATTCTAATCACAGAAAATTAAGATACTGTGGCCCGTACAAACCCAGAAATATGACATATACTGAATCTTAAATACTGGAAATGCTCAGAAATTCAAACAGATGCAAGAAAATTGTACAACTCGTGAATACAAAATGTAATACCACGTTAAATGCTCAGTTTGGTAGACTGGAATGTGCAGAAATTTTCCTACAGACATGAATGAAAGCAGGTTTAGAGTCTAAATCATTTAGGTCTGGTCCTGTTTTCCCTTACGTCATCTGTGATCATTAGCATTTTCAAGACTGAATGTCCAGTAGGTATGAAATGCTACTAGTCTATTGAGTCTCAGAATATGAATACCAAAATTTTCATTTCCTCTTCCATGTTTTTACTTCCAGAATATATTTTTACTTCCAGTAGTGCAACATAAGATATATCTCAGTATCTTACAGGTGAACACATCATATTGCTGCATAGATTCTGTGGGCTTCATCCATCTAATCACTTTGAATAAAAACAACCCAAATCCTTTCAATCCCTTCCACTGCTAATGTGAGATAGATTTGAGCAGCAGAGCATCTTTTCATTAATTACATTTTTTTATTATTTTTTTTTTTTTCATTTCTCAAAAGTTCTCTATAGCATCTCTTTCTTTCTACATCTTTCCAGGCTGAACTGGCATTCCTGGAACTCAGAAATTCCTGCCAATCACTAAGAGTTAAGGCCACTTCCGGAGAATTTGAACTATCTGCATGGCAGCATTAGTGCTGCAGGGACAAGTGGTCTGTCAGCAGCAGTAGATGGAGCCATTTACAAATTACATTAAAAAGATGGGGTATGCTTAGTGACCCCTGGAAACCGGGTGGAAAGCCATTACAGCATTTTTGGTATCATCCCAGACAGCACAGTAATTTTCATTCTGTACAATAAGAAAACACTCTTGTTTTCAGGCTATACTTCCCCATTGCACAGCATTAACAGTCAGCAACAAGAGTCAGGACAGGATAGATGCAAAGTCAAGGTCCTGTCCATAAGTGTTTGCTGAAGACTGCTCTGTGCCTTTTGCATAGTTGGAAACATTAACTTGCAGTTAACCTCAGTTTGAACCACCATATATGCTAGCCACTCAGCTTTGTCTTTTCATAAATGACTACCTGCACATATATAAACCTGATATTTCACTCTGATAACAAAGGACATGATTCACTTTTCCTATTTATGTTCTTCCACCATGGACCTTCTACCAAATGCCTTCACAGACAAACCCTTGACAATCATGTACCTGCTTGGAGAGTAAGCACCTTGCAGTACAAGTGTGAGGCAAGACCGCGCTGTTGTACTGTCGTACAGATGGGAATCAGAGAGACAAAACCACTAAGGCCTCCTTCCTCAAAAGTATTTATGCACCTGTCTTCATAGATCTTAAGTACACTTACAGATTTCACAACAGTGCATCCATAATGAAACAGACAGCTGAAAGAAACTTTCCAGAATCTCCGACTACAGATATTTCCTATTCCCAAACACAGCAAGTTTGTACATGTCAAATTTGTTAGTGCTGTGCAGGACCTCAGAGCCCCACAGCCCCTGTGTTTGCACAGGAAGGCAGCACATGTACGACCACACAGCCTTCATCACGGGGAGAGGACTCGGAGTTTTATGGATTAAAACCTGCGGAGAGGAAATTGCCATTACAACACAAAACAAGCACAGGAGAGCGACAGCAAGAACTGTCCCTGTGCCTCCTTATTGCTAGTGTATCTTAGGAAGGACAACTAATGAAGGCCTTGTGCCTGCATTTTCATCAGTCCTTTTGCTGAGCCTGCCAACATGAATGACTATGAAAGCTACTTGTAGTGCTGGCTGACAACTGTCCTCCGAGAACCCGATCAAGAGTACCGTGACCTACAAAACTTCATTTTACAGATGGGAGATTTTGGGTCCAGTTTGGGCCTTTGCAACTAAATTGCTTTAAAATGAAGTTCGACTTTGGGGTTGGATTGGTTGCAGTTGTTACAGCTGCAGCTGGGAAAGATCTGTGGGATGTGAGATGCTCCTATGTACAATGTTTTATTAAAAATGTTATGTGAATGTTTTGGAGTGGGAAACTATTTAACAAATTCTGCACTTTTGTCTGTTGGCAGGTTACAATTCTGTAATTTATTCATCTCTGCCGTATCTGCCAAACCCTCTCCAATTTTTAGTCTATTAATTGGACACCTACAGTGTACATTATGAGTATCTGATATTCATCCTATTGTTTCTGATTCTCTTCTGGGTGAGGAGAGCTCTTGGCAGCCAGCTTCCACTGTGACCACTCAGGCTTCCAAGTTCCACATCAACTTTCTGATGAGCATTCTCTAATAGTCATTTAAAATTTACTGTTTTGGAAACATTACTGCCACTAAAAGTACTTGTCTGAATAGTCACAGAAGTCAGCCCAAACACTATAAATCCAGTACATTACTGAATATAAATGAAGTTGAAATCTAAAAATTATTTATTTGAATATGATGGATAACGTTTGAGTCTGTCACATTGCTGGTGCTGAGATACTGGTAACATTTTGGTAAGGCAGGCATGGTTTGCAGCCACCACCTCTTGTGTTCCAGCTGATGTGCAAACCATAGTTTTATTACAGTGCATTTGTTAATCTGGATCTGAAGAAAGTATGTTAACATTAAAAACTGGCAGTAACTACACTGACACATTTCTTCTTAAATCTCAAATTTGTTTATAATATTGCTAGAATTACTTTTTTCCAGTGCCTAGGATTCAAAAAGAGTAGTTTATATGGCATAATTTGGCTGGGTTTCCCATGATTTTCTTTACCCATCTGCATTGACTGCACTATGAAGCATGACATTTGGTACAGGTATTCTAACTTACTTGGCACACAAAAAGGTTTCTCTACTTTTATTTCAGACTTGCTGAAAATAATAATTTAATCTATTTATTCAAATCTATTCAGATGACCTCAATATTTATTAAAGCAAACCGTGTTATGATGATGGCCAAAGTTGCCTTTATCCCTGTCTTTCAAAATCTGAAGGATATGCTGGTGGAGAAGATATGATCCATGTGACATAATGACCATTCAGTAGTCAAAGAGGCAATTACTGAGTCGATGTTAGCAAGGAGTTCAGGATGTCAGCATGACAAGATGAAAGAGAATACATTCTGCAGGAAGCCAGGGGCTCTGTCTCTGCTTTGTGCTCATTCCATTAATCCAAAATCACAAACTCAACAGATCCATGAATAAGGAGACCAGACATCCTTTAGGTTTTGGTGGTGATGTTATTGAATAGCAGGCTCTTCTGTGGATGTGGGGATTATGGGTGGTTTTTGGTTTTGTGGGTCTGTTTTTTCTTTTCAATTCTTATCTGAGTGATTATGCAGTAGAAATTAGCCTGTGGGGTGTCTAGTTCCCATCCAGTTTTGTTGGTTTTGAAATGGAAAAAAAACCCAAACAAATCAGTGTTTTCTTCTCACTCTGACTTTCTCAATATTATTGTTCCTCTAGGGTTGTTCTGGTTTTACATGATTTTGCCTTTCCCTAAATTTTCTTAACTGCCTTTAAATGTTACTGTAAATCCCTTCACTCCATTTCCAGCTTGGCAAATCAGCTTTGTCTTTTCTTAACCCTTTGTGACAAACAAACTTTCTAAGTTATCAAACGAGACCCTGAGGATCACTAAGGATACAAGGAAATTTTTCACAGGAGGAGCCTAATGCCCTGATCACATTCAGGGTTGAATAATTGCATTTCATGCATAGTGCATGAACACGTGAAAGAATCTCCTCTTTGCACTGTCAGCTAGACACGACACTATGGATCAAACTACTATTTTTCAGACTGCTAGGAATGCTTCATGGAGAGAAATATATATCTGCCAGCAAAGCATTTTCCAAATGAAGACAGAGCATAAAACCGCCCTGCAAGTAACACAAACTGGTAATGGTGACATTTTGCTGTATAACTGCATTTGCTAGCACAGTAATAAGAGGTAAAGAGCAAGGCTTTCATGTGCGTGTAATGTCAGGGAGAGTTGACAGCATCAGTGTGCTGCTCATGCTGGAAAAATACAGGAGAGGCCTCAACAGTGTCAGGAAGGATTTCTTCCTGACAAACAGGGTGTCTCTTGGCTTCCTCCTTTGCAGCTTTACCAGCCGGGTCCCTCCTGCAGTGGCAAGTGAGAGCATGCCCTTTGCTCCTCAGTCCCACCAATACAACAGTTGCGAGCAAAGAGAAGCTGCATTTACAGGCAGGGTTGCTCCTCTCTCCTCTTTTGCAAGCATTTGTCTCATCATCCCTTCAAGGAAACAAGACTGAGTTCGAAGAGAGGCAGCACGTGTTACCCACTATCAAGTTATAGTTTTCTTTTTCCCTGGGAAAGAGTAAATAACACCCTCACTGGTGCAACTGAAAATGAGGGAAAAGGTGTGGGTTTTTCAAATAAAATCTGCTGCTAAAAAGGAAGAATAAAAGACCTTGCTACAATGAATGCTTTACTTGATACATCAAATGCTTTAAACCAACTTTAAAGAAAGGTTAGAAATACTTTTAGAGGTGATTGTTTGCCATGGAAGTAAGTGGGTCAAAGTCTCTCTACCTGAACACCTGGATTTTTTTCACATTATTAAACTCTGTGCAGTGGCAAACCAGAACTTTCTGGACTCATTTATTCCATAAAAATTAGATTCATTCAGAAAAATAAAGGGCATTTAGTTACCTAGGAGGAATGGAGGGCGATGTTCATGTGCCCGTGGTACCGAATTTTAGAATTTGGCAACACTTGGTAAGAAAAGCAGAAAGCTGTAACCAATTAAACCTGCCAGAAATGCAAAAGCATATCTACCTTAGGAAAAGAAGAATTTATGTAAATCTAGCTCTCAGAGGGATAACAGGTCTATTTTCAGAGTCTGGAGACTGGAAATATTGGCTGTCGGAGGGCTAGGTTCACTTCAGAAATTAAAAAGATGTCTTTAACTGTTCACACAAAATCAGAAGTCAGCTGATAGCTGAATAGAGGCAAGAGCTTCCTGTTTGTTGTCTTGTCATCCCACACTGGTTTATTTGAGCTTGTTTTTCATTTAAAGGAAAACTTCAAAACATCTCTCTGATTACAGAAAATGTATAAAATCCCTAGATCAGAGCATCACTGAACCCCAGTGCAGAAGTTGTTTTTTTCCCCAAGTTACTTCTTAGAGTTGTATAGCTGTCCTTGTTTATTTAGTCTTTCCCCATATGGGCATTTTCTGTTGTGTTCTCTTTTGATTTCCTAGCAATTCCTAATGTCCTACTTACTGTTTTGGCAGCAAATCAGCACTAACCTGATGTCTTAAGAGAACAATTTACAATGCCTTTAAGATGTCTTTCGTGAGTGGCAATGTTTAATTTGGAGCTCATAATGACACAAGTAAAGTTAGAATTACTTTCCTCTCTATAAACAATACTTTGAATTAATTGTCCAATAACTCAATGTTAAGTGATCCTCCTGTAACTTTTACATGTCTGCTATAGATTAAATTGTCCTGCATAAATTTACATCAAGCAAACCGTGCCAGAGAAACCCCTGCTAAACACACAGCACAAAGTTTAGCTCAGAACCCTGTGAGACCTCATTAATAACCTCCTTCCAGCACAAAAATTCAGCATTTATGCCTATCTTTTGTTTCTATTTTTTAACTGGTTCTTAGTTCATAGAAGAAACTTGTCCCTCTGAAAAGCACCTCTGCTGACAAAGTTTTTTGGTTTGTTAGGTTGCTCAGATGAGCCTTATTCACTTAGCAAGTTTACTGCTGCCATCTGTGTATCTACTCAGTGACTCTAAGCATACATACCAGGTCCAGAGTTGCTGTCAGGAAAATGATATCACACATCTGAAATTCACACAATATCCCACACCTCTGTCTGCAGGGAATGTAGATGTGAGTGGGGGAAAGTGTTGAGCTGTGGAAAACACTTACAGATGTAGCCATAATCCTTTCATCAGATCAGCTAACCTGTACTTATGAAGCAACCTAATTCAGGAAAAGCAGAGGATATGCTTTTGTTCTCTTACCAGAGACTGTTTCAACATAAAGTGGTAATAGAGGTGTTTCTTAAAAGTATCAGATCCTATACCAGGTTTTCCACTGTCAATCAGTACAATAGGACTGCAGTCCTGGAAGTCTCCTGTTGCTACCTGAGACCAGGGAGTTGCTTGTGCTATGGTCCTGGTGGCAGGGGTGCCAAGTGTAATGCTGCTGGAGTCAGGACTTGCTTATTAATTTTTTTTGTTTGGGGACCTTGGAAGGTTTGGCATGCTGCTTGGACCCACCAACATGAACTGGTGTTTCTGTTAACCAAAGGTATTTTGCACCAGTATTTGATCCAGGGACACCATATATTCTTGAGTTGTGGTTCTTTTTCAGATACTCATGGTATTTTTAGCACCTCCCTGACCAGTTTTAACCAAGCTTGACATCTGGACAGAGGAAAGAAACCTTGTTATATCCTGTCAAAGGAAAGACAGGAGAGTTCATCTTTGTCAGAAGCAGCTAGCTTGCCAATTGACACACAGGTAGCTTTTCACCAAGGTGACTGACTGAAACACTGGAAAGAAGTGTGGAGGGAGCCAGGGTGCTGTCAAGATCACAGAGGAGAGGGAGACACTTGGAGGGAGAACACAGGGGACCTGAGCAGGTTCCTGAGGGGAAACATGAAGTGGACTGACTGTGGTAGAGGGAACTGGAAAAGGAGGTTGCAGTGCAAGTAGAATTCACACATGGAAAGTGTGTTTGACAGAGACATGCAGGAGATTTAAGATGTCAGAGATTTGTAGGAAACCAGACTTCTTTTTCTGCTGTTCACAAAAACTCCCTCATTTCTTTTCTACTAAGGTCTCCTTGTTAACAGTCTTGTTAGGTATCAGACATTTTCAAAGAACTAAAGGTCTTTTCATCTACTGCAGATGATTCTTTTTTATGCAGCTGATTGTTAATTCCTACAGCTCAGCTGTAATTCCATATTCTGAATTAATCTCCATTCACTTTCAGGACATCGCTATCATATTGCTCATTGAAGTCACTCATTAAATTCACCTTATCATATTCAATAAGCATGCTGAAATCCTGATGGACACTTTTGTTACTTCCTGAAGTACCTTAATGTGCTTGATTTGTTTTGGCTTCCTAATTTCTACATGAATTGTTTTGCAGTAATGTAGAGTTCAGCACGTTTTACTTCTTAAAGTCACCACTACAACTTCTCTGTCTTAAATCAGACTATGCAGAAAAAGCTAATGTCAGACTCAGTGCAAAGGCAATGATGTCAATGCAAATATTTCCCACCTCCCTTCTCTCATGGTCACCATCCAGGCCACTAGTTAATCTAGCTCACTGCTAAAGGCTGCAAAGCACAGAAAGATCTGGCCAAAGTCAAATCATTCAATGGTTATTTTTTTCCCCTCATTGATTACCAGTAGCAAGTCTTGCAAATCCATTTGCATCTCAGAGTAGATGGCTGAATTTCAGCAGAAGACAACAGCAACAACCATACAAGAATGTGCTCCTTAGTTAAATTTCCTTATAACATTCATTATGTATATAATTACAAACAGCTACAAATATATTTTAAAAAATACATCAGCAAAAGAACATACACTTATTCTAACAGTAAAAATTCCTCATCTTCCTAGACCTTCTGCATTACTGTATGATATAGAATAGTAGACTCAGGATATGCTACACTGCAGGAGAAAGCTAACTGCTGATTAATGTAATCAATAGTGAAAACACTATCTTGAAGTATTTCAAGGGGAAGCCAAATGCTTGACAGTTGCAGCTGAGGGATCAGGTAGGTAACTAGGCCCATATATTACTGCTGACTTTTAGCAAAATCACTAGGACTCTAGCCAGATTCAGAGATGCATCTACTTTTAATTTTAGGACCAGGCCTTGCTACTGAACTAGGCACTGCAAATTCCCATAGGATGAGGGGAAGGGGATTTTCTCTTACAGTGTTCCTCCCCTTGCAAAACAGAGAAAGGGCAGAAAAGGACTCTGCCTCCTCTACACCTCCCAACCCTCAGTTCCACCCAAGTGTAGTCCCTCTGAAGCCCTCCTGGGCTCCAAAGCAGAGATGCAAAGGTGTAACAAAGAGCTTCTGCACTCTCACTTGTCACATGAGGGTTTGCTGCAAGACCCTTACATAGTGTTGCTGAGAAGCAGAGTTATACTACATGGATGAAGAATCCATTTCAAACTACACTTCTTTTTTTTTTGAATCTAAATGTCTCATACTCTCAACAGAAGGTGGTTTAATAGCCTTGCTTTTGTACAGGTGGTTTATAAAACATGTATGTCTCTCCTTCAGCTAATAGTCTACGCTGACTGTTAAAGAGAGCAGGTAATGCACAAACACGATCAAGCCTACTGCCTGAAAATGGGGAACAATTAGGATATTTGATTGCATGCCCTTCTTTGTTTAATTCCAGTATAGCTACAAAGTTATAACTTGTGGTGCCTTAAAACCTAATTAAAAATTAGCATGCCTTTCACCTGCGTAAAAGCATGTTCTTCTTCATCGATTCTTCTAAATGGTCTGAAAAATAAACTATTATTTTCTTTAACTGACAAGAGCCAACACCAGTATTTCAATTTTCAATGAAAAAGTAGTGCATCAGAGGGTAGTCTTCAGATAAGTAAATTTAAAAATATTGCCACTTTAGTATATGGGAAGAGATAGGAATAAAAGGCATGTGTGACTGTTTATTCAGTTCTCTCTAGCTACTCAAAATGCCTAACTAAAAGTACTTACAGGAAAGGTTGAAATGATAAGAGTGAGAATGAGAATTGGTTTAGGCAGTTTGATTAGCAAGGTTAATATTGATTTCAGTTGCTGAGAGCAGAAAAAATATCCCCATTTTAGTTTTGAAACCTAAAGCCAAACCAGTTTCATATATTTAATGACAAAACTGGTCACAGCAGCCAAGATTTTTTATGTACTTCGCAATATAAAAAGATCTTCGCCAAGTTTCAAAATAATTGTGTGACATGTCTGCTTTTTTCCCCCCTTTCTCCCTAATATCCTGTATTTATCTATGTACTTTATGTACAGTTCCTTCATTTTGACAAAGACTCCGAAACAGAAATACCAAAGTGATGGCAAAATCTATACTGTAAGAGATGACCAAACAACGGTGTTGTGTCTCTCCCAGAACTGCTGTACATGTACATTCTATTCTTGCAAACACTTTGGCATTATATTATCTAGCCATATTTTTTGAGATCGTGTTCCCTTAAAGCATCTCGGACTGTACAAGGCCAAAGGGACCTACCCATCCTGAAATCCAAATACAGACCGACCCACAGTCTAGTGCTTGAAGGATCAAGGACATGTCATCTGACTCATGGGGCATGACAGATTCAAGATCCAAATTTATGTTAATATTTTGTGATTTATTTATTTTTACTAACAATCCATGAGTTCACCCCGATAATGAGCAAGTCTATGAAACATAGTTGTCCCACGTGCTCCATGTGAAAACCATGTGATTCCACAAATCCAACAACCTCTTAAGCTTGTTTGCCATCAACCTTGGCTGAATGAGTCTTGAGGAGAAAAGCTGAGGCACACTTGCAACTCAGATATACAATTTTTTAAACTAATATAATAAAACCCACAAAAGTAATTTTCAAAGAGAGAGGAATTAGAAAGGTTATTAGGTATATTCCAAAGCAGAGGCCCACCAGCATAGTCAATGACATACTGAAGACCACAGAAGAGAGATTCCCAAATCAGGACAATAAAAATCACACAAAAGTTCCAATGGCCATGATATAATGTTAAAATATTCTGATGCTTTTTTTGGAAAGGTGATGTGTAGATATCGTTGCTGAAAGAATTTTTACAGTACTAAACAGGAACTCCCTATGCTTTCAGGGTTGAAATAGCACACTGTGAAGAACACACCTGTTGCTCAGGGTCTAGTCAGAGGCTTCCTTGCTTTGACACAACCTTCTAACCTCTGAGAGGGAATTTTGTGTTTGGGTGAGAGACGGAGGGTAACAGATTTGCTGAACACTTTGCATTGCAAAAAAAAAAGACCTGGCTGCTTTCTGATTGTGCTCCCTGAAGCCAAACACGATTCCATTAAAATAAATGGCAAACCAAGCAAAAAAAGGTGAGAGAATAGACAGACACCTTGAGGTGTTAGAGCAGAGAACTTAACTGTTCTGCAATTATTTTAGCAACCCACAGCAGATCATCTCGAACTTAACATTCTCATTTGTAATGTCTGCAAACCAGATGATCCACCAAAACAAGGCTGGCTATTCTGCAGTAGCCCAAACCCAATCTTGTAGAATGCCTTACAACATGTGTGTCCTGTGACTCTTTTAATGCATCATCCTAATGCCTCATACTGCCTGAAATGTATGACATTAAAGAATGGTGAAGAAGATAAAACCAAAACTTCTATTTAATTTTGTGTCTGCATCAATAGAGTTTTCATCTAATGCCCTCCTTATTAATTGGTGTTCTAACATCAGTTTGGACAGAAACAGTGTGTGAAGCTAGACAGGAGTCTCAGTAAACAACCACAATTATTCCAAGACAGGCATTCAGCTATATAAGACTTCACTGTAGCTACAGACATGCTTTATCATAATAAACATATACAGCAATGGTGCCTAGTAACAAGCAAGAGAATACCAAAGCATTTCCAACAGATCCAACTGGTGTTGTGAATATCACGGCTGTGTGAAGTGAACTATGTAAAAAGTCATATTACAACAATGATAGAAAAGATTTACCAATCCAGAAAAGAACTTAAACCCTGACTGGCATTTACCGAGGTTGTTTGCGTATTTACACAAACCAAATTCTCTTTTCATCTGAAGTTCAAGGAGGAAGTATTGGGGGGAGGAAAGTAACAAGCAGTAAATGGACAGCATGCTCAGTTCAAGAAAATTGGGCAGCAGATTCATAACTAGTGAATTTTCTTTGTAAGGAACTGGGGGTCCAGGGGGCAAACAGAGGTTGAGGGATGTTGGCATTAAAGAAAATGTTGCTCTTGTTTATGAGCAGTAAAGGGATTGGTGAAAACGTGTATTTCACTCCCAGTGCAGAATTATGCTAGCTGAGGAAAACGCTTTAAGACCCGAGTTCTGTGGATATTAGCAGAGTCAGATATACAGAAAACACTGTGGAGGATTTAAAAGTATGAAAGGCATAAGGATTATATAGACTTGAACTGTGAATGAGGTTGAAGTGCATTGAAGAAAGCAATAAAGACTAGTGAACCAGAAACGCCCTGCTCACTTATGATAAAATATCTAGTTAATACCAAAGAAAAGCTTCAAATAGACTTGTCTGGTTCTTTAGAAAGTCTCTATAAAATAATGCCAGTATTCTTTGTATAAATACTTTCACAAATAAAGAGTCTCTTTTCAAAAGAAGATTGAACTTGGTAAGTAAGCAGCTTAAGCAGTAAGGAAAAGCATATTAAAATTATTTCTTAACTTGCAAAATGTTGAATACTGTCCATGGCTGTGTTCTGTAATGACAACAGACCATATACTGTTCCCAGACTGGAGTAGCTTCCATCTATTACATAGGAGAGACATACCAAAATGTTTATTCAATCCAAAATGGCAATACAAGAAAGGTAATTGACACAAGGGCACCAACTACTCACTCTCCAAATCTTTCAGTTTTGCTTGTTTTCTTGAGCAGTGGAGAATTAACCAGCTAAACTACTCCCTTCACCACTATCCTTTTCACTACTTTTAGTGAAAAAAAAGATACTTCAGACTAAGTGGATTAAATATAATCTGACTAACCAAAATAAGTGATGAAAAGCATGAAATGCTTTCACCTTAATTAGCTAATATTTCATTTGAACAACATGAGACTTACTGTTCTTCAGAGGAGGGAATCAGTAGACACTATAGACTGTTTATGGGGGATCTTACTAGAATTATAAGACTCAAGTGAACTATGCAAGAAATAAAAACACATTCTAGTATAAGAAGCATTAAAGGCACTAAGGCAAACCTCAGCACTTCTCCATCTGTTACCAATTCAAAGTGTGATCCTCATCAATTTTGAAAGTGAGACTAAATTTGGTAAGTCAGGCATTCTCTTTCTGTTGGGTGAGTTTTTTGTTTTCTCTTTTCAGCTGTGGAACTTAGGAATGTAAATTGGAAAACTCCTACTCTAAGTAGAGTATACAAAGCACTGCTAATCAAAGAACGACAGCATCTGAGTAGAGCCAGCTTATTCTCTTAAAGCTCTGGGCATTAGAGTTACATGGGAAAAAGTGCAGAGAGAGAGACAATAGCTAAACTCTTAGATGCTGAATCCACGCTCACCAAACCAGCTCTAGATCAGCCTCCCTAGCACCATCACCTCATTGTCTGTGCCTCCACATTTGCAAAGCCTCATTAGCAACTCATTAGGAACGCTACAGATGTGACACACAAACTTGCTCTGGGAGAGGGAATTAGGGAATCTGTATTAGAGAACTAAGTCAGAAATCTGGAAACACTTTAAATGACTGTTCAGAGATAATAAATCACCATTTTGAGCAAATACTGAGCAAAGGAAAAGATGTTCCTTTTTAGGGTTTGAAAGGTTATAAGGAAAGGAATAGCTATCTGGGTCAATTCCCAATTTATTCTTGGATTTGCAGAAATAACAAAAAAAAGTTAGTTTTTACTGAGTATATTCAGGAAGGACTGAGTTTATTTAAAGGCAGTCAGTGTGATCTTACAATAATGAAAAGGATCTTTCTTTCTGCCCTGCTGTTAGTATCAACAGCTCCTAAATAATTCTGACAGTTTCTTCTGTTTTTTTGTTGTTTTTTTTTTTTTAAAAAAAAACAACAAACAAACAAAACAAACCTTTGTTATTCATTTATTATGTTAGAGCAACTGCCAGTTATCTGATACTTACTTCAAACCTAGATCAGTGTAAAAATATTATGTACTTGGAACAGACTTAGTCCTCAGAAAAATCCTTAGCAAGATTTTACTTTGAATTTATGGAAACAGCTGTAGCACAGCATCATTCCCAGGCCTTTTAAGGACAGAATCATAAAATTAAAAAGACAGAAATGTTGTGACCTACACTTCTTGAAGGAAACTCCTCAGGTCTGTCTGTCATACTTCCACCTGCAAATGTGTGATAGGGATACATTTGTTAAGATTGTGATGAGAAGAAGGGTAGGAAATAAAGCTAAATGTGAGTGACTGTCCTACCTCTAATGTTACTGGAGTAGTGGTCCTTGAACATAGGGAAGAAGCTGAATTCTTAATGGAAATATATTAAAAATTGTGGACTCAGTTGTACTCTCATATATTATACTTTTTCTCCCTACCAACATCAGGTTTATAGCCAATAAAACTGACTTCAGTAGGTTTTATCATAGCATATTTGGCAAAAGAAGGACTATTTTAAGGCAAAAATTTACACATAAAATAAATACAATCAAGTTTACTTCTGAACACATCAAAACAACCAGGCACCAAAGTAATTACATATGCCATGTTCTCTTCTCTTTCTGCCACTTTCTGCTATTCTTCCTTTCCAAAGTAATTTAAGCAGGATTAATTTAATCAAAATTTTGCCTTTAAAATATTTAGCCTGATAAAGTATACAAATGCAAAATAAATACTGAAGGAGGAAGAAACTTCTGAGGGTGCTCATGGAGTTACTGTTGCTATGGGAACTATAGAGCTACTCTTGACAGGCTGTATGTTTGTCACTGGTTCCTGGAAGGACAGCAACTGCCCTGCACTGTGAGGTCAGGAAAAGGGAAACTTATCGAACCTTTTGGAAATATTCAGAGACACTAATTCTAAAGGTTGTTGGTTAAAATGAACTTGTGAGAGCATATCACAAACTCTCTCATGCTCAGAGCAGTGTGACCATAAAAAATTCCTGCTCTCCTATTGCAACTCCATTCCTACTTCCTTTAAAGCACTGCGTTTCTGTATCCTCTACCTTTCAGTGATTATATGCTAATTAACATGAAAGTTACCGTACACCAAGGAAGATGATTTGTGCAAGATAAACTACTTGGCATTGCTCTGTTTTCTGTCAAGAGCTCCTGAGGAGCTAACAGATAAACCAGGCAAATTAATACAGGTAACTGAACCACCAAAACTGGGAACATTTTCTCTTCCTTTCTGCCAGTAAATTTGAGAGTGGATCCTGTCACCTTTAAAAACGTTTAGAATAGCAGTTGCGTTTCAACAAGCCCAACGTCTACTTGGCCTACTTGGGTGTGGTTGGATGACCCTGGCTGGACACCTGGTACCCAGCAAAGCCACTCTGTTGCTCCCCTTCTTAGCTGGACAGGGGAGAGAAAATATAACAAAAGGGTTATGAGTCAGGATAAGGACAAGGAGATCACTCACTAATTACTATCATGGGCAAAACAGACTCAACTTGGGGAAAAAAGATTTAATTTTGTTACCAATTAAATCAGAGAATACTATTGAGAAATAAAACCAAATCTTAAAACAGTTTCCCCACGCCCCTCTCTTCTTCCTAGGCTTAACTTCTCCTCCTGATTTCTCCAGCAGCAAAGGAGGGACAGGGAATGGGGGCTGGGGTCAGTTCATGACACATTGTCTCTGCTGCTCTTTCCTCCTTAGGGGTAAGATTCCTCAAACTATTTCCCTGCTCCAGCATGGGATCCCTCCCACAGCAAACAGTCCTTCATGAACTTCTCCATTGTGAGTCCTTCTTTGTCTTAAAGATGTTATCACAGAGGCACTGCCACTGTCCCTGATGAACTTGGCCTTAGCCAGAACCGGGTCTGTCTTAGAGCTAGTTGGCCTTGGCTCTATCAGACACAGGGGAAACTTCTAGCAGCTTCTCACAGAAGCCACCTCTGGAGCCCCACAATAACCGAAACCTTGCCATGCAAACCAAATATATCAGGGAATAAAGTGCTTTTCAATACTTCAAAGCATGATCACATCATCTTGCATACTGCTCATCATAGCATTTATTTTGGGACTTCATTAATTTCACAACAAAAATCTGAGAGGACTTAGCACATGAAAAGTACAACATTAATGTTTAGACTTCTGCTAGCGAGGTGACATTCTGGACCAAAGGAACATTCAACCATCACTGAAAAGAATGTTTCTCAGAAAATTATTATCCAGATCCAACCACAAAAGAAGCCAAGTGAATGAAAGCTGAAACAGGGCTGGTCATTCAAAAGCTCATCCCTAGCAGCACACGTGAGCAGTTGTGCAAAAATAATTGTTCTAAAATTCCATGAATTCTAACACTCAGTTAAGTAAGAGGGGGGTTAAAAAGCAGCTCTGAACAGTTGGAATGGACATAATCTTCATGTCTCTCTAATCCAGTCTCTCACAGAGCAGGAAAAAACTTCTGTGTAGGTAACTATATCCTAATTATCCTCCTCAGAGTTTCTTATGCTACCATCCAAGTACCTTATCTCAGACACAACTGATAAAATGGTACCAGCCTAACTCAATATGATAATTTTCATTTACCTATGGTAATTCTGAGGGATTTTGTGAAGGTAGATTTGATTTCATATTGGTTGTGAATTAGACTGTGGGCTTCCCAAAATGAAACCTGATTGTGAAAATTAAAATGCCAAGTTCCTAAGTCTTTCTTGGAAAGAGTTATAGGATCTATAATGTCTCTTTCTTAAGGTTTTTTAAAGCTTGTTGTTACCCATAAGAAAAATGCACATTTTTATTAATATACATACTTTGCTTTGTGTTTATTTCCTTAAATTTAATAAAGCCTTCTAGCTATCAGGGTAATTTAGTCTCAAAATCTCCACTTTCTGGTCCAGTTTTCATTATTTCACATGATTCTTTTACCTTTATTATAGAAGCTGGCTTTACTCCCAACTCATAAAGTGACCTGAATTCTCCAGGAGATATTTTCTAGCATTGATTTTTCTTCATTCATAACATGAATGGCTATCTTTACTTTTATTATTTTCATAATCCTACACTAACTCTATTTCCCCCCCCCCATCTGCCACACAATTTTTGTTGCAATAATGCTATGTGCTTTACACTTTTCTCCTCCCCATCCCTCTCCTCCTCAGAGAGTGGGAGATATGTCTAGAGTGAATTTGTGGTGTTATCTGTTTTTAAAATAATGTCAAACAAGAATACCAAACAGCAAAAATTCTACAATAAATTCTTATTTTGTAATCTCTGAGTCCCTTTAACACCTGTTATTTATCTGACAAAAAAATCCTCTCTGAATATATCCCTAAAGCTCTTTATCTGGAACGTTTTTCATCTAGAGCACTATCAGCATTGTGTAAACATGATTTGGGGGATGTCATGCGCTTTTCTTAATGAGATTCACTATATTTTTAAAGCTAGACTTTAGGAGCCTTGTAGGTTGAAATATTTTCACCCTAGTGTATAGTTTTCCTCTTTAATAAGATTATCTGTCCATGGAAGACTCTAAATATAGTTACCTTTTGTTTATGAAACCTCAGCCATCCTCTTTTTTTCCACACTATCTTTTAGTTGTTCTGAATTTTTTTCATATTCTACACCAAATTTTGTGAGATAGCCATTTGAATGGCTATAGTTTAAGAGAAGAAAATTTATAACCCTAGTTTCATTTAGGGATTAAAATTTGTGGTTTAATTCACAACAGCCTCACTGCTGTTCTGACTTCGAGTGGTTTCTCTGTTCCTTGCCTGGACAAGGTACAGCAATTTCTTCCCCCATGGTTGTGCTGGATGTCTCTTCTTTGAATGGCATGATATTATTATCCCAAACAAGTCTCTGACAGGGAAGTTCCTGAGCACAAGGTCTATTTCAGATCACTAATATCCATAGCTAGCCTTTGCCATACTGCTCTTTATTACTAAACTGTTTTCTTAACAGAAGATTAGGTAACCCAAACCAAGTCTTTCCAAGAGTCAAGGCCTTCATTCAGTAAACCCAAACTTCTTGACTCTGAACTTTTCTTTCTTAAAAAGAACAGAATTTTTTAATTCCTCTGAAGTCTTCTTCACCTTCCTTTACAAAAGACTCTCCTACTTAAGAAAAAAATGATGACAAAATATCATCTCTGTTAAATTACTTTTTCAATAGTAGATGATTTATAGTTGATTAGGTAATTAAATCAAATACAAGTGGCTGAAAGTAAATCTATTTTTATCATCCCTGTAAATTAAAAGTTCCGCATCATAAAAAATCATGACCATCTTGAAAATGACTAGTCAAGTGCTTTTTATAGGCAAGCAGGATTTATTGTCAATTAAGGTATTGAACTGGATTGTCAGCATAACCCTGCGCTCAAGACTTTTAAAATTATTGGCTTCCGCTCTCAAGCTGCTCCATATCACAGTAATGAAATGTATCTAGCTGTTCACATATTGAACAATTCCTTAGCTTGGGTTTATATCTCACTATAACAACATTTCATTTTATTATTATCTCCGTTCCCCTGTAATGAATACAAATATATTCCTTTTTTCCATCATGGGTTTATCAATTTTCATTGATTTGCCTGTAATGAATGCAGACAGAATGGAGGAGAAAAAAAAAATTTGAAGAGATCATATCCATTAAAATATCTGTAAATTCAAAAACAATTACAAGGAAATATCAGTTTAAGTCTTAATAATTAACTGTAAAAAGAATATGAAAGCCCTTATTATTTACAGAATTTTTGCTTTTCAAGTTTCTTTCCATAGACTTAAGAAGACAAATGATGAATTCTCACTGGTTTTGCTTTTCATATCTATTAGTCATAATGTACCACATTTTTCTTTTTCAATAAAGGTCAACTTGACTAATGAAAATGCAGCTTATGGTGCAATGTATGATTTGCTGTATACAAAATATGTCTGAAAATTACTCCAGCCAGCATCTTCCCTTCCCACTGGGAGTTCCCACAGACTTAGATCAGCCCTCACTGAGGAAAGCACTCACACTGGTGAAGGGCTTGCTGTAGAGATGAGACCTTAGCGCAACCTACCTATTTTCTATAGTTTGGGTACAGATGCTTTATTTTTTTCCTTTATTCTGAAACCTAAATAAAACTACATTGGTTGAGGACAAACAGACACGTTGAAACTCACTTTCCAACTATGTTAAAGTTTCATATTGAAAACCAAACTTTTTCAGGAGAATACAAGCTGTGTCCTTAGGTGTGACATTTTATCGCACTATAACAGTTCCATCTGCAAGTGTTTGGCAATTAAAACATTAGTTGACAATGTAATTTGATAGGAACTGAAGTGAGACAATAACTTCCTGGCTTTCATTGAGGCACAGGAAAAAACTAAAAAAATCCATGGAACATACAACATCCAGTCTATCCAGGGAAACAACACTCACAGCAGAATCTGACCTATTGCATTAATGCTGTGTGGCAGACTAGGACAAGGTTGGCTTCATCAAGAACAAGAAAGAACTGATAGGCAACTTCTCTTTATGAAGAAAGTACATTACTGGTGTTCTGCAGCCCTGTCTAAAAGCTCAGATAACTTACTGGTAATGGGAGAAGAGTAGAAACAAAACTACATCTGGACAAGGAGTCCCAAGAAAAGTGGAGAAGAAAATACCATCTGTTTCCAGATGACTTTTCTCGGTCCCTTGTACACACATCTGTTGTGCAGAATAAAAATATCCTCAAAAATCTTCTCCTGTTTATTCCCCAGTTTCTCTGAAAACAGCATGTAACTTCTTTGATAGCTGTAACAACACTTCAAGCACTTAGTGCAGGTGATCCAAATAGCCAAAGTAATGTGGTCTCTAACTGTGGGTCACCTCCTCTAGAATAAAAGGTAGAAAAGGTGCAGAGGGAACAAAATAGACAGTATGCTTCTGCTAGTTACCAGAAGAGGTGGAGAAAACTAGCAGTCAGTGCCATAGTGGTAATCTCCAAATTGCAAGTACTCTAGTCCTGTTAAATATGCAGATTCCTTGTCAAAAACAAGAGAGATATGGCTGATACCAGTTAACACAGTTAGAAAATGGTGCCTCTCAGCATTACACATTATGCCCAAAAGCCTCATTATCATACGTGTTAAAATTCTTACATCTTATAAAGCCAAATTCTTTTTCAAGTTAAAAAAAAAAAAGAGAAGACATATGAGAGTAACTCAGGACCTCTTTTTAGTGTTGCTAAATTGGGAAAGAAGATTAAGATGCACAAAAAAGAACATGCACTAATAAATTTCTTCTTCCTTGTTAAAAGGAAGTTCAGAAACTACCAGACTTATTCCCTCTAGACCTACTGAATCTCCTTTTTCCAAGGATATTCTTAAATTCAGTTCTCTAGATCACCCAAATGAAACTCAATGAGAGCCTGGCATCTAACTTTCCTGTGCTGCTTTGAAAATTCCAGCCTACAGCATTACAAGCATGCTTTGAATAAGTTACTTCAAAGTAGAAATGTCCTTATCTTCTATCATTTTAACAACTTCAGAAGGCTTCCAGTGTTACTCTTCTCACTAAATAAACTAGATCTTTAATTTTCATAGCTGACTTTTTTTTTGTCACATGCAATATTGCAAGTCACAACTGTTACATTTAATTCTTAAATAATCGGCGTGATCTAAAGCTTGATAACATTATACATAAGGAGGGAACTGCTACATGTCAACCTCAGTGGTGTTATTTGACAGTGTGCCAGATGGAAGAGACTTTCCTTGCAGTCTTGAGTGGCAAAAATTTTGCAGAATCAAAGAACTTTATAAGACAATACCTATTGCAAAACACAGAGATAACTGCTTTTGCTTATGCTTTTTGTTTTTTATCATTAACTCTATTTAAAACATTATAGAGACAATAAGCAAGTAAAAAAAAGTAATTACAAGAAGGTTCTGCTGTAGATTCATTACTTCTTTGAAAACTTTAAACCACATTAATTTGAAGCTAGGACATGAATTCACCTTTGAATGAAAATACAACTAAAATTAAAAAGATGCTGTCTCAGAATTTTTTTGTATCAATGGTGAAGCAATAGGTATCATCTTCCGAGGTGTCAAAGTGTCAAAGCTGAATCTGAAAAGTACTGAGTTCTGTCTCCCTCAGAGAACAGCCAGTACTTTCTAAGGAAAAATACATCTCTAACCTCCTCTTTAAGCAGACAGTGTTACTTCTGTTCATCATTGATACATTTAAAATAAACAAAAATAATCCTATAACCACGATATTTACTCCCCAGTCCAAGCTTCCCTAGTAGCCTCAATGTTTGGTAGTTTTGTTCAAGTGCTCTGACAGGAGACCCTCATTCTCCTGTCAGAGCCAATCACTGCTGAAAGAGATACAGTAACTACTCTTCTGAAAGAGAAGATACTTTGTATATCAGGCTTGGAAACATTAAAGCTCTTCTTTAGAAAATACAAAGGAAACTGCATAGTGCAAAATCCATCCTGAAATTTTGCCTACAAGTCAAGTTACAAAGATTGTTTATTTTTATTTGGAAAAGGTTTCACACCACTGTAACCTGTGTTATGCCCTTTCAGCATGCCCTTGCCTCACCCCAAAATATTTCACATCTTTCCCTGTCTCTACCAATACTCTTAGGAAATCTATTCATAAGGACAGCTTGCAATCTGCAATGGGGATTAAATCCTCAAGTGACATGGCAGAAATGAAGGTGGTCAGAGGGATCCTAGGCATCCATGATTTACTGAACTGCCAGACCCGACTACTTAAGAAAGCCAGAGGCTTAACTGCTTCGTAGGAATAATGACTTTTCATTAATGAAGGAAAGATGTAAAATGAAGTTAAGGGACAGGGGAAGAGGCCTGGTTTCGTGACCTAGAGGATCCGAATTCAAATCCAGAGCCTAAGAGAAAGAAACAAAGGGGGGGAAATAACAGCACTTAGTGCAAGTGACACAAGTAGCCAAAGTAAGGTGGTAGCTTACTAAATGAATGGACTATGATTCTAGGACACCTTTTTTCCCCAATTTGATGAGGAAGAAACATCTTTGTCTGCTTACCTTTAAAGAAGTTTACTTGGTGACAAACTATTAGCAAAGGCATTTTCCTCTCACTATACTCCTAGCTGCTATTTTGATTCTCTTCCTCATACCACTTTGTTTCCAGACATTTCTGAACAGGTTGAGGTAAGCTCCATGTTTGCCTGGTGTCTCATTAAGACCCCAAAAGAGAGGCTGTGCAAAGCATCCTGGCACAAACCTTAAGCTGACCGCAGTGTCTTTGTGCAGCACTCTAGCAACATACATCATTTGGAGCCTTTGCTGCAAAGGTCATAGCTCCTATTACACACTTACAAACCTAAAAGCTCACCACTGTCTTTGAAACCCTGATGATAAGAGTCTCCTCAAGTGTTATGACATTGTTTGAGGCAGACAACCAAACAAAAATGTGCCAGAAAGTGCTTAGAAGAAGCCCACAGATTAAATAAAACCTGTTGCACAATGGGTCAAAGGAACCCACTCTGCAGACACAGCATCATCTTCCATGCCTAGAACAGCCTCTCCAACTTCAAATACATTACAAGACACCTCAGTAAAAGAACTTCTTCAATCTCTTCATTTAAAAATCGATAGCCTTCAAGCTTCCACAGCTTCCTTTGAGACTAGGGTAAATAAAATTGAGGGAAGGCCAGAGGGATTTTGAAAAGCAATGGAATCAATTGAAACTCAAACAACAAAGAGAGGAATTCTGTAATAAAAATCACAAAGGAGAGAAAACTGTTTAAGCATTAGGGAGCTCCTGAAAGAGTACTAGGGTTTTTAGAAAAATCAAGAGCATCATCATAGTACTTAATGTTTTGAGTGTCTTCTCTGAAAGATAAAAGATGACTGGAAATTTATGGAAAAATCCAAAGCAGACGTAATGAAAAAACCCCATTATCTGGAGTAGCAAAAGCAATACATCTGCATGAATGTTCAAGACTCAAAGTGCTGCATAGGAGGAACTTAATAATCATAGAGAGCATGTGACTGAAGGCAAGGTTTGAGCAGTGGCCAAAGAATTAGAGTAAAAATGGAGATCTGCCATCTTACCACTCCATAAACCCTTGGCAAAGAATAGGATGTAACTTCATTTGAAGAAAGAAAAATTTTTGCTAAATGACCCTGCATCAATCTTCTGTCCTGCCAGATTGTGATTACTACTCTTGAGAGGAAAAAAATGCAACGCTGCTGGGAAGCAGAAGCAGCACAATGTTTCACACAGAACTGAAAAAGAGCCAGCAGGAAGAAGTTAGATGGCTAACCCTATTAACAATTCTCCCATCTATTTGTTTCATTCCCTTTACCATTGAAGATGCATTTGAACATGACTGTTCTGGAAAAAAACCCAAACTATTTGCCCTCACCCAGTGTGTAAGGCATTGGGGATTTTACTCTCAAATGCTCGCATAAAGGAATATGTTCAACTAAAACAATGCTGAAGTTTAAATAACATGAATTGTTATAAGGCTGGTGGGTTCTTGCTGGTAAATAAGCCTAATTCTTAAATTGCACTTTCAGAGGACCAGTTTGTGCATTTGCATTATGGTAGTTTTTGAAGATTGCTGTCTGTACCAAGAACTTTTGCTAAAACACGTTATTAATGTGGAAGTTAGTTCCTCAAGAGTATTGATAATTACAAATCATTACTTATTCTATTGCAGTACAACAAACAAATATATGACAAATACCTGCAATGACAGTTTGCTTTTTACTGAGAAACAGGGGAAAAAAAAAAAAAAAAAGAAAAAGAAGAAAATAAGGAACCTCATACTCCAGCCTTCCTATTGTCAAGAAGCACATTAGGACACCTTCAGTTTAACCTATTGTCATTGGTTCAGGTAAAGCCTACATCCTTGGTGCCCTTGAGTGAAAATGTCCTTGCACAGCTGAGCTAGATATATTTATTTCTGCTGAACTGAGATAAGCTGGTACATTGCACCCAAAGGGAATGAATGAAGTATGCATGATAGCGACAGTGCTGAGAAGAAAGACGGACTGAGACAGCACACGTCCAGGACAAGGAGACTTGCTCAAAGAGAGCATTAGCTAACAAGAAATCGGGTAGAGAAATTGATGTGAAATGTAGTAGATTTACCTCAAATAACCCAATCAATTATCAGGGCTCTGAGATACTTTCTTGCTCTTGAGCTGCCTTGCCAGGACCCCCCACCCACACTCTCTGCCCATGGGCCACGAAGAACAGTTAAGGTCAGCCCAAGCCTTTCTTGAGATATTGTGTAGGCAGGCCTACAAGAAGAGAAACCACTTGCATCAAAGACTGTTCTAAACCAAATCACTGCATCATACGGATTTTCTTCACTTCCTATGTACTATGGTTTGTATGAGCTATGCAAAGGAGAAACATCCAAATGCAAATATTTTGCAGCACAGAAATTAAAACAGCCACTTCCCATCCCTAAAATGTAAAGAGCAGTGTCTATGTTCGAGCCATGTCTGGGACTAAACTACAGCAGCTACTTTATTGTCCGATGACCTCTCCACAGCAGAGAAGGGGGATCAGGAAACAGAGAGGAGACCCAAGGGTTGAAATGAAAAGGGATTTAATGAAACAGCCAAACTAATATCAATGCCACTATAAAATATACAGTTATATTTAACCCAGCAAAGGTAGTGCAGTCACACTAAATGGGAAGGCAATGTTCAAGAGGAGGAGAAGGAAGAGGTGCAGGATCAGGAGAAGCCCAGGCAAGAGACTCTCCTCAGAGAACTTCCCCATTTATACTGACAGTGATGTTTATGGTGTGGGATTTGGGCTGACTCCAAATTGCTAACAACCTGCAGGCTAGGATTCTGTCCCAGCAAAACCAGGACAAGTAGTATCTTCTCTAAGCAAGAGTTAAGAGACTCACACTGAAAATTTCACTAAATTTAAAAAATATTCTTAATTTTTTACATTGAAACGGTTCTTGCTTCTAAGCACTGAGGTTGAACAGAAAGCATTCTAAGCACTGAGGTTGAACAGAAAGCATTCAAGGATAGAATTCAAATATTGTTAAAGCATTTACTGTCTAGCACAGCCTCATGTTTTTGAGCTGGCTTGCTTTCAGTTTTTTGACTTATATGCATATATGAAGGCTTCTGTGGCTGGCTGGCTGCTTTGTTTGTGATTCTTTGTTGCAATGTTTTGTTAACCTGCCTTTATGTATTTTTAATGAATACTACAAATAAGAAATGTGTAAACTCATCCAGAGAAGAGGCTATAATGTCTTCCTGTGCTTTTGATTCACTGCCTCATTTGCAAGATTGCTGCTTATTCACAAATTAATTATGCAATGGCATCTTTAGCTAATAAAGTCTAAACAAAAAACATTTAATCCAATTCATAGTTTTCTCTCAATCAAACCGAGTCTGTCAAACATAATTACATTACACATGCAAAGCAGGAATGAGCCAAACGTGCCACACCTGCTTAGCACTTCTTCAGGCAGACGATATACAGTAGAAGAACAGTTGGCAGCACAGATGGCACAGCAAAGAAGACTTGTGAAAAATGTAGTTGTAGAGTGAGGTTTTGTGCCTTTTATTGATGGGAAGGGTCAGACAGTGATCTCAGTTTATGTCAGACACACCTTTCTGGTACCTTTAGTCTTGACAATTCTAATTTTGGAGATACAAACCCCAGTTGTCTTGTGCTTTCTAAAGGAAGTTCCCTCTGCAGATCATATGGAGTCATTGCTGGTTTCCAACCACAGACATGAGCTCTGGGGACGTGTGTTACCATTTATGATCATGGAGACTATATTGTATTTTATCACAGTATGTTAGGAGTTGGAAGGGACCTCGAAAGATCATCTAGTCCAACCCCCCTGCCAGAACAGGATTCCTTAAGACTAGGTCACAACAAAGCTTCCCTAACTGGGAATAGAACCTGGGTCCTGGTGGTGAGAGCACCAAATCCTAACCACTAGGATTTTAAGGTCAATAAGCAATCTATCTCCCTACCAACTTCGTTGTGTATCAGTATAACGAATCCTATTTGGCAATCATAAAGGCAGTGATTCTGTGCATGTCAGTGCTTCCAGTTCACAAAATTAGGGGCCAATTATTTCACTTATGAGAACAAAATAAAAAAAATAACACAAGAAGGAGCTTTTCAGTTTTGTTGATATGCTTAATTGGTAAACCAGACATGATTTAGTGTGCATTTACTGGGACTTCCACTTTAAAACTATGTAATTCTATCAAGAGGTAGATGTTCTGAAAATTGTTTTAACTAGATATTTGATGATATCTCCTGATACAACTGAAATGATCTCTACAATTTCATTTACAAAGTTGGCATCATGCAGGAGGCAAGATAACCAAACCCAATCCGTGCATCGCTCTGTTTCCTAAAAGATCTGATATCTAGCCTTTGGCTTCCTGTACACACATTGGAAAGAAAAAACCCTCAAAATGTTCTTATTCAAAATAGCTTACATCTCTTATCTCAGTTATCTGTTTCTCATCACTACAAACTTGTCCTCTACAGAGATATTCTCACATCTCTTACATGTAGTATTAGTACAGAACATATATATGTTACAAAAGCTCAGTATGAAACTCACTGCATTTATCTGCTTTGACCACATGTCCTATCTTTGAGGTTCTTCAGAACTTTTCCCAGATTTGCCAAGCTTTAGGGAAACATTATTTTGAACACACAGGTTTTCCTCCCCCATAGACTGAGACAACTATTACAGATGATCTTGCGTTACATCCACAGAGGATACACCCACGAAGGAGTTAACGGTGTGAGGGCAAGCGGGTTTCACAAACTTTGTTACTTGCTATAAAATGTTTTCTCCTCTTACTTTCACTATAGCAGATCTATCAAAGATCCTGGATAGTGTAAGATTTGGCACAAATTACACCACTGCATGTACCGCACAGAAGGGTGATATGCCCTTTTCCAGTACACATACAGTGTGGCCCTGCAGTCCTGCATCACCACAGCCTAGTGGTCCCTGCTGACTCAGGAGGACTGTGGGAGAGAGCTGTCTCTCCATCCATGGAACAGGTGGTCCAGAGAGAAATAAGGAGAGACTATGTTTCAAAAGGAAAAATTCAGGGCTCACCACTTGCTCTCAATATACATTTGGCTGTGCCATACTGGCTGCAAGGTTTTAATAACTGTAACAAAATTTAATAGGTAAATGAGCTTATTAAGAACATTTTCTAATGAGTGTTAAGATTCAGTTCTAAATTCAGTTAGCATGCCTGTATCAATGGAGAATACAGCTCGGATATATGCACAATTATTCTACAGCAAAAAGAATGGACCTGTCCTGACTGCAGTACTTCAAGTATGTTATACATTAGAGAAGCTCATTCTCCACTGACGTTTTCCTCCTGCTTTCAAACTTGTTTTCCACTTACGTGACCAGAAAGCTAACGAAGTATTCACACAGTATTTCCCACAGGTGCAGGTACACTAAATGGAGACTCTGCAGCATCAAGGACTGGGAAAATGGTATTGAAAACAGTATATGTTCAAATAACTTCTGCAGCAGTCGTTCCCTAGAATGCTAAATTTTTTGAGTCTATTAGTGTGCTTCCAAATTCAAAAACATTCCAGTACAGAATATTTTGTCTGCTTTTCTCCAAGGACACTTGACCAGAGGGCTGTTAGCAAGAGCTGGAAAACTGTCAGTGGAACTAAAAAGATAGCAGTAAATAAATAAATAAAGAAAGCACAAACCATTTTTCAGGGATTGAGTGCAAAAAATTATTCAGAGGAAAATACACTGGGATTTAACTTAAACAAAGTTTAAAGAAATTCACAAAGTTTAAATTACTGAGTGAACAACAAATGTCCTGGGAGAATCCTTATGACAGCACAAGTCAGAAATAAATCAGCAGAAAGAAATACGCGTGTTTTTCTGAGAAGAGAAATCTCAGTGCCATCACAAGTATTAAAAATAAAAAAATAAATAAATTAAGTAGACAATCTTATTCAGGAAGCATGTCTGTTGCAGAGCCTCAGTTCCATTGAAAGAGACCAAGATGAACCTGTGAGCAGAGCTATAAAACCAAAATCCCAAACGAATAAATAAAAAGGCCATCTTCTGTTTCAGAAATCAGCAGTCCCATAACACATTGCTCTATAAATTTCTTCCCCACAGACTGGAAAGAGAATGTTCTTGACTAACAGATCTTTCTTGCTGAAATATCACCTGGGATGCATAGTACTCAACTGGCAGGCTGGCACCATCTGCTTTCTGAGGCTCCAGTAAAGTAAGGAGCACAAGCGTTTCACGTTTGCATAGCACTGATTTAAAGGAAATGGTATCCGTTTTCTCTTTGCCACACAGGAACACTTCTAAAAAGCCCAAGTTTACACCACCTTATTTTCTCAGCTGTGCACTATTCCAAATAAAGTTTAGTGAATGCTCTCCTAAATCTGAGAAATGCTGTTTTTCTGGTATTTATATTTCAGTCTGAGCTAGATCAGAGACAGGGAAGTATCAATCAATACATTTTAACACTCTTCATAGATGGTTATGGACTCAAGGATTACAGTGACAGTTGTTTGAAGGATGGCCACAGGGCTACAAGCTGGGGACCAAAATCTCTTCCCCACCCCTCTGCCCTGTTTCCAAGTACCATAATCCTGAAGCCTTTGGGCATTTCTACTGGATACAATGGAGCAAAGCACAGGCAGCACCAAAATAAGACCATTTAGAGCCAGAAACAGCAAGAATATGGAGCTTTACACCAAGCAAGTACTTAATAGTCTACCTGAGACAAGAAGATCATTAGCAAGGGGTGCAATAGTGACACGACAAAACAACCCAGAGCTGCTGGTGAGTCTTGCTGCAGTGAAGCAGTGTTAGTGCTAGCAACCCTGGAAACACCATGGGTAACATTTCACAGCACTGCGTCAGGCAGACATAGCCACTGCAGCCAGCTCTGCTCTGCTTTTGATAAGGATGCAGAAAAAAAGTCTGTTTTCAAAAATCTAAGCCAAATTCACCCTCTCTTCAGCCAGCAGTATTTGTGTAACATTAATATGAATCTCATATGAGATTAATACCACCTACAGACAGAAGGGAAGATATGTTCAAGTTTTAAAGTCAAAAAAGGATCATTACCTATCTCAGCTTTCAGACTTTGGATTTTACAGAGGATTTGGCTTTCCCTCTCCAGTTAGATATAGGTACCATCTACTATTAAGAGAGATGATTGGTGGTTTAAATTCTATTTTAAAAATCTGAAGTATTAAAGTAACAAAGTTATTAATTCTCCTATATTTAATACCAAAATTTAAGTAAAAGTGCCTAACATAGAACGTATGAGATGTGCAGCATCCAAATTTGCCCTCTCATCATAGTGGCAACTGCCACTACACTTGGATTTCACTTGAAAGCTACATCCTGCAAGATCTTGAATTTTCATTTAAAAGTGCTAGTTCTCAGAGAATAAGTATTCTAGTGTGCTTAAAACACCCAAAAATATACAGCAAGAAGTGTATCTCCATCTTAATTTTTTCACTAAGATTTGTTATTTCTGAATCCATCTAATGATTTTGGATTGAATGCCTGAATTTGTGCAATAAAAGATAACTTCATAGCCAAACAAACATTGCAGATATTTGTGTACTATTTAATCTAAGTATACAGCCCCAGTGGTGATGTTTATGGGCACAACCATAATCATATGCATAAGTATCTGTCAGACAAGTATCTGCTTAATTTCACAACTGATTTTTAATAATTGATGTTTTTATTTAGAAAAAATATTGGAAAATTACCCCTTAAAAATTCCACTGTTTTATACCCAGGAAAATGTTCCAGATTAGAAAAACATAAAAGGCACTAGACCAGTTTCATAAGCTTGCAACAAAATATGGAAATGGTTATCCAAGGCCCTTTGATTCTCTTAATATTTAACATTATCCTATCAAAAGGGATTTTTTGCTAGGCTCTTCCACTCATTATTGAAAAGCAGCAAGTTCTCTTGCATAATGTGGCAGCTCCTCAACAACGAAAAAAACCCAACCTTACTGTGTGTCTGTGTCCTACTGATGCTCCACTGATAGAAAACATTTAATGGTACAACTATGGAATTTTAATAACTATTGATTTTATTCTCGTCATGAAGGGAAAGGATTGTGAATCTTGTCAAGCCAGCATAAACACAAGTTAATGTAGGGTTACATACAGATCCACTTGTCTCTTGACTATTTATTCTTCCACTAGCTGAAAAGTGCCAGAGTGACACAAACATATTCTGAAAATTTGTAAAAAATTAATGCATAATCCCACCTACTGTTTGATGCAGAATAAAATTCATAACACCTCTGTGTTGTCTTGTTTATGTTAGACTATGACATTTTAAACTTGTAGACTCTTAGGGAGACGCAGACAATGTATGCCAGGGAAAAAGACACAAGTGTTTTGCCATTCCTAAATCTCTACAAAGCTTTTTTGTGTGGAAGAGCTCTGTCAGCTGGGATTTGTGTGCTACCTTCCTAAAATACATAGGCAGGCCTGCAAAATTGCTCAATAACCTTGTATGCAAAAGGAACACGGTGACAGCTGAAAAAGATGTTCGCACTCAGGATTAAGGCCAGTATTTATCTTCTTGGCAAAGGTGTCTACATGAAACACTAGAGTAATGATACCATAGTCTACAAACTACTCCAAAAACAAGATCAAGAAGAATTGCATAAATACACCTATATAACATCCATCACATTAATGAGAATGTAGAGACAAATGCAACTTGCTGCTAAACTTGGCATCTATTGACTGGAGAAGAAAGTTAGACACTGCAGAGACAAATACTATCCTAAAGCCACTGGAAGTCCATGGATCTGAAATGATTTGACACACAAAAGTTTATCTGTCTGACAAAGTAGCATCTTTCAAGTCCACCAAAAGCAAAACTGAATGTTATTATCATCTTAACAATGATCTTTTCAGACTGGTCTCTGAAAGATCTGCTTGGGAAGCAGAGGAAGGGATGCTAGAGAATTAGAAAAGCCTCACTCACCAGAAGTTCAGGTGAACAATATCTGAGTATCTGAAACTAAGGAAGAAGTCATAAGGATGTTTGCTCAAGATTTTGATGGAGAGAACTGAATGTTTTGCAAAGCTAGCCTGAAGAAATTAGCATATCCCATGAAAAGTAAAACCTTGACAGGACAAGAAGATCTAAGCTGGTGAAAAAAGTACCCATGTCCTGTTTAGTGAAGTTAGTATGAATTTTTTTAGATATCATGTTAATTCCCATTTTCAAGCTTTTGTAGCTTAGAAAATTGCAATGCTCTGCTCTGTTTTCCACCTGTAGTTCTGAATTGATTTGCAAGGGAAGGTAAAAAAAAATAATTCCCATAGAAATAAGGTGGAACTGTGAGATTACAGATTTTTTTTTTTACTTTCCAATTCCATGGTTCTGTTGAGCAATTTTTCATCATAAACCAGATTTGTTGGCTTTATAGTTATGCAAATCAGTTATTGTTGAATCCTAAAAGTAAAACTAAAAGCACTACTTCTATGTAATTGTGCTCAGAACTATTAGCAATCATCCAGTTTTATTTTTCTTTTACAGTAGTCAGGGAAATCTGCTTCTTAGCCAAGAGGATTACAGTACAGAGGATAAGAGGGCTTTTTCTGCTCAAGTTGTGAGACAAAATTTGCAAAAGGTTCAGGATGCACATAAACTCACAGAAATGGTTGTTAATGATTGCAAGGGTGAGCACAAAGTGATAAAGTGTTATGTAAAATGCCTGCGTTTTGCTCAGAAAACAAACCAAAAGAAAGCAGGGTCCTACAGAGACTGGTATCACTGGGAACTGTAGGCAGCAGATGGTAATGAGTGTGCCTTGAGTCCCACAGATGCGAGTCAAAGGGATGTTGTACAGCCTGCCTCAAGTCCATACAACAAAGAGATAAAATATCCACAAAGAGATGAGGCTGTTAAATGCACCCTTTTGTAGGAGAACCCATTAACTGTTTGGCATAAAACTCTCTTAGTGCTCCGAGTTTACTGTTCTTGGTGGATGCCAAAGGCCTTCTGCATCTGTGTCATATGCCTGTGTCAGCAAATGACTGGCAATTTCTGCTTTGTCTGACAAACATTTGAAAAGGCACAGTGTGAAAATGTATGCACTTTGAATGTCTCCTCCAAATTTTTATTACCAGACCTGAAAACAGAAGAGCTCCAATGGCACCAGCCACAGAAAAATAAAACGAACCAAAGCTCCCACTCTCCCGGAGTGAGGATGGTGGCAGCTCCTCTCCCTGGTCACAGTTCTTTGCAGCTGTTTGTTGTCAGAGCAGAAAGTACGAGCCTTGGCACTTCTCTGCTATACTCTGGATGGCTGCTGAGCACATCAAGGTAATTGACTCATCTTGGCTCAGTCATAACCTCAATCAGCTGGACCATCTCATTTTCCCCACAGCCAAGGAATTCTGCCATTCTTAATATTAGGGCAGCAGCCAACCTGTTTTCAGAGGGAAGCTTATTGCAGAATATCCCTCTGTATCTCTGGGAATTAGCTGAAAGCTTAAATGTTTCTTCTGAAAGAAAATACTTTTTCCAAGAAGGGGAAAAAACAAAAAAGTGATCACTTTCTAGTGTCTTTCTGAAAAGCTCTAAACAAAAAGCCAAATCCCAAAACACCACTGGCAAAAAGAAAAAAAAAAACAACCAACAACCAAAACAACAAACCCAAACAACAATATTGAAGTGATCAAGTATTTTTATAAACTACACAGTCACCTTAATTATATTTGGTGTTTCTGGTGCACACTTCACTATTTTACTCTGGACTTTCATTTCGCTCTGTAAACACAAGTGAAGTTCAGCAAAACCAGACAACCTAATTTTAGGAATTTATATTGATTCCAAGCCATCATTTTATTTCAAATTCAGACTGTCAGAGCATTTGGGAGGTTAATGTTAATCTGGTCATTCAGTGAATGGAAGTTTTCAAGCAACTCCTGCCCTTTCTTCGCACCTTTTCCTTGTGGCTTTGAGAGCAGTAAAGGCAGAGCAAAGAGAGGAGATGGAACCACAGCAAGAGCAGCAACCTGTTCTCCATGAACTGCAGGCAGGGAAGCAGCAAGGACACCATCATATGGTTGAACCATCTTAGTTCAACTAATTTCTGACAAATACTGAACTTCCAGGAAGAAGGAAAACAGTTTCCTCCAAGCAAGGCAGAAGGCTCTGCTCTGTGCTTTTCATTTCTCTGACAGGAAGTGGAACACGACTTCTTTCTTTCTTGAGTGATCTGGGTATGTCCTTTCCCCTCCCAAACCTCCTTGGCCAAGCACCCATTATGTTTCAGCAACCAATTTTCACTGTTACAGACAGACTAAATACTAAACAGTTAGGTAGTAACATCCAAGTTTCACCTTGCCTGTGTAGAAGAATCTCCCAGCCCCACTTATCTGGCCCTGGTAGGTGTAGAAGGAGCATAGGGCCTGCCAAACTGACATCCTGCCACAGTACTTAGTGCCAGAACATTTCACTGAAGCTCTGGTATTTGCTATAACATTGGCATATATAACTATAACTTAGAGAAGAAAAACACCTCTTCAGCTGGTGCATTACAGAAAAGAAAAGAATATTTTCCTCCAGAGCATTAACCCTGGAGAAGATTATCTGCCCCCTCTGCTGCTGACTTTTATTTTCAAGAAAGAGGAAAAAGGACAAACTCTGCTGGTACTTTTGCATACTGTGGTGCTCCTCACATGCCACTATCCACACGGGATCAGGCCCCTCCACAAGTGTTTCCATTGTCCTTTACATAAACACAGAGCATTTCCCTCTCCCTTTTTTTCACAATTTGCCCTTGTGAATTTAAGCTAAACTGGACAAGAGTACCTGGACGCAGCTAGTGGTGGGAAAGTTCCTGCCTGTTTTCACCTATCTTTTTGTCATTTGTTTTCAGCTGGCAAAATTCCCTGCTCTTTATGCTCATTTCTCTGCAAAACTGTGACTTTCTAACTCAAGTCCATCTGAAGTGGGTGCAAGGAGATAAAAGAATTTGGACTTTTGGTCTTAAAAATGACTTTTTCATCATGTCTTTAAGTTCTCCACTTTGCCATGTCTGCAATAACTCATTTGCAGCTTTTTCTTTCCAGGCTGTCTTTCTTGTACAATCTCATGAGATAAAGATAGCTCCCACAAACATAACTATCACAAGTGTCTGAAAAATATTTTGTGGTATGCTGAATCTGGTCTGGAGGACCCAATTTCTTCTTGTGACCCATGGAATTTCTCCTTGTAAGTCACCTATGCAATCTGAGATGCACATACAACATTATCAGAAAAGATTTCTTCAGTTATAGGGGTAAAGTTCTGGAACTGACCATGCAAAGTGGCCACTAAGAGATACTGAAACCTTGCAAGAGGATTATCAGTGATACCAAGCAGTATCATTGTTCTGCAACACACACAATTTCCCTCTGAGGCATCTCGGGCTTTATCACAGAAAATGCTCACTAAATGATGATTACTTTCACTTCAGTTCTGCTAGGAATTCTAACTAAGAAGGGGGGGAAAAAAAAAAAAGTCTGGAACACTTCCAAAGGGTTTTCTGATGGAAAAACATTCCACCTAAAAAAATCAAAACATTTTGTGGGAATGTGTTGATTTAAATGTATTTTTGATAGGTTTCTTCTGTAAATCTGCCCTGTTCCTATCTGATGTGTTGCCAGCCTGTCTGTTGTTTAAGTATAACTGCCTACCTGGTGCCCTTCCAGAGTCAAGTTCCCATGAAACCTGCATTTGTATGCAGGGATCAAAATCCTTACCCACAAGGGAACAAAAAGCATCGTTCCACCTTTAAAACTGCTGGGCACATAACACTCATACATTTCTTGTCCTGCTCCAGGCAGCTGTGACATAACTGTGCTGTGAAAATGTTTACATTTAGCCAGTATTTGGGGCTGAACTATAGTAGTTGCTCTGACATCCTATGACCCTTCACAGTAGAGATGGGGAAATCAGGAAATCAAGAGGATACCCGTGGGTTGAAATGAAAATTAGCTTAATGAAACAGCAAAACTAATATTAGTACCAATTCCAATATAAAGTGTACAAAGTTATACTCAGGCCATTGAATGTACAGCCTCACAATAAGCAGGAGAGCAGTCCTCAGGAGCAGAACAATAAGCAAGCCCCTCCAGGTATGGAGAGAATCAGGAGAAGAGGAGAAGCAGGAGCAGCAACCCCCATCCTCAGCTAAACTTCCCCCCACTTTGTACTGACACGATGTTTATGGTCCAAGATGCATCTGTAGCCAATTCAGGTCTCTGCCCTGACACCAAACTGCCAATGGCCTGCAGCCCACGGCTGTCCTAGGATTTTGTCCCAGCAAAGTGAGGACAGAAGCATACATGTTACACAGCAAAGGACTGCAGCATAAAGGTACGCTGGTGTTCATGCTGCAAGAGATGTGATCACAAATTACCATTAATGGCTAGCAGCAATTACCTATATACTACAGCTTGCAAATTCTTGCTCAAAAAAAGTATCCCAGCATACATACCCTTGCACATGTGTGCATTTATGTTTGGAGAACACATTTCATCCTTTTACATAAGAGGAAGTATTTTTGGAGCAGCCTTCTGGAACCCAAGCAAAGGGTGCAAAGCAAAGAAGCTACAGAAGTTGGCATTATTTCCACTTAATCAGTATGAAATCATTATAGCTTTGCTATGAAAATGAAACAACCCTAGTCATACAAGATACTGCATGACACAGAAAAATTAGAAAACACTGTGAGCTCTGCACAGCAAGATTTGTAAGCCTGCCAGCAGAATCACAAACTCGCACAGCTCTAATTTGTCTAGGAAAAAGGGCTGTTTAATTGCTGTGCATAATAAACACACAAACGTCAGTGAGCAGCCATGGATAACATGCACAAGTAGGTTCCAGTTATGCTGCTAAGGAAACATAAACATGATTTATTTTATATCTTGATCTTAAGTCCAATAAATCACATTAAAATAAAATGACCAAATTTCCTTAAGTGCTCGGCGCTCAGCAGCTCTTGCTGGCCTTGCTACTGAGCTCTTTCAGCAATGCATTGATTTCATTTAGGTATCTGCAGGGTATGGTGCCCTGCAGCATTACCTCAACTACGGTGGGCTCCACAAGCAATAGCTTTTTAGCTCGTTCAATTAGCCCGTACAAAGCTGAGCACTAATGTAGTTCTTGTGCTTCTAGTGCCTGAACTAGTTTATTGAGAGCTAACTCTGGTTTATCTTATCTCTGCTCCATATGCAAATCCCCTAAGCATCAGCTGATTGCTTTCTCAAGCCTGTCCAGTTTGTGCTGCTTAATGAGAGCCTCCAGGGGCCAGCCCATGTTTAAACATCTAGTCAGAAATTCGTCTTTGTTCTGCTTCTGACTACAGCCCTTGCAGATCACCAGATACCAGACACACACATGAACTGGTTTATTATAAAATGATGTTTTTCTCCGTTTCTTTCTTTTCCCTCCAGAGAGAGTTGGGAAAATACAAGGGAACCAGTCTCCTAGAAGGGATTGGGATGGGGGAAAAGGTCAACCATCTGTAACTGGCCTAACATCAGTATTTTTCGTACTCTTTTCTTCTCCAGCTCATCTTTTATTGATAGCTGAGAGGAGAGGACCTGTTAATGCAAACCATCCTTGTAGGCAAGAAGTTACCTTTTGCTGGTGTGTAATCCAGGTCACAATTTAACCCATTGCAACTCTATCCCAGTGAACGCTTTAGAGTACATTGCACTCAAACCAAGGTGTAATCTACTTGTATAGAGTGTGGGTTTAAACTTTTTTTGTTTGTAACTATTAAATTGCACTTTCTGGATATGAAGCTCTCTAAGATTTTATTGAATCTTTAATTAGAACTTACAGGACTTTGGAAAGTGGTGACATTTTTTCCTTTAAGACAACTTTTAATTTAATAATGACTTCCTTGTTACCTTTTTCTCTACCTGCCTGGCTTCAAGGAAAAACAAGAATTATTCCTTTCTGTGCTGGGATTACAAATCACTATCATGGGCTTCAGCAGGAGATGACAAACCACTGCTACAGACTTTTCTTCAAGGCTTTAGACACGTCAGGATTTGTCAGTCTTCACAGAAGTCCTGTGTTTGTACTTGGCATTCTTACTACCCGCAGCCACCCTTTCTGTATTGCAGAGCATTTCTTAGATTATAGTCAACACAAAATTTCTGTCTGCAATTCCCCTAAAATGCAATGGGGCAATCAATAAAGCTGAATATCCAGTGATGTTTTTCTACTTATTTACAGCATGGGATTTATGTGAGAATTAGACTACTGTTTAAGTGATTCAGGAAGCAAATTGCTGAGTTGCTGGATCTCCTAAAAAACATATTTATAAATTAGCCAACTGCTATGTCCTTGAAACCAATAGCAGAGACTAGAACCTGGCTTGCTTTCTTGGTCTGTCCTCAGTGCCATTTGTGTAAATATGAATAACAATTTTACATCTTACAAATCCTCCAGATTTTACATCACTCTAACCAAGAATAACACCAGAAAATCATGGTAGTTTAATTGTTTTTTTCATTTTGAAGTTGTAGCGACCACAGTTTGAATAAACACTCTGTACAATATTAAGGGCATTTTTCTCCACCATCACAATGATGAAAGAAGCTTTACCTGAGCATGAGGAAGATATTACCATAATAAATACAGATAATAAACAAATTCATCCTTTGTTCTAGTGGAAGGTGCACAGTTGGAGAAAGGAGAGGCTTGGGACTCTGTATTATTTAGTGCAGGGGACTGTTCAGCCATCTGTCCATGAACAGATAGCATCCTCACCCATTTGTGCTGGAATAATCTTAAGGTTGGTAATGAAAAACTAACTGAAAGAACTAAATATAAAAGTAATGCTGAAGAAAGTCATTAAGAAAGAACCTTAACAGAGAAGACAGTCACAGGAGAGAACATTATGATGCTGAGGATATTGAGACAGATACAAACGGTGCTTCCCTAATCTCTTGCATACTTGGAGAACGACAACATGTTTATGAGAGAGTACAGCTGTAGATTTTTCTCTGAACATCACAGAAAAAGTATTGCATCTTAAGTAGTCAATTAATTGGCTAGTAATTAACATATTAATTAGCTAATAGGTAAAATATTTAAAAACTCCAAAATTTTGGATTTTCAAAATGTTCAAGTATAAATAATAATACCTAGTAGCAAAAGCTGAGTAAACCATTTATCAGAATCACTTGCTTAAAAACCTCTCATTAGCTTTTGCCATGTCACAAAGCAGAACAAGAGAAAGCATCAGGTTTGAACTTCTAAACATACTAAGAAAAAATATAAGCACACCAAAATGTAACTCTACTGCTTAAAGAAGAGTTAAGTTGTCACAAGAAATATAACAAATATAAAACCACATTTACTTAGAACTAAATTTCTGCAAAACTTGGAACCTACATTTTCTCTGGGAATTTGAAAGTAGTTAAAGCATTAGGGTAGAGAAGATTCAGGCGTTCAAAGTGTGATGTGTGTGTTTAAGTTTATAACCTATGATTCAACTACAACCTTCCCTCTTCCTGGCACTATTTACATGGCAAATAGATGATCATTATAGGATTTACATAACTGATCTGTATATAAACACCAAGCTAAAATAAAATGCTGCACTTTGTCAGAATTGGGAAAACATTCACTTCCATTTTACAGATAAGTGGGCAAACGAGATTTAAAGCTTGCATCTCAGGGTACATATGAATCGCATCAGGTTGTGCGGTCAAACACATAAAGGGCTAGAAGTCTTCTAATGACTTTACAAGTCATCTTAAAGCCATTCAATTTAGATAACCTTTTCAGAATAATGGGTTCTAAAGCTGCAATTCAGCACAAATCTGGCAATTTTACTGTACAGCACATCCACATCTTTGAGAAATGATCAAGGGAAGATTAAACCACTGCACAATAGGATAAACCATTGCTTCAACTTGCTGTTTTAAGTGGAGTACTATCAAGATCATCTTGAGGAACTCCACTTTAATATTTAGATTCTGTAGTACCCAGAATGCTTCTTTAGGTTTATCAGATTTACAATAAGAGGGAGAAGGGAGATTTAGTAAGTCAATAGTGCTTGCTAAACTACATTTCTCAGGCTGAGTTACAAGCACATTATGCTTTATAAATTAAAGTGGACTGTCAAGATAAATGCATAGGCAATACAGTGCTATTTGTAAGTAAATGCCTCTTTATGTTTAAACAGGTTCTTACAGACCAAGAGGCTGAATCTCTTTTTCCTAACAACATTATAAATCTAAAAGCCAAAGGAATAAAATGAAAAGGAAGTGGGCCCTAGGTCTTTGTGAAGGATTGATGACTCAGGCAGTACTAAGTCTGCCAGAAATGATTATTTTTCTTGTCTTTAGTTGGCTTTTGTCTAATCATCATGGGGAGCAGGGGAGAGGGAAGGCAGAGAGGAAGGGAATAAAGAAAAAGCAATTTTAGCTTTTTACTTGTCCTTTTAAGAAAAATTGCCTTAGTTACCTGCATATCATGAGATACAGATAGTACTAAGTCAGCAAATTACTTGTTCTGCTGGATGTGCTGTACTTACCATGATTCACCCTGCCACTTACAGTGAAATGACACCCTATTGTAGTAGCAGAATGACTACGCTTTATTAAGGTTGCAGAAACATCCACCAATTATCACTAGCGAGAGGGGAATATCAGTTGGTAAACTACATAATAACAATCTCCTACTCCAGTCCCAAAAGTCTGTCATCCATCTCTGCCTATTAAGTGAAATGCTTCTGCGTCAAGACATTGCAGGGAATCAGAAGCCCATAAACATGCTGCATGAGCACAGCAGCAATACAGGGACCTCAAACCCTGCAGCCCCACCTGCTATGGGACCGTGGCAGTTCTGCTTCAGGCTGCTCAGACTCTGCATTAGAGGGGGAAATTGTTTAGATTTCTTTATTAACCTACTAAGTTAACTCCTGGAACTGTTACTTCTGTCATCTATTTCAAAGTGCTATAGCAATTTAAAATGGCAAGAAAAACAAGCATCTTTGCTGCAATAAAACACATGAAAGGCACTAAAGCTGTTGTTCAGTGTAAAGCCAAGCCAGACTCAGACAAAGACTTGATTTCAAATTCTCTTTTCAAAGGTGGTAGGGTTTGCTGTAAAAACCAATGACCCCTCCCCTGGCATTCAAGAACATATCCACACAGCCTGTTTACAATCTCTGCATAAGGTACAGAAAGATGCAGGTAAGCCCTGGCAGAGACACACTGTTTTATGCTTGGCAAGTCAATATAGATTCACAGTTTGCAGTGTGTAACTCATTAGCTGTGGGCCGTGCAGCACATCCTACATTATGAAGCATTAACAATGCAAGCTATGGAACCTGAGAAATGAAATATTACCTTGTATACAAGTCTATCTTCCCAGCTCTGGAACACTGGAAGATGATACTGCCACATACACAGAGAAACTTACTTGGCTGCAGTTGCTCAAATGGCAGCTCTTCAGAAGCCATATAGGGTAAGTTAATTAAATAATACATCAAAGCTAAACACGTAAGGTCTTAAAGCCTAAGCAAAAGCATTTGCTTACAAGGAAGCCTCCATGCAACAGATGTGCCCTCTACAAACTGTAAACTTTTAATACCAGAGTAGCCAGATAAAGTGAAGTTTTATGGCTGCCAAATCAACTGCCTGCTGTACAGCTGCCAAGGACAGAAAATGAGTTCAAGGTGTGACTATGGCTTAATAACTGCATTATGTGCCCAGGCCTTGGCAACAGGCTGAGGACCCTCTGTGAGGGGCGGCCAGGGGTGCACTGTGCCGGCCATAGCCATTTCTGGCTGCCTCAGCACAGGCCACAGACCTGGGAGATCCCTCTAGATATAGCCAGCTGTGATTGAGAATAGAATTTGGCTGTTATATCCAAATGAAAATTTTAAAAAAGAAAAAAAAAAACCAATCCAGTAGTTTGGTATTGTAGACAAACTGTTTATTTTAGACAATTATTTGGCATAGAGAGTGGCCAGAGATGGGCTTCAGTACATTTACACAGTTTAGGCTTTCTAAGTCCTGTTTTTCCCCGTCAGTTGAATGGTAATCATAAAATACCTGTACTCTGGACTATACTGCCTGTCTCTTGTCCACATGAACATTTTATCCCAACACTAGTCAAACTGCAGACCCCAAAGTTGTGTACGTAGGTCTGACTGTCCACTTCTAAGAGGAAGTAAGTGATGCAAGTATTGTGATTTGTTTTGGAACAGACTAGCCACATATAGGAGTTCTGCAACACAGCTTGTGTCTAAGAGAAGGGAAAGCTTTCACTTTTCAAACCTCTTTCTGCCCATCAATTGAATATTTGATCTCCTAGTAAGAAAGGAAAGATAAATTCATTACGGGAACAAGTACACAAACTGCATTGAGGGTTTGGGTTTGTTTTTTTGGTTTTGTTATTATTTTGGTTTTGGTTGCACAGACTGTATGGACATCCCAAAAGACAAAGTTTACAGCCAGTGCCTATAAGAACAGATTTGTTTTAATTTGTCATGTTGGACAAATTATGAAGAAAATGGAGCTTTTCTCTACTGTTTTTGTTTCACTTTATGCACTCGTTGTGATACCCAATGAATATAAAACATTCCTGCATCCCCTCAGTCTAATTGTATTTAGATTTCAGTCCGTTTTAATCAAGGCATTTTCACCCAGTACATAACTCCCTTAGTAGCAGTTCTAGTTAGAAAAAGAGGAGATGAGTGGTCCCTTCATACAAGGCTACCTTCATAATGATCTGTGGAGACGTCGCTTTTCATCTACTGCCCTTTGATAAGAAAGCAGAGATTTCCCACTCAGCTGATTAAAACTGAGTGACTGCATAATCTTATAATAATCTCATCTATTACTCAAATAAAATGGTTTCCTACTGCATCATAGTGGCTAATAAGAAAAAAGGGCTCCTTTCTGTGTTGAGGTTTTGTAAATTGCCTGCTCTACCATATTTAGTTCATGGTTAAGTTACACAAGAAGATGTTTCTGCCTTCATGTTTCTCCCTGTAGTAATGTCACCATCAATTGGAAACATTTTATGCTGTCTACAGTTGACGCTACAATATGGTAGAGATAAAAGACAACTTAAGATCACAATACTTCAGGATAGCTATAGGTAGCCTAGTTTACTTACACTGTGTTGGTTTCAGAAGCCCATAGAAAAATCTAAAAAGCACTACTAACATTTTTAGTATGACACTATATTCATTTTCTTGTGATCAAATTCTCCCATAGAAGTCACTAGAAAATTTCACAGCACACAATACAAGTCAAAAATAGCCAAGTCACTTGAGGCAATATAAATAAATCCATTCATTATCTGGTATCAATTTCCAAAAGCTAGGTAGGTTCACAGCAGGAATACCTAGGATGCACCTGGAAAGGCTCAGTGTAAGGCAGATGCAACTGCAGGACCACTGAGCTCCAGACCACAGAGGTCCTTTACAACACAGGCAGCTAAGCATCCTTTACAGAAGCACTCACTAGCACAGTCTGAATTGTCCTTGGGCCAGATACAAAAAATTACAGAAAAATATGGGTTTTTTTATCAGTCCCATAAGTGAATTTTCTTCATTAGAAAAAGAATCAGGACCATTCCGTCTCCACATTTTCTAGAACAGTTCAAAACACATCTTTTGGGGGTTTATTCTTTATATTTTAAATGTAAAATTATATGTAAAACCACCAGGGAGCTATTTGCCCATTCCCTCCACCCCATAGTGGGATGGGGAAGAAAACTGGGGGGGTGGAATTCACAGTTTGAGGCAGAGAAAATTTAATAGGACAGAAAAGGAAAGGAAAGTAACAATAATGATAGATGAATTAGAATATACAAAACTACTCATACATATTGAAATTGCTTAACTGAATGATGCTTAGCCTGTTCTGAAGCAGCTACTCCAGACCAGCTTTCCCCCTAGCTTATGTAGTGATCATGATGTCATATGGTATGGAATATCCCCTTGGCCAGTTTGGGTCAGCTGTCCTGTGTTCCATCCCAGCTTCTTGTGCCCTCTAGCCTTCTCCCTGGTGAAATGGGTGAGAAGCTGAAAAGTCTTTTCCTCGAAGTACTGCTTAACCACAAGGAAAACATGAGTGTGTTATCAGCTTTATTCTCTTTCTAAATCCAAAACACAGCACTGTGCCAACTCCTAGGTAAGAAATTAACTTTATCCCAGAAGAAACCAGGGCATATACAGAACTTTTTTTTTGGCTGCTCTAGTGACAGTTATGCAAAATTATGTTTTTGTATTAATGAGCTGCAGAAGTTGTTTGGAATTACCACATAAACACCAAGGCTCTCAAAACACAGTACTTGTTTGTTCTGCACCTATTCAAAGGGCAGACTCATTGTCATCCTTTGACTCTGTAGAGTGTTGAACCAGACTTGCAAGGAAACTTCAACTGCTCTTGTGGTTCAAAACCCCCATCTGAGTGAAACATCACTTCCATTTGTATGGGGTGATCACAAACTTAAAAATATTGACATATTAAATGCTTTGGTAAACTGACACTGACAAAAACTGTTTAGAGTTTTAAAAGTAAAAACTGCTAAGTGAAACATCACTTTCCATTGTGTGATTTTTTTTTTTTAAAAAAGCAAAGTTCTGAACTATTAGCTAAATAATTTAATCTCTCATAGTCAGTGACATTACTTTTTAGTAAAATGAATCATTTAGCCCCAAGCAATGCTGTTATTGGGGAAATATCATTAACTAAAGAAAAATTGCACTCAGTATCTGGACTCCAGCTGTCCTGATAAGAGGAAGAAGAAAGCATTTAGACATTGGCTTAGAAGGACAGAATGATTAAAAATGTAATGGATGGTAACCTGAGCACTGGGTCATGTTCCCTTATGTTGACATTCCTTAGGCAGCAAAACTAGCTCAGATCCAAAGCTCTGTTCTCAAGTGGGCACTACTACCACATCTTGCTTTCTACTACCCCAAAACCCACACATAAGGTTAGAGACAAAGAGGCCACCTGAAGTCCCAGGTGTACAGAAGAGGGAGGAAATCATACTGCTGTATTTCACCTTGCACAGTATTATAGCTTTAATCTTCTGTTTAATCTCCATCTGAATAATAGTTTCACAACCCAGATTAATATAATTGAAAAGTGAAAGTCTCACTCTGTGTATCACCCTGCCTACCTTTATCTTTCAAGCCAACTATTTAAAACAAAGACTGTGATCCCTGGAGAGAAACACCAGCAAGCAAACAAAACCAACCAACCAAAACAAAAACCCAACACCAGAACCCACTTATCCTCATTTACTCAGAAACCACACACTGCTATTGCACAATGCTATCATACTATCTCAGCCAAAATACCAAAGGTCTTTCTAAGGTCTGCATGGTAAAACCACAAGGATAAGCTTAATGGAAAAGAAATTAAAAAGAAATCTGTTCAACTGATGTCTCAGAGTTTACTTCTGTTTTCTTATGCACCTCTTTGCAGGAGGAAATCAACAGGGAGCACTCATCACATTAATTAGTTCTGTGCCTAAATCTACAGAAATGACTGGTGTCTTTTTCAAAGGCAGCAGCTTTAAATACATAAAGGTAGTGTATAGCTGGGGGAAAAACCAAAAACCAAAAACCAAAGCAACAACAACAACGAAAAAGAAGGCAGAAAGCTGTGAGGAATGTTGACAGAGCTGTTTGTATTTCAAATAATTATGGAGACTTCAAATGATGGTTTGAAGTAACATTCACCCAAACCATTAACCTGGACTGCTGCATGGATGTGTTTGACCATATAACAGATCAGATCAGAGAATTGTTTCAGAAAACTGAATGCAAAAAAGGAGGCTATGGTATTTACTCTGTTGTACAGGAGCATTTTCACGATGATTTTGTGACTTCGACAGATCTGTAATTACCTTCCAATTGATGAATCAAAGGGAAGAGACATTGTTGAGAGAGTCTTAGAAAACATATCCAAGACTTGGATCAGGCAAGCTATATGGGTTGTACTCTCCACAATCATAAACACTTGAGAACTAATACTACAAAACTGTAGCTGATGAACCTTTTCCTAAGCTGATGAATGATCATACTTCATGATTAGGGGAAAACAGATCCCTTTTTAGGTTTGAAGACAAACAAAAACCTCCACCCAGCCCAGTGGCAGCAATTACAAGTTGTTCTTTTCTGAAGGGTCAACTCCAATTCTCTTATATAAATAACAGCTCTCCAAATTAGAAAATAAACCCCCCTTTGCCTCACTATTAGCCTCTTTCTTCCTACTGGGAGCCAAGACATTCAACGAGCTCAAGAAAAGCCTTCCATCTTAGACTATAGGTGCTGCAACATACTGTCATATCTCCCCCACCTTTTGCCCCCAATTCCTGGCAGAACAATTGAAATTAAAAAGCTCTGAAGTCCTTGATGAAGCACATTGGCCATAGGTCCAAAAAGTTAGCTACAGTAAATAAAAATCACTACACTTAACTGAAATGAAAATGTTTTGTTTGCTTCATTACCAGATAATCATTACATTAAAAACACTAAATGTGAAGCCTGTTCTTTATACAGCTGTATGTTCACACAAAAACCATCAGGAGAACAAAACCCCTCTACTTTAACACAGAAAAATGGCAAATGTCTTTCTGTATTCACTGGTGGAAGTCTGTGAGTTTTCAATCTCTATTCTTACTGAAAATTCCTCTCCAATCCTTCTCTCAAAGAGGCTTCCTACTAAGAGGTCCACTGTCAGTCTACATAAAACTGTCTGTACTAATTGAGAAGAACTTTCAAGTGATGCATTACATATTAATTTGCACTTTTTAATGATAATTTTATACCAATTAAATGCATCATATTAATTAAGTAAAAAAAATAAATTATCTCCTGAAAAGTTTTAGTGAATTACTTTGTAACATGTTTCATAAAATATATCAAGGAACTCCAGCTGAACTTTACTCGTGTTACATCACATTGTAGTCTTAGAAAAGATGAAGAAAAATCTGATAAGGTGTAGGGGATTTTAATCTTAGAAGGTGTGATAAAGTTCATGTGACAAAAAGATTTGGAACTTAATTCATAGTTGACACAAACATAGTTATCTGATCATTAAAATAGGAGTGAGAAACGTACTGGATTAAATAGGTTTAGAGAGAAGGTCAAGGATACTGAATCCAAAGACTCACTGCACTTTTACAAGACTGTTTAATTTAGTAAATCCACTTGTTTTCTGGCTGTTAATATAAACCACAAATATACTGTGATGGAAAAGAACAGGGCACAGAACCCATCTAGCATCTTACACATTTTTCAGCTACAATGGTGACAAACAAACAGCATCAAGTTTGAGTCTCAGCAGTTATTAAGCAAAAAGTATTAAAGGTGAAATCTGGATTCTGTTTGGCCAATGGCACAGGAAGAGATCTGACCTTCCCAGTATAGCACACTTAAGGGCCAGATATGAAACCAAAAAATATTCGTACCCAGTGCTTCAGAGGAAGAAAAGGCAAAGAAGGACCCAGGTCCCTATCACAGCTCAGACCCCTGACCAGTTCTGCTGGCTACATAGACGGTTTGTTTAAGTTTAGATTGGTTATACTACAATTTTTATTCCTCTTCTAGCAAATGCATATGCATTTGCCCTATGTGACCAGAGGAAGATGAGTCTATCCTATTGCAAACTAATCTGGTGCTGCATACACACTTCTGCAGAGGAAAATAAATCACTGAAGTGTGACTTCTATGTAATATAAATGTGCTGTTCCTCTTAAAGAACAGAAGTACAAACACTTCACATTCTGGGTGATCGAATGATACCCTTGAAAAAGAAAACTGCAGAGGAGGATATCCAACACAACTAGCTATACTGAATGTAAAAGTGTTGTTCCATCTAAATACAGGTAAAAGAACAGTTGCTTTGCAGCAAATCTTCATTTTAAAAAGGAAACCAGGCTACCTGCCACAACTTTTAACAATGTATTTTCTCACCTTTTATGACACAAAATTTTTCAGAAGCTGCAGACATTAGTTTCACTGATATATTTCCTGTCCATCACAGCTACATTTTCTATTTTACCAGTGTGAAACTGATTAGAAATGATGGGCCTCTGACATCTATATATCTGTTATAAAGAAAGACAGGCAATGTCTCTTACACGCTTTGCAAATGTTGCTATTATAATTCCTTCCACACTAATACAGACAGGGATACATGTGAAGTTGACAATAAAAATACAATATTATCCCGATGAGTGCGGTGAGCATTCCTGACAAATCTCATGTTGCTCCTAGAATGTCAAATGCTTCTAATCAATATTCATTAAAAAATGCCTCCTTTTCCTCCCCAAAATACACTTTTAAACAATCCAGCCACAAAGCCTACAAATCAGTTCAATCTTTCACCAGTTAGATGAGTGGCAAACTTGAATTACTTAGTTGATCATCTTCTCACCCATCTACTTTGTTCTTGTTTTACTTTGTGTCTTAAAAAAAACAAAAGAAAACACCCCAAAAATACAAAAAGCTCCCCAACAGCCAACCAAACCACCACCATAATACCCAACCTATTTTTACTGAGCCTTCATCCAAACTGAAAATAAACATTCTGGGGGACTCTTTTCTTAAGCTGGTGATAAGCTGAAAAATGCAATTAGAATGCAATCAGGTCTGGAAACAATATATAATGATCAGAGGATTAAGAAGCTGAACTCTCACAGCTTATCCAAAAGACAGTTATGAGTTGAGCTGATTACAATCTGTGATTTTTTGTGGGAAACAGTAAAATTCACAGCCTCTTACTCTATCACACAGGGGTACAATGAGTGTTGTTGTTCACAAGTTAAAATGGGGCAAATTCAGAGGAGCAAAAGGACATGTATTTTTAATCTACCAAGTAAACAACAATCAGAACAGACTATTTAGGCATATGAAAGTTCCTCTACCATCTGATGTTTTAAAATCAATCTGGACATATTACTAGAAAATATGCCATCACTTCATGCAAAGCCACAGGCTTGCCCGGGCAGTGATTGCCTTGAGCCCTTTGACCAAACCATGTCAGAACTCCAACTAGAAGTTGACCCTGGTCTTAAACTCATTATTTTAAGAGTTCATGTAAGGATATGGAAGACTAATCAAACAGCCTCTGAGAGGCTCTGAGACCCTCAGAAGTGAAAATTTGCTATAATTTATCCTAAAAGTACTTTTTACATTTTGTCTTACTCAATGTTAGGCTCGTGTTTGCAGTATGGTAAGCTCTGAGCAATTGTCATCAGAAGAAAGTCAGCTTACATAGGAATGATGCTAAAGTCTCCAGTATCACAACAAGTTAAAAGATAATGTTATTTAACTAAGAAATAAAGTTCAAGTCACAAGCAATACTGAAGTGAAACTGCACTTAAAGTAATTTCAAAATTCAGCATGTCTGGAAATATTTTTCCTTTTCCTGAGTCCTTAAAGGTGCATAGATCTTAAATACATTCATTGGCTAAAAGGGTGAGGTGTTTTGGATCAACTGTAAACAGAGGAAGAAGTAACTTTGAAGTTGTCAGCTTGAGGTCAAAGCAGTTTGATTAAAGAGTCCAATTATTATTTCCTCTTATCCTGCAAACAACAGAATTTACCAAAGCACTTTGTCATCGACAATAGGAAACGAATCTTACCTAGCCATCACTGCTAAACAGATGTAGTGGAGATATATTTTGTCTTGCTTGTAATTGCAATGCTCAGAATACCCTTCCCATTCGTACATGCTATTATTCTATTTGCCTCACTGAATTCTGTGCTTTGCTTGGAAATTAAATCAGGTCTTGAATTTGAATCCAGGACAATATTGAATCCTGAATCTATCAAAAAGTGCTGTCTCCTTAACTGAGCAAAAATTTCCATTTTCCCCTCAAACTATTAATATTAAGATACAATCACACACACACAAAAAGGCTGAGCTGAGCTTTAGAATATATCTCTTCACTGAATAAGTGACAAAAAGTTAAAAGCAGTAATTTAGGAAACTTAAATGTGACAGTGTGTGATAGATGTGAGTTGGCAAGGCAAGAAAATGAGAAACATTAAAATCATATATTAGAATAGATCAAGCTCTACACACCAGTTTATGTCAGCAAATTCTTTTGATATGTCAAGTCCCTATAGGGCTAGAATTCAAGTATACTTTGAAGATGTATTTTAAAAGGAATACGTTTATGTTTAGAAACTTAATAAGGTCATATGTGTATGAAAACCAAAGAAAAATAAAATTGAATGCAATGTTGTTAAATTCACTGCAAGGTTTCTCACTGTGCAGAATTTCTAAGGTTATTCATGTTCTTCAGAGCACTGCAGATTCTTTTCCTGATATAGTCTTCTACTTTCCCAGATACCAAGCAGAATGATGTAAAAGGCCATGTGGGATTTTATCCCCAGCCATTGCCTATCAAAAATTACACCAAGTCAGTGAATTGCAGCTTGGTCAAAGGACATCAAGCAAATTGAATTCAGGCATGCACTATCTCCCACTGGATGCTGTCAAAGGCTTTGTCACTACTAGCAGGGGAACAAAACCCATGTTCTAGTCAACACTTGGCCATATATTCACAGGGAAGCTGTATGCCCCTCCCGAGCTAAAAACCATAATATCACTGAGCACAAGGTCACTTGGTTATAAATAAATAGATTTGTACATTGAATCCTTGCCACCACCCTATCTTAAATACCACAGTGTGGACTAGCAATTAGATGTAATAGCAATAATTCTGCATCTGAGATGTTATCATTAAAATCAGGACAAGGACTGTCTGCATATTTTCACACAGCAACATCACTATGGGAGTTTCCATATTGATACTAGTCACACAGATAAAATGAAAGGTGCAATGTTGTGTGATCAGAAACTTGGTAGTCCCAAGCCTGAAAAAGAAAAGAAAAGTACTGTCAGTAATACCCAGCTGTTTCTCTACCACCATCACAGCACGGATACAATACTAGTGTTTCAGCCAAAAAGAAATTCTTCTGCCAAGAGGGATAGCCTCCAAAAGTTGAGTCTGCTCAGTACAAATACTATTTACACCACCTACAGTGCCTACCACTGCCATTTTAAAGTACATCCAAGATGCGTGCTAAGATGTGGACAAACAGAGAAATAAAATGCAGTAAAGCAAAGTGATGATTCTTCCAACACATCACAGGAGGTTGACAGCTGGATGGGGACAAGTCACTTTTCCTGACCCCTAATGAAGAGCTTGTGCTTTGGATAGTTCTCGACAGCGTTGGGTATCCCAGTAATACACTAGGCAAAATCCTCACCCAGCCCTAGTGTGGTGCCTAACCGACACAAGGGGTGTAGGTGCTCCCAAGTGGAGGGCTCTACCTCTATGCCACACAATGACACTGGCACTAGTTTTAGAACAACAGTTCAGTCTTCTGCATCTTTCAATACTGGAACACAATCAGATGTGACTACATGGGTAACTTTTGGGGTTGTCCTGTGCATAGACAGGAGCAGGACTCAATGATCCTTGTGGGTCCCTTCCAGTGAGGACATTCTATGATTCCATGTTTTCATTCACAGAAAGATTGCCAGATTCCCTCTCTCTTTTTTCACTTCAAATGAATGGTTTAATATGCATCTTTGATCTATGCATCCTGGTGGATAAATAAACCATCTCTTGGTATATGAACAGGTTTATAGTTGACATGTACATGCAGAAAATAGCTATCATGTGAAATGGCTTTCTTTTCCCTAACTGTGAATGGACCTACATAAAGCCATTTGGAAGACTGATGTTCGACAGCATTGTAGAAGGGCACAAATGCTTAAATGATTCTGAACCAAAGGTGAGCCAAAGGTAAAGAGCATCTAGAATGACAGGGTGGACCTTATACTCCCTCAGCAGCTACCCAGACCCAGCTGCAGCTCCAAAACCATCAACACAAGTGCCTGTGGACTCTGCCAGGAAGCCAGATGCCGTTTTCTGGAAAACCGTGTTCTACAGCTTGGCATCTGGTAATTGTGATGACCAGCCAGTAACTAGGAGGGGAGGGAAATATATTTTCTTCTCTAAATGGTACTTCAGTGAACAATAAGCAACCGATTCACCCCCTTCCCACCCCCTCTTCCTTTAAAAAAGCCACTCAAAAGAAAGAAACATAAAAAGGCAGGAAGAGAAAATAAAAAGTAAAAAGAAAGAAAACAACCAACCCACTGAGCCTTTCTTAAGGCACATAGAAAGAAAAATTTCCCTGCACTAAGAATGTGATAAACCCAACCTTTCATTTATGAGCTCCCATAAATGATACATTTTTAGGAAGGCTTTACTCAAGCATCTGCAGAATTTTTTCAGTTCTTTGTTTTCATCCAAATAGTCTACTGGCAATAGGAGGTAAGGTTATGAGACAGTTCTGCTTACCACTTTCATGGGCCATCACCTCTTCCTGCCAGCCCCTCCCCAGCTTTGATCTAAAAATGTTTCATTCAGCAGACCACTGGGAAGCCTTCCAAACTCCACAGTTGGATAATAACCAACCCTCTCTCATCTGCTGCATGTTGAAACCTCTCACAATTCAGGAGACCAGGAGTTTTCTGTGGCATGGCTGGAAGTCAGACAGCCCTATGCAAAACCCAAAAGGAGGGATTCTCTTCTGCAAGAATTTCTTGGGACTAAAATATTAGCCTGTTCTCAAGTCTGAAATCAAACCTACAGTTACTGATAATCCTTCACTTCAAAGCAAAGTGCTCCTCTGTGTATTTTACCACCAGTCTCACAAAAAGCCTCCATCTATCACAGATAAATTATAAAAATTAGGTGATCATAAAATCTTTCTACCAATTCCATTAACAGGGAACCTCAGATTTGTTTATAATAAATTTCAGCTGCAATCACAATATTCAAGCATAAGTTAAAAAATAAATCTTATATAGTCTCCCTGGGAATACTCTCCTCTCCTAAGCAGTAAAAACCATGAACAATCAAGTTATTCTCTCATGTTTAATCAATAATATTTCTGTGACTTTTAAGAGCCAAATTGCAGCTCTGGCATCAGCATTGTGCAATATCAAAACCTGCTTTGCCTCAGGAGCAGACTATCAACTAGACTGGGAATCAGGGTCGCAATTTTATTTCCAGCATTGTTCTAGGTAGTAGAAAAACAATGTAAGCCAGCTTTGCTTCTAATGCATACTGCTTCTCAGATCCCCCTCATTTAATAAACCATCTGCACTGGAGAGGCATTCAGGCTCAAGCCTCTCCCTCTCTGGGTAGGAAGGACTCTGGTTTCTACTCACGCTCCTAAGCCCTGGAAAGCACATGGCTGCACTGCCTCTCTTGCCTTCACATATCACCAAATTTCTCAATGTCAGAATCTAAATCATCTTCCTTTATAATTTTTCCATCTCATACATGACATTTGAAATCTAGGTTCAAAGACTTATAAAAGGTCTTGTTGATGTCTTTAGGCTTCGAATCAAGTAAGGGCATTTCCAATTATAAATATTTCTGTCTAAAATCTTTAAATAAATGCATAGATAAGTAAGCATAGCCCTTCAGAAATCTATTAGAGTAGAACTGGAACCATGTTCTTTGTAATTTGAAAAAAGTGCACTGATTCTTTTCTGATCTTTCTGCACAGAGTAGCATGCTGTACTTGTTTTCAGAGAGAGATCTGTATGCCACTACTGTAAAATATGAAAGATAGAAGAGACACAAATATCCTGTAACCTGGGACTGCAGACCATTTATTTCTTCTATTGCCAGATCCAAATTATATACCCTGTGAAACTGCTAAACTTACTAAACTTATCAGATTGCAAAATAAGTGTATATCCATACCTAGGCTTTCACAAAATGTTCAGAAACAACAACTAGCATCACATTAGAGGCTTTAATACACACATGCATACAGACATAACACCAAATGCCACCATTTATGCCATCAGCATAAATATGCACAGGTACATAAAGCACGCACAGGTTTACAATGGGAAGCCTAACACAGAACACCAGGTTTAATTGAAAGCCCTCTTGTTGCTCAGTTATTGAGAAATAAAGTTGAATTTAAGCATTTATCTCACTTCAAATGTAAAAGTTCTAGTTCTGTCATTTCTAATGAAGTCACCTAACAAGGGATAAAAGATTATTGGCAGGAAAAGACAACTGCAGTACATTAAAAGCAGATTAAGGTTGTAAGGAAAAACAGTGGCAGGAAGGAAATTCACAGTTAAGGGGAAAAGGCTCCATATGTCTTCTCACACCGAGATACAACTGGGGGCATTGAGGAAGTCATTAAGAAGATACCCCATTGTGTGCTGGAATTGCAAGGCATGTGGCATGAAACTGTTTTTTCTTCATTATCTACTATCAGCATACAATTCTAATGTTCTTCAAAACCAATTTTTAAAGAGGGGAAACAATAACCTAAAGTTCCAGTAGGAAGATTTCTTGTGTAAGAAGTATTATATTGTCTGCCTGTGTGCTCATGGGCAGACTTGTACTCACTTACAAAGTTCAAGCCACACTGCCCAAAAAATGAAATAGTAGCAACAAGCAAAGTTTGCTCTATGTCATGATTCAAATTTGGGGAAAAAAAAATAAAAAACCAAGTAGCATTTGGTGACATACTCTTACTTGAAAAGAAACTATAGCTTATAGTAGCATTTTTATTGGTCACCTAAAACCCTGACAAGTCTATAGAAAGCTCTGGAGACATCCAGTGCTCTCAAATGCCAATATAACCACTTAAACAAACAAAACCCCCCAAAACAACCACACCAACTGAAAACAAACCATCCCACCCACACACCAAATTACCTATGCCCTGGAGAGGCATATGTATTAAATAAACCTCTAGTCCTTTAGACCATGTTGGAACCATCTCCCAACTCAAGGCATGCGAGCATGACCAAGAAACTCAGTTTTGCACTACAGCACTAAGCCTCTAAGGGGATACCTCTCATTGAGCAAATATGTGCAATGGTAAAACAGATGTTCATCCACAGTTCAGTGACACTTCTGAATTCAGTGTTTTACTTAATGATCATACTACAAATTACAATAAGATTGTGCTGTGATGATACTTGGGATAAACATGCTCACCTGGCCCACTCAGGACAAACAACTTGGTTAACAACACTCAATAAGAAGAAAAAATTAGACAGAAACAATGCTTATGTTTGTAGATCTAATACGCAAAACTGTTGTGAAGCCAGTGAATAGCAGTTGCCCTGCACAATACAAAGTTTGGTTCATGATTAGGACTGTCTGAAGCTCAGTATTGGAGGGAAATCATATTGTTCCCGGCTTCTAGAAATAGAAAGGAACATTAAACTTATTGACTCATGGTTTCATCCATGAGGATTAGAAGGCTGGCCCAAAGGCTTACTTGTTTCTGTCATGTCCCATAGAGCATACTTTTGAAGCTAGTCCATTGACATACACGTAAAGACTCTCCCTGACTACAGGGGGCTTGCTTTCAGGCCAACAGTGGACATTGCTAACTGTCACCTCACTGATAGGTTAAGCAAGTATTGTATTTGATGAGAGCGCGCTTGGCTTATGCTGTGGGGTTATGCTTGCTGCTATAGGCAATTGATAACGTAGCTTTCTCTTACTGCAACAGCCAACACCAGTAAATGATTGTGTGAATATAAACATCTTAGGCTTATTTACTTCTTAGATTAATTTATGACAGGGTCCAGAACAACTGTTGGTAAATACAATATACTTCATACTATCTTTTATAGTATGACTCCTTTTAAAACCAGTTTTTATTTTCTACTCATATTGGCAAAATCTAGTTTCACATAGTCCACTAATACTGCATTAATAATCTTTAAGTACCATTTAATTTTTGATCAAATTAACATAATGAACTACACTTGAAAACTACTCATAATTTCATCAAGATATTTATTTGGGAAAATGAATCCATAATAAGACTACAAAAAAAACTATTAGCAAAGCTATTTTATTTCTTGACATGTTTTCATTACTGCTAATAATCTTACTGAACTCAATGGTTCAGCTGAAGAAGTACTGTGAATCACTCTGTGAGGATCTGGCCCAACACCAGAGTATTACAGACTGTGAAACAGAGGTACTATAATCTGTGGCACAAGGATCTTCACACATTGGTAAGGCCTCCCACATGGCACATCAGACCTATCTAAGGCTGTGACACCACCAGAGTATCTTTTAGCCCCCCAACACAGAGGATGAAATGTTGTGTAAGATGTTTTTTTCCTTTATTATTAATACCAAGTTGGCTTCTAAAGAGGCACAAGCACAATGATGATGTCTTAACTGAACTGGACCTAAATTTCTTCCATGCCTTTGAAAAAATGAGATTTTATCCTCTTGAGGTGTGTGAGAGAGATGGGGACACTGTCAGAGTCCAATGCTCTCTGACCGGGTTCTTTTAAGAACACACGTGGAAGGTGTAACAATTAATGAGAACTTTACTTGTTAGAAGATATTTGACTATAACACAGGAATTCTGATTTAGCACAGTGATACAAAATATACTGAAAGCACAACATAAATGTTAGCTACACTTAGAAAAATACAGTAATTGTAATCCACAGCTCAACCACAATACCAATGTTACCAGACCCTTATCATATGCCCACCGTCACAATGCAGCCCCAGCTTCTGGGGAAGAATACCTGGGTTGAAGACAGTTCAAAATTCTTCTCATAGCTGCTGAGTTTTTATACTCTACATAAGGCTAAGTCAAGGAGCAACATTTCCACTCCCTGGCACCACTCAGCTGTTGATAGTTGCTTAGCTAGACAAAAAACCCCCTCTGTCAGCTTCTCTGCACCAGCTGTGGTCAGTCACACCTTGAATCACTGTAACTGTTTTCAAGGATAAATGCTATGAGAGTTTATAATTCATAAACAGAAAATGAAGCCTTTCCAAATAGATCTTGGATCTTCAATATTCTGAGGGAACAACAAAATGACTCAATACCTCCCTTTCTCTCTCCTTGTGAACACACATCTCTGTTCCTGAGATAAGCCTCAGTAAAAGTTACTGTTCTGAAAACTCCTGCAATTTTGTTGGAGTTTTGACTTGGATTCACACATTTGTGAAGACATCAGGCTCTTAGAAACACTGCATATAATTAGCTGGATATAAGCAGCTTAAACTCCACACCCACAGAATCTAAGTCTTCACATGTATAGAACAATGCAAGTATCAGATAACAGGAGATCTCAAATCCTTTGGAGGTGGCTATATTACATTATAAAAGGAAATACTATAGGAATGTAAAAATAAAACAGATTCCTTAGTGCTTAGGAAAACATAACAAGAAAGGAAAAAATAAATATTTTAAGTAAAGACAAGATTGATAATTGAAAAAAAAATATCTAGAAGCATCCCTGTCCAAGAAGGGAAGTTATGAAAAACCCCACAATCCTAGGATCACGAAAATTTATTCTGTGAAATGTAATCTCAGAATAAAGCATTAATTTGTCACGTGAATGACATTCTCATAACTCCATCTTATTTGAAGACTCACTTTCTAATCCCAACAATAAGACTCCTAAAGGCTTGGTCTCCTTTTTTTTTTAAAGCAAGTTGGTGTAAAAAAAAACCAACAACAAAAAAACCCCCTAACAATAAAATCCCAACAAACCTAAATAAAAGTTTCTCAACAAATCTTGAAGCATGCAGATTAGGTAATACAATAATAGCAACTAGTGATAATATAGTCAAAGTAACATGGCAATTTTAAAAGTCAATCTCTATAAACAACTGTTTTCTCAGTTTAGGTACCTAATAATACAGAAAGTATTCTTTTTAAAAGCTGTAACTCATTGAAGGAGCTGAAGATCCTTGCTTACTTATTTGCAGATTTGTTAAGAGGAAGGGGATTAAAAAAACCCCCAAACTTCTCTAGTAGTTTAAACTAATTAAAAAAAGAAAGCAAAGGCTAAATGAACTAGGACAATTTTCTTCTCCCATGACAGGTTTAACAAAAACTTACCACAAATTTTTCTGAAAAGAAAAGTCTTTTAACAGATCAGAAGTCACAAATCAATAAATGTTTGAACTTGTAAGGATACATCTGGTGAAACAAAACGTTTAAAAATCCTGGCACAGTTTGAATAGTGACAACAAGTGAAAAGAAATATAGTAATATTTTATCTATCAGTAACATGAAAAGCCACAGATACATATTTTTTTATGCATCTTCTAAGCACCAAAAGAACAGAGAAATTGCTGAGTGACATGATTGAAGTCACAGACCTGTAGAATGTACAAGTTCAACTCAAAGACAACAGTTGTTTTCAAGGAGAAGCTACTGAACAATAATAAACTTAGCTAGGATAGAAAGTGCAGACAGACCTGCCACAAAAAGTATTGCATGGTTTGTCTCTAACACTGTAGCCACTATTTGCACAGTTTTCTTTACGTGGGTAACATATTTCTTTCAGGACACATACCACATAAAGAAAACAACAGCTACACCTTTACCAAAAAAACACACTCACCAGATTGCTCTTAGGCCACGAAATGCCTGAAGTACAGGAGATGATTCACAGTCTTTATGCTTCCATTAAACTGATTAAATTATGACAGCAGATCTCATTTGCTGCTGAACTTTCTCAGGTCTTCAGTGCACCGAATGTCTCCTACCTTTTCCTAAACTCACCTAACTTCATAAACAGCCTTTTGCTAAAAATAATTCTAGTAACAAACCCCTAAAAAAACTAAACCAAACATTTCTTTGAAAAGCCGTGGCAACTCTTCAGAGGGAGCACAAGAGAAATGAGCTTACATTAAGACAAGGTGCTCTTAACTACCATCAGATGTGTCAGCAACCCCTTTTGATAAGATACACCTGAACATAGACTCTCCCTTCACAAATGGAATCTCTTCTAAACCCTTTGTTCCTACAGACTGTAAACTGGCAATATCTGTCTACTTAGTGGATATCACAAGTAACAGGAGCCCACACACGGTGAGATCCACAAGTTAACATCAAATTTTGACATTTGGATATCTTTTCCACTAGGATTTTGCCAAAGCACGAGAAAATGTGAACATTATGCTCTTGGTAGGACAGAACTGGAGTGGTAAAGTCAAGAAAGAAAAAGGACAGATGGAGAGCTGGACTTGTCAAACTGATGCAAGAATTCGATGTCTTGAATAAATGCACATCACTCATTGTTAGCTGTTATCACAGTCGTGGAAACAAAATTTTCAAGTTTTATTCATCAGTAATATTTTATACAGAGGAGTATCCATTCCCATGGCTTCATACAGCAATGAAACTTTCACCTCCTAAAAGCTATTAGGTCTGACTCAAACTGCTCCAACTGAAAACCACAAACCCATCTGTTTTACCCAGTATTCAATAACTATCAGCAAACTGATCTCTGAATGGCATGTCATGTTCCCTGACAGTAAACTCATAGGATAACTTCAGGTGAACTGACAATTTAATATTCAAAAAGAGTTGCTGTTTCAGAAACATAGAATCTGAACTGCTATTTTTTCTCTGAAAGTTTTTGCTTGCCCAATTACATAGCTAAAAAACATTTTTTAAATGTAGCTACAATTTCCAAGCTACTTGTGCTTTCATTCTTCATTTCCTTTCCTAGTCTTCTGCCCTGCTCTGACAGATGTTGCCATTTCTGAGGAAAGGGGTGTCTGAAGTGCTCATAAACCAACTCTATGACTTCAGTCTGCTGTAGACAAACTAAATCTGTGATAGACAAGGTGAGAGCAGTAACCATTTCAGACACTGTTTCAATCTGCTGCCAAATGTCTGTCAGAGCCCAAAGGCATGTTAGCTCTAAGACACCAGTAGTGTTTCTAAGCAAAAGCGTCTGTCTCAGCTAAGTCACCTTTTTAGAGGGATGATAAAATAGACTTTGACATTTATAAACCAAGCATGTGCATTAATGCCTAAAGTTCAAGAGAAAAAAAATCCACCAAGCTGGCCACATTGCCAACACAACATACAGTTGCACATTTTCTAATAAGGGAAAAAACAGTAGTGTATCACGAGTAGCCTCTGCGTGTGCCTATTGACTAGTTGACAAAACAGGCTAAAAATCAATAGCATTTTCTATGAGAAGTTAGATAACTTCCCAACAATACAAAAGAAGAGTCTGCTGAGGAATAGATGTCATCTCTGCTGATGGCTTCACTACAAATATTTCATTTATTTATTTCTGCTTCTTGGAGAACTCACAAAAAGTTCAGTTCTGATACCAGCACTCCAGGGAATAAAAGAAAATAGTATTCCCATCTAAAAGGAAAAGGGAAGCTTCAAGCCATTGGCAATGCTGAACACTTAGTACTTTTTCCTTGCTGTGAATACCAGAACTACCCAAACTTTTTGAGAAACACCTCCTGGTGCAAAATTGATCTGAAGACCTAAGGAGAACAGGCTTTCAGAGCCACATCTTGGCACATCCTGTTTCCCAGAGGACTGAAGTCCTGTTATTCTTCAACTCTTGTTAGGGGCAAAATAAAAAAACCTCACCTTTTAAGCTACTAACAAAAGAGCAGTTGTCATCTGATTTTTGTACATCATCCCTTCTTGACTGTGACACATTTCAACAGATAGCTAAGGACAACAACAACAAAATAAACAGGGCAGCAAGATTTAAACTGTGTAAACCAAGATTTAGAAAAGGTAGACACATTCTGAAAAACAAGCCCTGCTGTTATGGATGGTTGGTGATCTTTCTGCTGCAAAAGGACCATAAATATTAGTCAGGGCACTTGTAATTTTCACATGACCAAGTGGAGAACAGCAATGTGTATTCACATTCATATAGTCACATGTAACTCATCTTACCAAAGTTACAGATTTTTTTCCCCCAACATGCAGTGGGTATTTGGGGGAAGGAGTTAACTTGAAAATTACAGTAATTGTGCTTCTTTCCACTGAAATTATTTGTGCAGCATTTCATTTTCAATAGCTGTTATCCTAGTTTTGCTCTCTAAGGAAAAATTAGTGACAATTATTTTTAGAAGAAAAGTGAATCATTTTCCTTTCTTATCAGCATATGTTTTACTCTTTGTTGTGCCTTAATTTAAATACTTCTGCAAATTTTAAAACATCTTGGTTTTTACTGCAAGAAAAGTAATTAAATCAGTTTTGTATTAGTGGAGCTGCTTTAAAATATTAAAGTAACTTGATCCCCAATAAACTTAAAATTTTAATTCATTTTACCTTATGCTGCCTGTGGAAGAAGTCAAATTTTTAAATGCAATATGACATATGGCTGTTCATTATTTATACATTCTGTAGCAGACTATAAATTTTACTTTGGACATATATCGAAGCACTGAAACCATTTCAGTTGCAAACACATAAATCATAGTTACAGTTATTAGTCTAAATGTAATGCCACCCAGGTTCTAGATCAAAACCTTTAAAATCCATTATAATTGACGTCTGCTGCATAACTTATGTCTGATTTTATTAAAGGAGCTCATTATTATTTATATCTTTGAAATGCTATATTCCTAGCTGTGTAACCAGTTAAGTGTGAAAGATTTGAGGAATGGGGGGAAAGAGGAGTCTACAAACCAGGAAGAGTAAGGCTATAATAGAGGACAAAATGTTCTGAAAGGAAATTACCTAATCCACAATCTGAATGAGCCATCCTGCATGAGCAGGACAACCATTTGGGGTAAACAAAGCAGGAGTTGTGTATCAGCTAACTCACACCTCAGTGAAAAGGCTGCAAAACAAATAGTGTTCTCCCCTGCTACAGGCTGAGCCCTGCTTTACAAGATGGGAGGGGAAAAGGTTTTAAACAGCTCCTATAACCTCAAAAATCACTGAAGCAAACCAGAAGGGGCTGAAAGGTCCTTATAGATTTATTAGAAGGCTTTTTGCTGATGAGCTGTTTCTTTTGTGTTGTTGGGATGCAAAGTGCACTCTGGGATATACAATCTGGAAACATGAGCAAGTCCTTTGCTTTTGTTATTTTACCAAAGTGCCTGAGCCTCAAAAGCCAGAAGCCTATCTTTTCTGGACCATGGAGGTGTTATTATTCCCTTCCTGTTTTTCCTTTGGTGTTCAAGAATGGCTTTTACTTAGCCCTAAAATGTGGCCAGAAGAAATAAATGGGAGAGCAGCTATGCCAGTTAAATGCCTACTGAAGACCTAATACTGCTCTCTCTGAAATCAATAACAAGACCTCAGAAGAGAAAGGATCAAACTTCCAGATAGTTTGAAGTTTTCAGTGAATGAAACAAATCTCTGAGACACTGGAAATTCTGTACATGTGAGTTATTAACACCTCCCTTGGTAGGGAGAGAGAAGGGCTTGGCTATAAACTCAAGCTCAGCCCAGGTGGGGACCAAAACTGCTTGAGTGATTTGCTTGGAAATCAAGAGGACTTCATGGCCTTGTCTACCAAAACCTTGTCTACTTTTAAACTGTTTTTAGCATAACATTTCTACATTATGCTTATGTTATGTTTATATTACACTACTTATAAGCTGCTTTTAGATATTTATATTTAAACTCCACTTAACCTTTTTCACATTAGCAGAAGAGAAAAATCATCAAGTAATGAATATTAGTCTCCACATCTTGCTTAGTTTAGCAACAATATGCAAGAAAATGTAATGGAAGAAAGGCTGCATTTTTGAGTACAGTAGAACTGTCAATAGGACTATAGCATCTGGTATCTTCCTTCACTTTATTTTTGAGTTTGCCATACTTGGCCATCATAAGAAAAAATACAATTTCTGAAGATTCTTTCTATGTTTCTGCAACTGTCAAAGTTTACCATCACTTTATTATTATTATTTATACTTCAATGGTTTCCTTTACTCTTGAGTTTCATTAACTTGTACCAGATGCAGATCTAGACTTTTGTTTGCTAACGGGTATAAACAGGGAACATTTCTTCATGCACGAGACAACAGATTCCCAGTGTTGTGTTTTTCTAAGGAGGATGCCTAGCTGGTACACAGTAGTACCAACAGTATATTAAACAGTTCCTATAACATTATATGAAATGCTTGTCTTCTGTTACAAATAGCAGGGGCATGGACTTGTCTTCTGGTAGGCCTAGGCAATTTATATGTCTTGAAATCAAGAAAAACTCAAGGAACAAGAGAAAGAGAAGAGAAATTAACTCCACTTGCTTAAAAAAATGCATGCAAAGCCTATTTTAAACTCATACATTAAATGTAAATTGACAGAGAAAGATGGTGCTAATACAGCTTTAGTAAGTAGGAAATGCTAAAAAAAAGAAAATTAAAATATCCAGCACCAGTTTATTAATAAGAATCTTCACTTTAAAACAAACATCATAAATATTGAGAGTTTTCTCCTCATGACTAATCCTATTGCAGAGAACGGCTTAATGAAAACTACACCTTTCCTCCCAAACAAAAACTACACTTGTAGAATCCTTTCCACAAAAGATATTGTCCAGTCCCAACTTTACACCAAGCTCCTTCATATTTTCCTTTGTCTCTAAATGTTAAGGTGGTTTCTATTCCTCTGCATTTCAGATAAAGTTCAAGCACTGACACAAAGCACAGGAAGCACTGGGCACCTAGACCTTCAGTCTGGATCATTTGTAAATCTGCTTGTGTAGGCTAGCAGTAATAATAACAACTCATTAATCACACAAGGCTGTGGTGCACACCACTCTACAATAGCCCTGCAGCATTTCTTTGCTGTGGGGACAATATGCTTCATAAACTCAAATTAGTGTGCTGCAAAAGCTAATTGAATGCATGTGTGATACTTCGCCTAGGGATAACATACACCCAAAAGGCAAATGGTCTTACAACTTATATTACTTAGTTAAAAACAGCTGATAGGCTTCTGTGCAATCCAGTTAGTCAGTCTATAAATTATCTGGTTTTCTATTTCTTTTCTGTAAGTAGCCTCATTTTTATTTGAATATGTAAAGGGAAATGAATAATCCATTGATTATTGGCCAAATTTGAGCTCAGTGTGAATTTCTGAATTAGAGGTACTCACACTGCCCAGCTCTGCCTGGATTCTGTATCACAGAACCACAGAATGTTAGGAGTTGGAAGGGACCTTGAAAGATCATCTAGTCCAACCCCCCTGCCAGAGCAGGATTCCCTAGACCAGGTCCCACAGAAGCGTGCCCAGATGATTTTTGAATATCTCCAGAGAAGGGAGACTCCGCAACCTCTTTGGGCAGTCTGTTCCAGTGCTGTATGCTTGCTTAATAGTTATTGGTAGTCCTAGAAGACCCACATCCATTCTTTCCCAGGTGCTCTCTCTGTGAGAAGGCTGTTAAGGGAGTTAAGATCTAGAATGAAAACAGATCTTCTATCTAATGAATATCAATAAGCTAATCATCTGTATCTTACTTCCCATGAAAATGATCTTTTTGCTGGATGAATATTTCACTGAGCTTTGTTTTTGATTTTATATTAATTAGGTTCATTATCAGATTGCAAGCTGGCAGAAGGTTTTATGGTTATTGTATTTACTGTGTTATTTACTCATAAGACTCAAAATACATGCAATGCAACAAAACACCTGGTGTAATAATATTACTGTCCTATTGTATTTGTATCCTACAAAAATAATGGACTGAATGTGTAATAAAGATTAAAACTCTTTTCCCCAAAAGACTCAACCTGAAATGTCTATCAGAATTCCAATTCAGGAAAAAAAAAAATCTGATTTTACCCTCTAAATGTGCTTTTGCACTTGTATTTTTTCATTCTCCTTAGGTTAGGCTGCTATTTAGCCATTTAGCTTGTCTTCACCTAACAAACACAAGTGTAGGAAATTACATTAATTTTGCAGTTATAAGATTTGTTTAATTTTTTTATCTCTTATTATTAAATAATTGAATCTGAGAGTTATTATGAAAGGCAAATGTCTTGCTGTTTCTTAGAAAGGCAGTAAGAAGAAATGGCTAAAATTTTATTTCATAAAGGCTTAACTTCAGCTTTCCAGTGCTGGAACTGTTGTCCTGTGTCACTCAGTTGACCTAACAGTTGCTAGCTGTAGGTAAATATGAATATGAAGCTTACAGAAAACCTGGATTTTTGTTTTATTGTATTTTATTAGTTTCAACATTTTAATTTACATGGTAAAAACCACGCAGAACCCTAAACTAGGGAAGCCCTGAATGTATAATATTTGATTTGTACGTGAGTAGAAAGTGGTTTTTTCTTCATGTTGATTCATTGGAACACTAATACAAATAACTGACAAATGGACTGGGGCCCAATACTTGCAGAATTTGTATCAATGTTAGGTTATAATTGTCAGGAGGCCTGAACAGTGCAGCAGAAAAGCAGAGCAAGGCAGGAGAAGAATACAAATAGGCTATATACACCACAGCAGCAACGGTGATTTAAACAGTCAGCCTGATTTTACAACAAACAGAGCAAATCTCTTTTCAGGTCTTCATCTTCCTTTAAATTTTGTGTTATGAAACCTTTTGCTACTAACATCAACACTTTCAGACATGGTTAATTGCAGTACTTGTCCTCTTATTTCTTTAAGTTCTCTGTCACTGGGGTCACCATTTCCCCCTCAGATTGTGCCCTGTACATCCTCAAAGCACCTCACAAACATGTCTGAGGGTCTGAACCCTCAGACTTCTCAATTCAGGCAGTTCATTTGGAGTGCCTGACTCAGACTGCCAACTGTTAATATTGCTTTTTCCAAAGATACCTGATTCTTTTATATTAACTCTTCTATTTCAACTTCAGCAAAACAAAGAACATTCCTTTATCGAAGATGACAGAATACTTAATTCTTTACTCTCTGTCATTTCTGTTTGGTATCACTTTGTGACCCTAAATACCTGTAGTATTATAGGGCTCAAGGTAGGAAACATGCATGGCAAATCTTACACCACCTTAGATTTTGGAAACTACAGCAATATGTCAAAGCAAGCTAAATATAATAATGAAAGGCTTTTTATCCAATAACACCGAGAGTGGGATAGCAAAGACAACAGATACAGCTATTAACATACTGCTCCCTTTGTCCTATATCAGAGGAAAGGACTTTGTGGCCTCCTAAGCCCTATTTTCTGTGACCAGCTTACCATGCTAGAGTGTGCTCACTCTTTGAATGAGCCCATGGTGGGTGGGAGCACACCTCCTGCCTTTTGCTCTGGTTTCTTCCTACCTCCAGCAGTCAGAGCTCTGCCAGTGACCCACATTCAACTTTTGGCAGCTGGAAACATTTAAACCTGAAGTTCAAACCGATAAAGGAATGTAGGCTGACTACATGCTAATACACCATATAGAAATGCAGTCTGCTGTTTACACCCCACTTGATAACCAGGAAACAAACTTGGCACAGAAAAGTTTTTAATCAGTGAAGCTTGCTACAGCATATTCATTACTGTTACAAAATGAGATTACAGTTACTTTGTGATAGAGTTGCATGCTTCATATATTTTTATTGTTATTTATTTTAAGGAATATTTTTACACTGAGGCGTAGAAGATTATATGCTATTACTTGTTTAACAGTTAAATGTGACACTGATGATATTCATCAACATTTTCCAACTATCATTCCTAAAATTAGTTTTCTAACAGACATTTAGGTAACTGGACCAATTTCCAGAAATGATGAACATCTCCAGTTTCCACTAACAGCTCAGACTATTTACTGCATTGATGCATACTTTTAAATATAAATTTCAGAAATTACTTTTCACTGTGTTCCAAAACTTGGACCATTATGTTTCTCAGTGCTTAGGTTTTGGTTTTGTGGGGTTTTTTCCCTTTCATTCTCTTTTTCCATTAACTCATTAGTGGTAAGTAAGTAATGGTGGTTTCCATTCAAAATACACCATACCTCTAACAATCTTCACCTATAATGAAAACAGATACAAACTATAAGGATAACTTGTTAGGAGTTGGCAGTGACTCTGACATTCCCTGTGGTTTTTCTAGATGTCAATAGAAAAGAAAAGCAGTTGGGAAATTTGGATTTTATTTCTTGCACACTCTCGAATTTCCACTCTGGACATAAGAGTGAATCTTCCTCTGCCATCTGTGTAGGTCAAGCACCTAGGTAAACATGACAGCTTTTCAAATAATGCCATAAAGTCCTCTGTGGGAGAGATATCTATGCCTTTACAACTGCATCCTCTAAGTTGCTCTAAAATTCTTAAAACCTGAAATACTGAGAAGTCTGGTGCTGTATATTTGAAAGAGTTCATACCAAGAATAATTTTTTATACATAACAAAAATCTTAAATAAATGTTAAAGGTTTAGTTTCATTATACTTCCTACTCATATTTCACATGGCATAGGAATAAATTTTGAAGGAGTATCCAGGTTTCCTATATGTGTATCCTTTCTTTCCTATGGTCACAGGGAAAGAAAGGTGAAGCACCTAGGTTATTTTTTTAATAAGTCTTTCTTAATATACACAGTTAGAGAACTCAGTCTTCATTCCATATAAAGATCTTTCAAACTGGTATGACAGAAAGAAAGGTTTATGAGTTCCTTCACTAAGCAAGGAAGATGCAGTAATTGAAAGTGCCCACGGGCTTGGAGATTTATTGTTAAGGGAAGTGTGCTGTAAACAAGAGTAATGTTAAGGATTTGACTGTAATAATTCAATCTATCTTACTTTACAAAACAACATCTAAGTTTGCAAGTAGTAAGGTCTTGTTTACAAATAATTTGCAGCCTTCTTGATGTAGACAGCTTTCAAAGCTTCCAGATGACAGAATCTGTGTAAAATGTAAGATACTGTTACTGAAGCACTGGTTACAAACCTGCAGTATAAACCAAGTGCATTTTTTTCATTCAAATGGGTTCAACCTCTGTGCACCTAAGTATGCGGGAATGAGAGTAAAACTGCACTGCAAAAAGGTTGCAGTTTGTACAGAAAGATCAGAAACCTGTCATTTGAATACACAGAGCACTCCACAAAAACATCCAGAGTTTGCAAATTTGTCTTGGATCAGACAAAGAGAGGAAAATTTTAGATAACCCACTTGATCTCACACAGAAGCATATGCTGCTCCAGAGGAGTTGTTAGAAACTCTCTGGACCTTAAGGACAAAATTTTAAGCCAGTCCATACACAGTTATTTTGCTGTTACCTTTTAAGATGTCAGGACTTACATTGCTACCATCACTTCAGTCTACTCTTCAGCACAGCACTTGGTATGAAGACAAGTAAAGCAGGTGAGTTTGTGGTACGTAAAAAGCATGAAAGCAGGTATTTAAAACATTTTGAATATTCAGAGACATAAGAAGATATAGCTTAATTAATTAAATATAAAAGCAGCTTTGAGAAAAGTATTTTCAAGGTTCTCATCATATTGCTCTCATCTGGGTCTCCTGATGTTCTTGCTTACAGAACTCATTTATTCATCTACTTAGAAGTATTCCAGTTCAGGCAGAGAATGAAAAGAACTCTCAGTTCTGGTGCTTCTATTATGCAGAGGGGTTACTAAGAAGGTGCACTAAGCTTTTTACACCTCCAAAGGCACGTTACAATAGTGATAGATGGATGCACATGCCAGTGCGATGAGAGAAAAAGCAAAGAAAGAACCAAAGACTGTTCCATTTTCATGGCAATTCCTTTCTTAAGTGCCAAAAGAAAAAAGATTCTATCTTTCTATAGTAGAGGTGGTGAGAATTAAAAGAAAAGGCTACAGCAGTCACCTATTGATTCACTGCAATACAACAGTCATTATTGCCAACCAAAAGCACTGAAAAATGTGATTGCCTAACAAGGAGGAACAATGGCTAGAAACATTTTAATTTCCTCCTTGGTGTATAAGAATATCAAAGATCTTAAATGTTTGTGTGATGCAGAACAAGACAGGCAGATACAGAGCAGGTCTTCTAATGCAAAGACAGAAACCTGCTTTGTAACTATTAATTAATGAATTCAATTCACCCTTTGCCTATGAAATATTACAACAAATTTTATAAAAGAGCAATTTATTAATAAAGAAATTTAGATTTTTCAGCCTTTGAAGTTGAATGGTAAATTTTCTGCTGAGCTGTTACAGAACTGGCCTTTGGATAACACAGTGGGGATCTGTCTGAGCCAAGAGTGGAAAGGTAACAGTGAGGAACCCCCTCAGCAGTGTGTATTTATTAAGAAAACTGGTTACTGCAGGAGTAGATACAACTAGTCACCAGAAAGTCAGCCAAGACTTGCCACATCCGTCTGCCATTTACAGCTTGCATGGAATTTACCCTGTTCTTTTAATTTTATCACATGATTTTATGTAATTAAAGTGATATAATTTTGTCGTCCTTGTTCTCCCAAATCAAGCAATAGTACAATGGATGTATTTATATTCAAGAACAGCCATAAAAACCTCTGCATCATGTTTTCAGTTTTCTCTCTCTACCACTCACTAGGTTTTTTGGTTTGGTTTTGTTTTTTCTCTTCCTTTCCTGTTTGGTTTGGTTTGTTTGTGGGTTTTTTTAGTGTTTTGTTTGTTTGCCTTTTTTAAAATGTAACAAAGCTAAATGAGTTCTGACTTTCGAATCTTCATCTACAAAGTAGCTCTTACAGTAGTTACATTGTACAAAGCTTTAAGAACAGTATACACTGGCCCTCAGGGCAGATCAAAGAGAGCTCATCTGTGAAACAGATTGCTTCTTTGTGGTCTAAACTTCAGAGATGGAACACTTCTATAACCTACAAGAGTTGATAGCAGTGTGCTATGGAACTTTCAAATCAGTTGTTCTCCTAATTCCTGCTTCTCTTGTTACCTGCTTTAACAACAGCAAAATCTGATTGAAACTTGTAGATTGGCAATGAAACTATGCAACAAAGCAACTTTAAACAAACTTTTTTAGGCAAAAATCATCAGGGTTGTGTGAGGATAGTTTCATATATTCAGTGAATACAGAACACAAAAGCCAAAGCTGTTTTCACCATTTGAGATTTGAAATGTGTAAGCTTTAAGTAGTCAGAAAAGAGGGAAATCCAAAAAGGAAGTGAAAGATGCAAGGAAAGCTATCTTGAAGGAGGCAGTCAGTGGTGGTTGTAGTGTTCAGTGAACTTATGAGCTGTGCTCCCTATTTTTCTCCAGTGGATAAACATAGATTTTAATACAATTTGCAATGGGGTTTGGGACTTATTACCAGCTGTCAAGAGATCAGTTATTGAGAGCTTAACAGACAGTGGATAATTAGCTTCTCTATGAATGGTGATTGTGTTTCACTCTGAAGATAGTGTGGCAAGAAAATGAAGCATATGGCAAAGTCAATTATGATTTTTTTCTCAAAACTCTTTTTAATGGTATTTAACTGTTGATCTGTTGGGTTCCAGCTTACATTGATGGGTGTGCAACATCCTAAGAAGCTATTGTATTTAGACTGGGTTTGGTTTTAACTACTTATACTCTATTTAAACATAGACAAATTAGTACATTGTTATTCCAAAAAAGGCTATTCTTCAGTACAATTTGTGGAGCAAAGAACAACACTGCAGGGCTGCAGAACAGTCAACAAACAATTATAGCTTTGCTATGGCCTTACGGCAGGCTGAGTGATCCCTATTACTTCCATTATTCAGTAGAGCTAATGCTGTCTTGGACCCAAATATAGTGAGAAAGGTCTCCTAATGCTTTTTCTGCAAGTATTCTTTCTGCCTTTGTCAAGTAACACCATGAGAAATTATCATACCATTTTAGATAGTTAGTGCCAGCTGAGGAGCACAGGGTTATCCTAGGAAGTAGAGAAGCCCACAGCCTGCTACTTCTGCTTGGATAAAACATTAATGGTTTGGAGACATGTAGTACAGTAGGATCCCTATTAGGTGAATAATCAGTGTATCTGTATCACTTTCATAGAGATGCTACTAAAAAATACAGTAATACAAAATGACATATTTTAGGAAAAAACAGCCTATGTTTCAAGACTTTATGTTAATACTTTCAAATAAGGATAGTTTTTTCATTTTTTCCTGTGTTAGAAATTTGACAGAATATTTTTTTAAACACAAACTGCTTTCTAACAATGATGAAGTAGTGTGAAGACAAGCGAGATTATGATTTCTCTTCTCAATCTGGCCATTGACTTTCTATGTGATATTGGCCAAACCAATGCTTTAATGTCTAGAAATTTAATTTCAGACCCTTTTAAGATGTTGGAATCCTCTAAGGCAGGAGAATGGAAGTTTGTTGCCATGAGTCATCAGCAGTTAAGAATCTAAAATTCCTAATCTAATTAGTTTCAAGTCGACATTAAATCTTAGTGTTCTGGTTTCTGTAATAATACTACACAGAAATAGTCAGATTTACAAAACAAAGTCCTCTGAAAAGAGGGTCATAAAAATGCTGAAAGTGTATTTCAATTAATGTAAGAAATTAATTCCTAACAGATCCAAGTTACAGCTTTAAAACAGAAAAGGGACATAATGTTTGGATAGAAAAATATTCACTCTCACATCCTGTCAGCCTGTTAAGTCAGATGCGTACCATGGCCAACAACCTGGGTTTGCACTGGGAGTCTGGATATGTTCAGACAGTGAAAGTCTTTCTGAAGAAATCTAGCCTGGATTTAATTCAGGATCTGAAGTGGGCAGGTATACTGTCACAAAAGTATTTCAGCAGGTAATGAAAGCAAAGTCAAAAGTGATAACATCCAATTCTACTTTAATGGCTCTTATCTGTAGATCTCAAGATGCTAGCGATATTCCAGCAGCTAAGCACTCTGTAGTCAGCTCAGGAGGAGGTCAAGGGCAGGACACCCATGGACTTTAAAAGTTTGCTGGACTGAGACAGATGTATCAAAACATATTGCTCCAATTTCTGCCTTACATAATACATTGTGGGCCAAAGGAGCAGTAAACCATCAACCACCAGCCTGATAACTGCATTCCTAATGAAAATGCATGCCCCTTTTGTGCCGTTTCCACCATAAAACAGCATGCTAGTACCCACTAGTGAACAGTGTACTCAGCAGAAGCATAACTAATAGAAGAAATAAAAATTATGTCCCTGATGATGTATTTTTTAATGTATTAAATAATGATTAGGGGCAAAGGGCAAATATTCAGTAATTAGCAAGCAACCAACATGGGAAAAAAGATACTGACTCAGTAAAGACCATTAAAAACCTGAGGGTAGCCCTCCTCTGAAATCTTCTCCCACTCATCACAGAAGTACCGAAACATATCATCCTTCATTTTGATTGAAGCTAGTCCCTTCTCCAGATGTTAAGGCTGTTCTGCTATCTGTTACTATGTCATATATATTCCTGAAAATATGCTGTCAAAACGACATACTTGCAGGTTGACAGCTAAGATATTAAAAAGCAATTCCAGTTACAGTTGGCCACATTTTTGATTAGCTCTTCAGCAAACAAAGGGCATTATTACTGACAGTAGGTGATTTCAGACAAGATCAGTGTACGTCTTAGCACAATGTTCAAGCCTCTGTTGTGTGTTATGCTATGTTAAGAGACAGCACAAGCATGCCCAAGAACCTTGTTGCCAGACTTAAATAGAGACAAGGGTAAGAACCCAATCTGATAAACAGAATTACTCAATTGTACTCGTCTTTCATATTGAACATACTGAAATACTTTCATATACACCCACAAATTGTTGTTAGGGAAAACTAGATGGAACAGGCTATCATTTGGAGGCTTTGTAATATTTCTGATCCTTTACAAAGGTTGGATGAAAAAAACTGTACACAGAAAGAAAAGACAATTACTTCTGCTATAAAAGGAACAGCATAATACAGACAAATGGACATTGCAGAAGAATTGCCAATTATACTTGGCCTTGTGCAAAAGGTTAATGATGAAATACATCTCTGGCTTATATTTCAAGAAGAAAACTAGCAGTAAGGCAAAGTTATTCATTGTGAATCAAGTAAAAATGTTTCCTTTGGTCTTTCTTTGGCTATTTCTAACAATTAACTACTACAAAAATCTTTCTGTTGTTGAAACAGGTATGGTTAATCTTCTAAATGGAATTTAAATACTTTCAGACAGAATGCACTAGCTTTTTTTCTTTATCTGCTACTTGCATACTTCTAATGATGTAAACAGAAATGAAGGACATGGGAATGATCCTCATTAATCCAATAACACTTTGTGGTTAGACCAGGTCACAGGAATATTTACAATACAGAACTTAATTTGCTCTATAGGTTAGTTTAAGAAAAGGCACTTAAATGAGAACAATTTAGATGAATCTAGATAAAACATCTCCTGGTAAAAAAGTTGTTAAAAACAACAATTACTTCCACCATTAGCTGTGGTAAAGTTAGGATGGTTTGTCAGGCTAAGACTAGCAGAATAAAAAAAGGCAATGTCTGGGGGATGGAAGAAGACTACGGAGTATTTTGAGAAGCAGCCAACCTAGACTTCAATGCATCTCCAAAAAACCTCACACATGCATGGTATGAAATGAACAGGAATTAACTATTTTTGAACTTCTAAGAGAAATATCAAAACATGAGTTAAAATATTATTTAAACACGCAGGCTGTTCATCATGCTGCTGTGTTTCTCATTTTTGCTGTTCTTTCTGGTTGTCTGTTGTCAGCTCCCAGAGTGGAGACTAGGAGACACCCAGCACACTCATACACTGCTGTGTTTTCTTGGCTAATCCAAGATCCTCTCCAAGGGCAGGATAGCTGTCAAACCTTGAAAGACTGAGCACAGAACCGAGGAAGAAACATGAACCTTCAACACGACAATAAGAAACCATCGAAATAAAATAATTAGTTGAAAAACTTTGCTAAACTGGTTCTCTAAACTTACATTTTACTGTTCTTTTGATAAAAATATCACAAATATATTCCCCAGAGAGTCCACTCACATAGATTAACTGCTACTAAGACTAGAGGGAAATAAGCACAAACTACTTTGTATCTTGACAGTACATATGCTTTTGGGAAAGAGTTGGTATCATGGCTAGCCTGCAAAGGTTTCACCTACCATTAGTTCACATAAAGGATACAGTAAGTTTATTGAAAATATTGTAAATTCCTTTGTTATCTCATGAACACATGCTCAACTCTCTCAACTGAAGGAAGCACATAACAGTGAATTACTTCCAGGAGACGTGCCAGCTTTTACAAGAATCAAGAGCTTTTAGCTTATTTTTTTTCAAATACTTTTACAAAGAGCATTATCAGAACTCTAAAGGATTTGATTTGCTAAGAATGTATCCCAGTAGAAATAAAACACCTTTAAAATATGTGAAGTTGGATATTTAAAAATTTGTAGCTATTTTTGAAGGCTCTGGCTTTTAGTAGGTATCTGTCTGGAGGATATCCAGCTAATTTTACATTTAAACTGAGATTTCATGAACAACGCAACACTTTTATGCAGCTACCTTGTGCATTTCCTCCTTTCCCCCCATTAGATTTCTCTTAGTTTGATACAGCTTGATATTTCAGTTGCTTTCAAAAGTATACCTGCATGGTCAGGCTGCTGCAGCAATGGGAATCTTTATCATGCATCCTGTCCCAGACAACCTTCAGTCAGAAAAACCTCACCAAATGATAATAACCCTGCAAGCCCTTTACCATGATCTGAAACTTGTCAGAACTCAGGTACTGACACATAAACAGGGAGCAATCTTCAAAGGGGAATCTGACACAAAATGTGTCAAATCAACATTAAGCAGGTAACAGTAACAAATAAAGCCATTGAGGTTAAATAGTAAAAACTATCTCCTGAATAATGCATACTTCAAGACGAAGTTTTTGATCTGTTTTTACACAATTCCAAAGATCTACGTTCAGGAGTGAACTGAGATTTGTCCCAGGTCACGCCACCATCTAAGATTATTACATAGGTGGCCTGCTTCATCTGAAGAAGAGGAAAGGCTATTGCTCACTTTGACCTGTCAGCTGAATTGACATCAAAGTTGTCAAGAAAAATAGAAAAAGGTGAACAGGAAAGCAAAGAAAAAAACCCAGAGAGTAACAAAAAAGATGACCTGGAAAGAAAATGTCTTGCCATAGAGGACCTGTCTGCTTAGGTCATGACTCACATCACTTTCTCATGGTAGTTGGCAATAAGTATCAGTTAACCTCATACAGAACTGAAGCATAGTCAGGATAGTCAATATTAATTGTCGAGATGGAGCAGACTGATGCAAAAGATAAAGACTGTATAATGATTAAAGGCTTCTACTGAATATAGATGTGAGAATTTTAATATCAGTTGTGAGAGCTCACTTAGCAATCCTGGCTATTCATTTGCCCTCATTGTTCCATAGGCCCACACAGAATATGAAATAACGTTTACAGGTCTGGGTATGCAGCAGTGTGTCTACACCTACTATACATTTAATTTTCCATGGACATCATCTTTGTACATACACAATGTGCTTTTCAGATAAAATTTTGTTAAACAAGTCCAGGTACTTCATGATTCAGATTTCTTTATAGCTAATTAGAATAATGTATGGAACACGGGGTTGGCAGTCACAAGTGGCCAGTGAGATGTTATGCTTGTGTTTTGCCATCAGAAATAAGACTGCCCTATGAATACTGCTTTATTTATATTGATTCATTTGAGTTAGATTCAATAAAGTGTTGCATGTGCTGAAGGAAGACAGGAATATTGTGAAAACTTGTTGATTAGGTTTTGTTTAGTACAGAAGAGTCATGTAGAAAAGCTAAGTTTCAGGCTTACTGTCTATGAGGATTGCTGTGAATGATGTTCTGAGCTGCACACAATTTGTCCTATTTTTGCTACTGCAGAAGTCTAATTTATAAACCATAAGATAACAGCCAAGTATTCATACATATCATATTTTCAGTTTTCAGATGGTTAGAATCAGTAAAGAAGAATCAGCAATCCTTGCCAAAACCAGAGGAGAACTCCCCAGAGTCTGACTCAGGAATGTGGCCTGGCTGCATGTTGGGCTGCTCATTAAGTGGCCCAGAGGGCGCTGCAATCACCCGGCTCATTCTGCATCAGCGGGGAATGATGCAGGTTAGACTCAACTGACGCTTTTGGCCACTTCAGAAAAAGCAAGAGTAGCAAAATATATTCTAAAGGCATGCTGAGGGAGGGGAAAAAAGAAAGAGAAGAAAATCTGTGAATACTACATAATAATTGTATCAAACCATGAATGCTCAGGATTCAGGAAAATACTGATACATCCCCAGTTTCAGCCCCTCAAATGTGGGAGAAGCAAAACGTTATTATTTCCTTTGGGTGATTTCCCACATTGAATTGTCTGACTCAGATACAACAAATCTTTAAATTATTAAAATACCTTAGGTGATAAGTGCACAGACATAGATATAAATAAACTACCACAGCTTCAATATTCACTTTTATCTTTTACAGAGCCAGACTTATTATATAAATAGATGATCATACAATGCATCTTACACTTTTTAGCTGCACACTATAGTCTGATAAGTTATTTACATAATTATTCTTTCTGCAGGGAAAATATGGTGCACCACGAAAAACACACTGAGAAAAAAGTCATTAGACAATTACTCATAGAATACTCTGGAGCTAAACCCTCAATACTGTGCAAATAAGTAACTTGCTCAATGTACCTCTGTGAAGGAAGGTTATCCTAAGTGAGTTATCAATTTTAAAGTCAAACCTCCCTAGGTGTGGAGGCAGACAGTAAATTTCTTAGAACATACATGCACTTACCAAATAAACAGATCAATTTTGTATAGCCTTAGAAGTACCATTACTCCTTTGTTAGGTGTTTTGCCTTTTTTCTACCATCTTTCTTGCTGACATGTTTTGCAAGAAGCAGAAATAAGTCCATTTCCCAAACCTCAACCTTGAAGTACTTTGGATTTCAGAAAGGTGAACCACATGCTAACAGTGAGACATGTTTTGGTTTTGCTTTTTTTTTTTTTTGGCCTCTTGTTCCTAAACACCTTTAATTTTTGTAAGGTTGAAAACTATGTGTATGGTCTGTCTTATTTCTAAGTTCATAATTATTTCTTACAAAGAAGGATGAGAAGAAACTCATCAAGAAACTCATATTCCCACAATCATCAAAGGATTTCCCCAGAGAACTCTGGGGAGCTCAATAGGACAACCTGGCTGCAAAGAAATCACTTGAACAATTCAGGATCTGGGTCATCTTCATTGGTAAATAAGCCCCACAGGCTCCTACTAAATCAAATACTCACAGGATGTTGAAGTGGCTACAACACGGGGCTGGGACCTCGTCAAACCTGGCGATGCTGTGCAGCCCTGGTGACCTCTCTTACTCTACTGTTCTGGCCTGTCCTTCTTTACCAATTTAAGTAATTCTTCTAAGAACAGCCGTTGTCTTTCATTGTCTGTCTGTCCACCTCAGGCCCCAGCCTTTGTCGTGGCTTCTAGATGCTATTAGAGATCAAAATAATAGTTGGGTTGGGGGGGTCTAAATCTGAGGAACAATCCTGTGGTAGCAAAGACTAGCTCTTACTCAGTCTTTTAACAAACAGGTGGAAAATACACCTCTGAATGGTCTGTGAACACAGTGCTTAGCTTTAAATAAACGTTGATGCTGCTAATAACTAAATATCATTGCCCTGAGCCAGCAGGTTTTGATACAGTTCTGTATATTTCTTACAGTTATTTGCCCCCTAGTCGTGCTTGTTTTCTTTTGAAGAATAATTAAGATTTAATGGCATATTTTCACAGGTTTTTTTGCTACTTGCTTTCTTGCTGCCTACTGTGCTGATTGCTTGTGTCTGATCCTGGTCATTATAAGAACTGTACAGTAATTGCCTATCTGGTGACTCATTAATGAAGGTCCCCAGAGAGATGAGAAGCTGTTCTTTTGAAGTTCATCATGTTTGCAGTTAGCCTTCTAGTTTAATCTATACATTCAGGACACCTTATTCAATTATTGGAAACTCCTTTTTTTTCTAAGGATATAGACACCTTGTAAACAAGGTCCTTTATCTCTGCTAACAACATGGCTTACCTCTGATAAATCAGAGCATTTCACACACTAGACACACTCTCTTCATTTCTGAAAATCCAGGATGGTTCAGAACAAGAAAACCCAAACACTCCAGTACAAACATGTGTTTTGAATCAAGGAACTACTTCCAAAATTTCAAACATCTGAAATTCATCAACATAGTATAACAAAAAGCTTTGCTCATCAACACACATTTTTCCAGTTTTTAGGAGTTGTTTTTTCCTCTTTTAAACTGAGCTTTATAAGAGAAAAAAAAAACATTTTAGAATTTTATATGAAATAAAAGGTCAAAATCACTTTTGAAAATGATCATAATGTTTGGCACTAAGCAAACCAAAAGCTTCCAGCTATGTATTTCCAGGCAAAGAACCTGCTCTTTCAGACAGACAATCTATATAAGTTATCCTTTATCCCTCTGCTAGCCCACTGCTCCCTAGGAATGCTACTCCCTCCAAAATGTTTATCTCTGGCTCCCTGCACTTATACACCAACTATAAGCTCAGATGTCTCCAGAGCATCTCATCAGTTACGTGATGAATGGATTTTTGAGAGACTTATCCACATCTCACCAGAAACTTATCAAAATGTTTTACAAGACATTCTGGTTTTGACAAATAAACCTGCCAGGGAAAAGACTGTTTTAACTGAACATTCCCAAGACTCTAGCACTGGAAATACTCAGCATCAGTTCAGACAGTTAGATTTTTGGTTGGTTTGTATGGTAGATAGCAGTACACAAAGGTAGAAAGTAGCATTTTCGCTTCACTCTGAGGGTGATCAACTGCTTTGTCTTTATTATCTCTGTCATTTACTCAATTGTTTTTCTGCAGTTGTGCCATGCTTACTGGGGAGCTATCAACCTGCATGGGGAGACCACTGTTTGTGTTCAAAATTCTGCTTTGTTTTCCCAGTTTGTTTACACATAATTTAAGAGGAAAGGAAGTAGCTGTGAGCAGAACTGTCCAGAATGAAGGATCTGAAAGCAAGGAGCTCTTACTGCCAACAGGTACAAACATGATCTAGAAGGCTCAGTCACTGAGAGCCCAACCTATGTATCAGGACTTGAATGATCCATGTAAAAGTTTCTCTGTGTGTCTAAGGAGAACATCAGGAAAAGTTGGATGCCTCCTGATTTGGTATGGTGCTTTCTGATTTTTAGATATGGTGCTGAGGGACATGGTTTAGTGGTGACCTGGCAATGCTAGGTTAGTTGTTGGACTTGATGATCTTACAGGTCTCTTCCAATCAAAATGGTTCTGTGATTTGGGGTTTGATGGCTGTGGTAAACAAGCATGACAGGGCTATTGTAAAGTTAAGTAGCAAGGTGGGCAGAAATTAAAGAAGTTTTGCATAAAACCAATTATTAGCAGGTTCAAATGAGGAGACCTTAACAGCTCCACAAGAAATTTTAGTTAGCCCAAAACACCTCATGACAATACTGCAGCCTCCTGAGCAGCTGTGCTGCTACTTATTTGCACACAACCTGACACTTTGCAGAGCACCAGTCTAACAGTTCTCATCAGCACAACACAGGGAACCTCATTTTAAAATTCAAGAAACAGTTCCGTTTTCTGTGCTCTTACTGCTATCCTGAATATTCCAATCTAAAAGAAAGAGTTCTGACTCTATATTCCTAATTATGCAAGGAACCATGGGAATCAAAACAGTACAAATGAAAACAGTCATTAAGATTTAACTGCACTTGTCATAACAACTATATGGTGGGGGGGACCTGGTGGATCAAAGCAAAGTCTGTGTTACCCCTCCACTGTCTGAAAGCAAAAAACAGGAGTTAGTAGCTGTGGCTGAAATTATGTCACTAAGTGGCTGTCATATGTATGTTCAGTTGCACAGAGTCAGTTTGGGTTTAACTTGTTTAACCAAGGTTCACTGTATAATCTTGCTCGCTATGGAGCCATGTGGAATGCAGCATTTCACAACTCCTGAAATGCAGTCACCAAACAAGAGATCCCCAGGGCAAGCAGATAAGAACACTAGTGCATTCCTGCCTTGTAGAATTGAGTGAAGATAGGGGATCAACATTTCTGCAACTGCAAGTCCTCCTTCCAAAATATTAAAAACTGAATTTTGGCTGTGAAAAATCCATGCTGCTGAAGATTTGATACTTTTTCTTACTGAAGAGATCAAAACATATCTAAGGTATGACGGTAAATAAAGATTTTGCTCAAATCAAACTGGTAGCAAATCCTATCCCTCTCCATCAGTGTATAACAAAAGAGTAGGAACTGTTAAGATTCTTTCAGAAAAGTTTATAGTTACAGAAGATTTCTTTGCCACATGCAATTGCACTGGGCTATACATTTTTGTAACCATTTCAGTAACAAGTTGATGGAGTTATTTATCGATCCCTTACATATTGACATAATAATTTGGGGTTTTAAACCATTCATATTTTAATGAACCATCACTCACATATTTTCCTGACCTCTTTGCTTACCTTTGATGTGAAATTGTTAAGGAATGCTTGGAGTTTTACTTATCAGCTGATTAAAATAAGCACTGTCTGAAAGACAGAATTACTGGGGCATCAGGAATCTATTAAATGAGCCAGAAAAATCCTGTGGAGTCTAATATATGCATGTGTTTTAGAGCTCCCCATTGATTGAGTTTCCTTTCCTACTGTCTATTACAAAAGCATTAAGAAAGTTGCATCAATTTAGACACAAGAATGAAATACAAAAGCACTCCATTTTACACAGAAGAAAAAAATAAAGGACAATGTGAAATCTCTCTATCACTTGGTATGACCTTGCTCATGATAGAAACCCAAAGATTTGCACAAGTTTTCTTGAGATTCCTTTCAAGTAGCCATTCAATGAACATCCCCAAGAAGAGCCACCAGTTAGTCAGTATAGGAATTCAATTTTTAGCTTTCCTGAGGAGATTCTTGCACATAGTTTTATTTATCAGCTCACTTAAAGTAGGAATTTCCACTGCCCTTTACAACAGAGGCTACAATAACTTTGTGCACAAAAAAACCTCATTCAAATCTGGCAGTTGAACTACCCAAACTCAAGTAAATTTTCTCTGCCACTTCTAGAGAAGAACTAATTATGCTTTGTGTACCTTTTCGTAAAACAAAGTAACCCTGAGATAGGGAATAGAAAGTTTCTTCATGGTGTTAAAATGTCACATTGAATTAACAGCAAAACCTGTTGCAAGTGGATCTTTTATTTTTAGCATAAAAACATTTTCTAAAGACTGTGTAACCAAGACCACCATTTGTACTGGTGTTTATTGATTTGTCAGTGGACTTAATAGTCTGGGAAAATCAACTATTTTCAACTAAATCTCAGCACTACTCTCTACTCGAACTAGAGGTGGTAAAATTCACCTTTCCTTTATTACCAAGCTTCCTTTGAAATATTTCCAGAGGATTTATCACAGAGCAATCTAGACAAGTCATTTATTTTGCTTTGTTATTCTGTAACAACAGGAAAGGCTCCTGGTCACTAACATAATGGATAATCTCACAGTCACAATTAATGATAATGGCTTTTTTTCCTCTTTTACAGTCCTTTAATTTGTTTTCAATTTTAGTGAGGGTTTTTTTAGCACTACATCACTCCATACTTGCCTTCACTTTGTAAAAAACTCTAAAAAGTAAGGCCAAAATAGTCTATTTTTAAATCAACTCCTGTTGTTTTGGTTTGGGTTGGGGTTTTTGGAGTATGTGTATGGTTTTTTGTTGTTGCTGTTTCATTTGTATTTTTTTACTTAGGTTTATATTGTGGGATCTTTTTATTTTTATTTTTTTTCTTACATGGAACTAACTTGGCTATTTCAAAGGATCTTTCCAGAATGTGTCAGTAATGTGTCCTAGGGATCCAAAAAGTTCCCTGGGAGGCTCCTGGATCAAATGGCTTCCTTTACCTGTGAACCTTACCCTAATCATGACAGAATCTAAAAGGATGTCTAACACAATTTGTCTTCTAGACAGGTCCAGACTTTATTAAATAATGCACTCCACATTAACAATGGGAAGCAGGTGAAGGACTTCTGTCCTATCATCCTAATTTGAAAAGATGAGCCAGGGTTCAGGAGAAAAGGGACTCCAGAGGCCACGGATACATCCATGTAATAGCTCTGTTTCCTGCAGCTCCTTACATAGGACATTCCACTGCTGCCAGCTGTGGATCTTGGTAGGAGTTTACAGAATCTGACCCCTCATTTGATACTGCTTGCACAGCATTTTGAAAACAGAAGGTGCTCTCTCTAAATGCAAACTTTCATCATAATTATTATCAGCATTGAAAAAAATTATTTTTGGGATACTTCTAGAACTGAATATAACAACTTTTTCTCAGTACAAACATATTGTATCTGATATCCAGGCCATAATGGAAGTTATATAAAAAACCCCCAAGTTATTCATTAAGCGACAGCACTAGGTAAAAAAGAATGTATGCCTTGACTCCCAAGTACTTTCTCTTTTTTAGTTTAAAGTAAAATACTGCACTTTTTCATCAGAACCTGAATTCTGTCTCATTTTTAATGTTATAAATGCTATCGTGATTCAGAAGATCTTACACCGTAGCAAAACAAGAGTTATCCAAAGAATTTCTAAAGGCAGCAGCGTAACATGGCTGATGCTACAGTGCACATTATTAAGCAGCTCAAAGGGGTTAGTATGGAGAACACTAACAATGGTTACTCACTTTACAGTCTGATTTTCTTTCCAGATAACAAATAAAAATCTGGAAAAAGAAGTCAGTTGCCTCTCTATTGTAGCTCAAGAGGACCAAACAGGAGTGGGATTTCCTCTGTGGTGCAAAACTGTTCTTATACAAACCATAATTTTTTATTTATTTTTTTTTTAGGATAAAATTCACGTTAACAGGAGATCAAATTCAAATTCTTTTGTGAGGAGAGACCTATCATGCAGTATGGAGAAGTTGAGGGGTGTGTAACTTATATTTACAGTCACATAATATCAGTCATTCCCACATCAATCCTCTGTTCTCCCTTGAATGTGACATGTACAAACCACAGTTCTCCTAAATGAAAGAAATTCACATCCTGACACACCTCCTGGCTTTCTTGCCCTCTGCTAGCCAGATGCTTTTAACAGCTGTTTTGCACCAGCTGAACTTCACCTGAACAGAAAAGAGCCACACTGTAAAGTAGTAGCTGATGCAAGAAGGGAAGGGTCATTTGTTAACAAGCTATTGAGCCACCTTCTTCATCCAGTGTCTGCCTTTTTATCCCCAAAGGATATGTCACACTTGGGAATACAAACACAAATTTGACAGGAAGCTTTGTCCAGTAAACAAAACATGAACTGCCAAAGGAACCTAAAAACCTAAGTTCACTTTTTTTAATAGCTAATCACAGAATGATGAAAAAATATAAAAGCAGCTTTAATTAAGAAACTTTCGATCACAGCAAATTAACGATGCTACCAAGATCACTTTAGAGAGATCTTGGTTTGCTATGAATGAAAATATCATCTATACCTCATTCCTTCTTACAGGATTCAACATCTTACTAACCTGACATTAAGTAGATTTGAAACAAAACAAGACCCAAAACTCTCTCACACAGATTTTTTTTGGCTAATGAACAGTAGCCATTTACTGACTCTCATATCATTAAAGTACTAACACAATCTAAATTAATAGATATTGCAATTAAGATTAAGTAATGAGAAGGCTAAAAACTGTTCCTGGTGTCTTCTCATTTAAATGGGGAATGGAAAAAAAAAACCAAGAGCAAATCATTTAGAAACAACACATGACAGCTACAGTATGTGACCTTGTAGATCTGAAAGTTTTATTTGCTGAGAGTGCAGTTAAACTAAGCTATGAAAACATTAAAACTCAAACATTTGTGCAAACAGAAAAAAGACAATTTGTTATATTAAACAGAATACAGCCTTGCAGCTACAAGTTAAACCTGGGTTAAAATGAAATGTGATTGAAATACAATGAGATTGCAGTATGAACAGAATTCCTGTAGCCATTATTAGCACAGTTTGAACACAGGGCAAGTAAGGGGTCATATAACACTGGGCAGAGGGAATTAAATTCAGTGATAGCATGGCAGAGGTTCCACTGTGGCATCAGACACAGTCATTGCACAGCACAGGAAAACAGTTATTTGCAAAGAAAACCAATGCCACATAAAGAATGTGGTAAAGAAGCAGATCAAATTATTTAGCCTAATCTACAGCCATCGTTCCTAAAATGGGATAGTAGAGGATAAAATCTACTCACAATCGCAGTCTTTGTAGCTCTTTGTCATCCAAAATGCTTCCCTCAAACAACAAAATTCAGTTTGCAGGAAAAAAAAAAGCAAATTGAAATAAAAAAAGTCTTTAAATGTCTGCATAGTTTCTTTGATTTCACGATGTGCCCTGATGCCCTTCAGTATTTCCATGTGAAGAGATGCTCTTTTGATATCTGAGCCATAAAACAATTCGTCCAAGGAGGTCAAAATGTGACACAGCCCTTTCTGTGCTTCACTACAAGGTCTTCTAAGGATAATGACTGCTCTTCCACTAGTGTTGTTATCAAAAGGTATGTGTTTCTCAGGTTAGGATCTAATGGAAGTGAAACTATCGCCAGTGGTTTGGTCAAGTTCGCCATTTCCACGTTCCAGTATAAAATTATTTTTTTGTCCAGACCCTAAGGATAACAACAAGAATAAGATTTGTTATCTGTTCCTCCAGTAGATAGATGTTTAATGAGCACTTGATAATTCAGCCAGAGTACAAAATTTCAGCTGAGAGCCTGGTGTTATTATTCAAGCCCATCTCACAGTCAGAGAGCTCCTACTCTTCTATAAAGTATTTTTTTACTCTGTGAAAAACAAGGCCTTGGAGGCAAGTCAGGGGATACACAGTGGCATATTGAATTTACTGGCTTTATCTTGAACAAGATGGCAGAAATATTTCAGTGATGCAAGATCTAATCTATAAATAACTCAGAAACATGGTGAAAAACTGTGCCAACAGATTGTTGAAATCCCCAGTGGTTTGAATAGGAGTTTACTAGAGAGAATTCCTAAAGGGTTACAGTTTCAAGCAGAAGTGAGCCAAATGAAAACAGGGAATCTAAAATGTCACTGCTTAAAGGAATCATCTGATACTGCAAGGGAGCAACCCCCGGTCACCCTTCGACATTTTACAATTTCAAATATTTTAATTGCTTTAAAGTGACTCATTTTCCTCCCCTTCCTTTCTCCCATCTCTCTTGTTGAAGTGGGAATGTTTTTCAAATGTGTCCTTCAAGCCAGGAGCGAGGAAATACAGATACAGTACCAAAGAGTAGCCCAACATGAAGATGGCCAAATGAGCCATCAGAGCATGAAATTCCCCAATCTCCTCCTCCATCTGTTTGCCGGTCATGATTTCCTAACTTCTTCTCCTCTTACTCTGCTTTGCTTGGCAGCTGCTGCAAAAATCTTCACCCTAGCCAAAAGTGGAAGCTAAGAGGTTAGTTTTTAGTGTGGATGCCAGCATGGCTCCGCAGAGCCCTGCACGGGGAGGATACAAGCTGCAGAGCTGGCACCTGGCTGCAGCCTGTCAGCCTTGGCAGCACGACTCCTCTCCTAAACTTGGATCTGTACTTGAGAGCACAACACAGCAGGAGCTTAGGCAGCAGTGTGCACATATACCTCTGAATGCAGCTCACTATTGAGAGAAGCTTGAGGGGAAATAAATTTTCCCCAAATTAACCCTACCTTTATATCAAGAAAAGCTAAACTGACAGCTTTGACTATCTGGAAGCCAAGCAAGCTGTGTTTACAGTCACACAGGAGTGAATCACATCTGAACTCCCTTGGTATTTGGGAAAAAAAAGTATTCAAATCAACAGCTATTGCATAACAGGTTAAACTTGTCACCTTCCTCTCCTTTCTGTGACATTGCAGTGACATAAGCAGAAGCAGAAAATGCCCTGAAACAGGACCCACACTGTATTCTATTTACATTGTACTAAGTTTAAACATTTGAGCCAAAATTCTGATGCAAAACTTGTTCCTGCTAAAGAACTGTTAAGGTTAATTAGCAAATTAGAGATTAGAAAAAAAAGTTTAAAATAAATTCAAGATGAAGCAGCTGGTTTCTGGCTCCCTGCTATCAACTTCTACCTCGACATCCAAGTTCTGTCCTGATTCAGGTGCCACTAGAAACAAAGGTTTTCTGTTGCACTCAGCTTCCTCCTTCCCTCTTCTACACATACTGAGCCTGCTAGTCTTTGAGGAAGGCTCAATTCAGGTACAAAAATCCTGTCCTCTTCAGATGCACTCAGAATTTCACATCAATTAAGCTAATTGGCAGCAAGTACAACATGTACCTTAATTGTAACTGCAAACACTCTGATTATACTAAATCCTTTCTGAAAAGGAGAGTGCTATTTTTATAGGGCTCTGAAAAATAAATATTTTTAAAAGAAAAATAGGAGTTTAAGTTAAAACATTTCACTGTATTACTTTCAAAGGTCAAAGAATCCAAATAAATAACTCCAATAATTTTAACTGTTTTAAAAACGTACCTTACCATTTTTATTTTGTAACAATTACCTGTTCTTTTTCAGTCTGCTCCTTTAATAAGGTCTTGCTTCAATCAGCCTCCCTATCCCCACATATTATATCTTATATTAAGCCTTAGGGTTTTAGCATGCACAAGAAACTCAGAATTATGTAATGATCCTCTTTTTCAAAGGTTTATTTCAAAGACTGACATCTAAAGTGAACTGATCACCCAAACATGAGCTGTTTCAAATGTGAGAGCCAGGAAGGACTGCACCACAAACACAGATCTGAAGGACAGAAAGGAGTTAAAGGTCTATCCCTGAAAGGGGCTTAATCAGCCTTCACAGCACCTGGCCAAGAGTCTTCCAGCCATCACTAACTATCAGGAGTGAACAAGATTCAGGAGAGGAGCACACCACAGATGCAGCTGCTCTGCCTAGGGCAACAGATATCCCAAGAGACAGAAGTCACTAGGAGACTTATTTCATCCTTTTCCTACCATTGCTAGCACTGATTCAGCTTCAGCGATGTTAGTAGCGTGATGTTAGAAAGCTGAGCAAAGTCAGGTTCTCACTGGCAATTCAAAAATCACTTTTAGAACTATTTTGAGCTACATGGTGTGAACCAGTGACTTGTCTGCACGACGATTCCCAGTGTTCCTGGCATTAGAAATGCTGAGCATCATTTGTAGGAGAGACAGAAGAGGCTCTTTCAGCAGACAACGAGCAGGAGAATCAGATAACCAGAGACAGTGTTGACAGCACATTCTCCTCCCCCAGGTAACAAAGCTGCATCAAGACTCTTGTGGCAACAGACAGTCTAGATGAACAGCACTGATGGGTGTGCTTATTTTGAAGCACAGCCTCCAAGAAGGCTGTTAACTGAGCAAATGGCTTACAGCTGAAGCATCCAGCCCCCTTTTATAACTGAAGTCTTCATATGTCTGACTCAGACAGTGTTGACTTGTTCACTTAGCATCTTTGAAAAGAGAAAGGGATTATTTCCAGAGAGGGAGATCACTGCACATCAGTACAAGCAACAGTCATGACTGGTTCTGTGCAGAATGTGAATGGAAGCAGACAGAGTGGAATAGTCAATCTTTGATTACTACCCTGGCAGGGTGGTCACAGTAAATTGAACTGCTTGGGCTTCAGACATCCCTTCTGAGCCTTCTAAGGTCTACCACAGATATCTGAAGCATGGGGAAAAGTGCTTGAGTGTTTTTGTTAGTTACTTCTTCATCTCTACTAACCTAAATGTATTTTCAGAAAGTGCAGTTTGTTCTCAGACATCTTGCTTTCTCTCATTTTGCTGGACATTGTCATTCACTTGGTAAGAACATGACACAAACTTTGAACCTCAGTGTGCAATGTGTTGGGTAGGAAGACTATGCTTATTAGAAAAGCCTGAGTTTTCATAAATGCAAATTTTTAGACATCCTACACTTAGGATAAATTTATTCTAATGCTGCAAAATAAAAAGGATGAGCCTTTGAAGACATTTCCTATCATGTTTTGAAAGAAAATAGCACATAGTTTGATTTGGTTTGAAGTAGTAACTGATAGGGAAAGTGGACATGTACACAGATGATACCACCCAGGAGGAGTCCTTTGGGAGGCTCAGCTGGAGAAATGTCTGCTCCATTCAGATCTGGCTGCCTGAGTCTCCAAGATGCTCAGCCCTGTGAAGGCATTTCTGTGTGTTCAAAAGAAAAACCTTCAGAGTGACAGCAGCCAATGGAAAATATCAGGATTCCCACTTTTCTACTTAAGTCCACAATGCTCTCCCTTACACCTTTTTTGACATTTTTAGGTGAGCAGGCTTCACTCATTACTGAGAGACGCAGTTAATGTAGAAGAATGCACAACAAAAGTTTTACTGTCTCTAAGTGCTTCATAGGACAATCCTCTCTGAGTTAACATGATGGTCTGTAGTAGGTGAAAATTTACAAGGACTGCTAATTGGAAGAGCATTATGCACAGCATGAACAGTTATTGCCACTTCTGAGCTCCACCTTCCTCAGAGCATATTCTTCTTCCTGTCCCTCTGCAAAAAGTTACTCAGAAGTAATGAAGATTAACTGAAAATGTATTTCAAATAACTTGGAGATTGTCATCTCTTCTGCTATTCCTTAGGTTAACAAGCATCAGTATAAAATTAAACTAAATCATTATTTTGAAATTATTATATGAAAAAAAGTCAGAGCTCTGAACTTCCAGGAGTTTTAGAAAGAAAAATAAGAAGGAAAATTCTTATAGTGTTTTTATTAATGTAACAGCTTGCTTCATTCTAAATAACTTGGAAAGAGAATGCCCTGAGATAGTGTGTGGAAGATCCAAGCATAAAAAGGAGAAAATTTGATTATTTTATTTCCTCTCATGCAGAAGTAATCTCTGCTGGGCAGAGAAGCAAATACCCACTTTCTGTCCCCAGTAGCCAGGATAAAGAATATGGCCATGGGAAAGCAAATATAGCTTCAACATTCCTGACAACCATAGGGTACAGATAAAAGTGTTGCTACAACTTAGAGGGAATTAGAATAAATAAGGAAAGGTTAGAGGGCAGTGTGAAATCACACTGATAACCTCCCTAACTCTTATTTTCCAGAGAGGTAATTTGAAGGATTTTTGTTGGTAGTGTTTACTGGTCTTGGTTGTTTTTTTTAAAGTGTGGGATTTTGGGGTCAAAATATGCATATTCTCATTCAAGGGAAAGTAAAAAAAGTAAATTACAACTTGTAGTTAGCAGTTCACAGAGGTTTTTAATATTAAAAATATACAGCTATATATATAATTTAAATTATGAAAGTGTCATGAGCAACAGCGAATGAGAGCTGATTACACATATTATTAAGTATTCAAGGGATGTTTTCACTGTAATTAACAGATGATGGTGGAAGAAAAACAGGTTTCAGAAACAGACCTTTTACACAATGAAGTTCAAGCCATTTAGATTTGTTCTCATTGAAAGACTCTCTCCTTCCATTGTTTGCCATTTTGAATTTAATCTTTTTTCTGTCTCTGGAGTTTTGCCATTAATTTTTCTTGCAGAATCTCCACAGGCTTAGTTTCTGCCCTGACAATATTCATTAGTATTTCTCCACAGAGAAACTTTTTTTTTTCTTTTTCATAATGACTATTAGGAGGTTACCTACTGGTCAAATATAGTGGCTCTAGTACAATCTCAGTGGAGGTGTCAAATGTCCCATCACCAGACATTTAAAGCTTGACTGTACAAAACCTAAGAGAATTTCCTCTAGGAAAATGAACCCACATCAGTGAGGCACTACATGAGACCAAAACCCTAACAGCCCTTCTTGTTTCTCCGATTTCTATATTCCCTCTTGTCTGAAAACATGTAGCATGTGTCCGTAACTTGTATTCCTCTCCAGTCATCTTCTGTGAACAAGAATAATTTCTTCTCCCTATTTCATATGCAGCCCCTTCCTGGTATTCATGTCTGAAAATAGGGTTTGTATATCCTCCAGGGGAAGTTTATTGCAGTGAGGCAGCCACAATGAACAGAAATGTCAAGTCTTAATGACAAGAAAGCAGTTTACTCAAAAGATACTGATCTTGGTATATAGTAGTGTATGCACAGCTCAGATTATAGGAATTCAACCCTGAAGCAAAGAGGCTCCTAAAGACCCCAGAGCTGTGATTGCTTGAAAAGGCCATCTATCGAGTATATGCTTCTCATTCCTTTCAGCTTTTCATGCTTGTATTTTCTGGGATTTTTAATTAAAAGATAATAGCAAAAGATCTTTGGGTTTAAAATTAAATTCTCATTTTTGTCTGGTTCCTCCAGTAGTCTATAGCCCTTCCCTTCAAATATCTCACAACTGTCAGTGCAAGAAACCAATCTACTCAAAATAAACAGTGAAATACCCTTCTCTCTTTTTCTTTCACAAGCAGAGAAGGATGTCACATCTGAAGAGAAATTTATGCATTCCCACGGCAGGGGATGGAGACAAAAATGCCCCAGAGACCTCACAACCACTGTTCATTGTGGTCTTCAGTTCATGGCACAACACAAGAGGTGTTAAGTTAGTTCATCAGAACTGTGCTGCTGCCTCATAAGCCCTCTACCCCTTAGAAGGCTATAGCCACAGTGGAAGCTACTGCAGCAACACCTAGGATGACTGTCTCCATAATGGGATGCTATAGCCCTGTGGAGAAGACTGACTTCACCAGCCCTGCTCCTGTTCTCTCAAGTCTGGGTTCTGGGGAGGAATGGCAGCTCCTGGGCTTCCATCTGGAGCCCAGCAGGTGACCTGTGGCAAGCCTGAATCTCCAGTTCACAGCATACTCCAGCCCCAGCTAAGACTGCTGGAAATCAGAGATCTATCTGATGTCCCTCCTTCCCACTGAGATCATTCTCTTCATTGCTTCAAGTAATTCCAAGAAGTTATTCTCAATTGCTCCTTTTTGTTTCCCTTTGGGAGAAGGAACAATCACAGTACTTGGTTTTGTTTTCCTTTCCCTTACTTCTTTTTGTTTGCTAATTCAGCAATTATTTCCCCATAATTTAGAGGTTTTCTTGCAATATTTGCAGGGTAATGAAGCAATAATTACAACAGAATAAACTAATCCAACACCAACACAAAACTCCCACAAAATCAAAGATCCTTCCACATCTCCAAACCTCACGTTTTTGTCCAGAACTTGCCTTGCAACTGGAATTTTTTATATCAGATGCCTAGTTAACTTATAAGCCTTTTAAATAGCATTTTCACTTTTGTAGGAAAAAAAAAACCAACAGGCATATATTTATTTCTATGGCATTCCCTTAAAACTTAATATCTTAGCTTCCATTTCAAAGGTAATTGAAACAATACTTACTAAAACCAAAACTTTTCCAAAAAAGAAAGAAAACTTTTCCAAAAAAGAGTAGTCAAACAGTGAAGATTAAAACTGCTTCACTCCAATGCTGTAATTTAAGGCAGACCATAGTGCAGCCCAAATGACTCTATACAAGTTTATTTCTCTGTCTCTGCCCACCTTCCCCTTGCAAGTTGTTACTTCATTTCACCGGGAAGGCTGAAATCAATATAACGAGTAGAAAAGCAGGCAAATTAGAGAAGTGTGTGTCAAGTGGCAGCATAAAAAGAGCAAGGAAGAGTTCTGTTCTGTTTGCAGCAGAAAATCTCCAAAAAGAAATCTAATACGCCATCAACGTGGATTCATTTCCATAAGAAACAAATTGGTAGCTGATGCTGATGAAGGCTGCTGTACACTTTACTGCTAATAAGTGACACCAGGGGCCTTGTTACAAAGTATTTCTAAACATAAGAAATTCTGTAATGGGGCCCCCAAGGGCCACGTCCACAAACTGCAGACGGACCCTCTTTGTGCTGCATGTGCACAGTCACTTGTTTCCAAGGCAACTAACCCCGAGCACGCAAGCAATGTGAGACACTTGGTGGAGAGAAGTTAAGCGAAGCCTTCTCCATATTTTCAATTTGTGATAGGGACAGTGTATTCTCTTTCCATGGTTCTGGACTACAGAATCAACCTGTATTTAGATATTGCCTATTACCATCATCTGAAGAAATAATAAAGGATGTCACAACTGAGAACAGTAAGGGCATAATCCTCACTTCTTTTTGACAGCTAGAAAAAACAAGACAAGAAAAGAGTTGCAAGACATAAATGAACACAACAAACAGCTGGGCCCCATTCCAGGACCTTAAGGTCACAGAAGAGTACCGAGGGCAATTGGCTTGTTTGCTCTCCCCTTTGATTCTGGTCATGCTGCTGCTGCTGCTAATTAACACCAGCCACGTTTTCCAGAGTACAGTATCAGATCTGCCCACTCATTCTGCATCAACCTGCCCCACCAGCTGTCAGATAGCAAATTTTCCATCACCACAAATATGCTTATAGTGTGCGTGAGAAATGACTACAGACCCTCCCTAAACTACTATTAATTTCCACATAGTTGAAGAATGACTTCATTCATTTGAGAATTTTCAGGCTTCTTGTTAATGCTGAGAGATTTTTGAACATTAATCTCCAAACGCCAGGAAGGGTTAGAACACCAGGATTCCATACAAAATTACAGCTATACAAGCTAAAAGTAAACAACTCTTATATCATACTCCTTGATCATTCATCCCACTATGGAAAAACCTTAACAATAACTTTCATTGGGAGTCCAAGGTCAAGTCTCACTGCAAACCAGAAAGTTGTCTTTCCTGCAGAAATATGCAAGCCTCTTACTAGCTCACAGCTGCACATTAGTTAGCAATACACATTCCTGCTTCAACTCCTGAAGTCAAAAAGCAGATTTGGACTGCAATTCCTACCATATTGGGTCCGGGCATCTTGCTCAACCCATTCACAGCTGAAGTCAGCCAAACCCTCCATATCTAACTGTCAGTTAGAACTACAGAAATCTGCCAAGCTTTAGGTGCAAATATGCAAAGCATCTGCAGACCTCTCCTTTGTTAAGTCTTTGCTTAGCACTACTGGTAACTTTAATATTAAGCTCTGAAGAAGATAAATAAAGATGGAGATAATTTTCAAGTTTTCTGCTGTGGATATATTTAATTAATTAGAAAAGCATCAACTTATTCTAGAGGAAGGAGGAGAAATAACAAGTTTTTCTACCCCCTGGTTAGCAGTTGTTGAGGAAACACACACACTCTACCACATGCCGCTTTCATAACCTGAAAGCCCCTCTCTTCTCCAGCCCACAAGCATCACGGAACTAGACAGAGGCACCTGCTTGCAGGGTGAATATGCAGGGCCACAGTCATTAAAGGACAGATGTGAAAGGACTCCTCACACTTCCTCCCAGAGCAGCCTCACAGCATCACCCCCAGTAAGCTCAGAAAACACATTACCAACATTGCATTAAAACCAAATCCTAGGAGAGGTTATTTTCCTTTCAAGAAACCAAGCAAGAAATAAGGTTATAGGTACTAAAATACCTACAGTGTATATTACATTCACTGAAGTTTTGATTAAACATCAGCTGTGCTTCATAGTAGATGAAAAAACTTATTCATGTACCAAGAGCCCCCCCTTTGTCTTTTCCTCACTTCAGAATTTTATTTTTTTTTTCAGAATAGCATTTCATATCTCTTTCAGACTATGTGCCTCATGTAGTATGCTTATAGCCATAAACCTGTCATCCAGTGGAACACTTCTAGCTAGGCATCTCGGTTTTATAGCCTCTCGAGAAGCAGCTGGCTGCTCCATGGGTCAACATATTAGAAACCATACAAAACCCTACAGGAAAAAACTTCTTATATTCTCAGCAGAATGAGCTAGTCTCATCACCTGTCTCTGTGATATACCTGATGACTTGCTATGCCACTCTCTCTCCACTTTACAGTGAAGATGCACCAAGCTCACAGTATGGATTTGCAAGGCTTATTACTGAATATGCCTTTGTGTAAATGAAGCCCCAGCCTGCTGATAACTGTCCAAAGCAACAGAGGTAGGTATCTTCCTCTCTTAAAGTATATCTCCAAGTCAGCATCTAAATAATAAAAGATGAAACATACAGTGAAGCTTTCCAAGAGCTATCAGTAGAGGGGAGAATCAAAGGCACAACTGCCAGCCATAGGATCTATGTGCTCTCATTACTACTACCCCACAGAGAGCAACGACACTAGCCTTCAACACACAAGTGCCATTACAAAAGCATCTGTTCCAGCATGGCAGCACATTTCGAAGCAAGCTTATACTTTGCATTTCCAGGTTTGCTGAAGCCCACAGGGCTGCCAATGAACCAGCATAGGTCCAGAAACAGATCAATGTTTGGCTCTTCTCCCAAAGACGCTTCCCAACTGCATTATCATTGACAAGGTAACCGATGCTGTCAGAGTCTGTCAGACTGCAAATCCGCACAGATCTTTTGCCACCAATCTGCCAGCAGGGGATTCTCTCTGCAACAAGGAGAGCAGAGAAACTCTGGAATAAGCAGTTTCCTATTCTCTAAAACCTCTTTATTCCAGAGTTTCTTACAACCCTCTCTCTTCCTACCTTCTGAATGCAGGTCCATGAGCCCTGTGGCATTGAAATAGGGGTATAAAACCTCAAATTTCTTTGTTGGAATTACCAGCTAAATGGGAGCTGGCTCCTCTTCTCTACAGTATGAATGAATTTATTTTTTTTTTCCCCCCTGAAAAGAAACATAAACCAGCATCATATAGCCTCATAGTTGTGAGAAAACTGAGTTTTAATGTCTTCATCACTTGACATTACTCATTCTCCAATTCCAGCCACTGGGGTTGTTGAGAATTTGCTATCTTTAAAACAAAGTTTTTCAAAGTTGAAGTACATTTGCTTCTGAATCATTATGTAAAACTCCACTCTACTGATTGGACTTCCAGGCTGACAATGCCAGCTGCAAAGGTCTTCAAAAACACTGTTCATGCACCATGAAAACTCTGAACAAATGGAAAGCTTTATAGCAATACAATACACATAACGGTTGCTTTTACAATTCCACTTGACACTTAAATATTTAAAAACCACAAGGGACATAAAGGTTATTTATTTTCTTTTTTACTTTAATTCTAGTTCTGAAAATAGTTTCCAGCTTAGTTATTTTAAAACAGAAATGGCACCGTTTTAGCACTGAACTTGTGGGCAATTCATCAGGTTGTGAATTCTAACCTGACACTTACAATACACCAAATGCTTTTTCAATGCTGCTGTTGCACCATCTGCTTTGATATTGCTTCAGAATTATACTTAAAAATATGTAGCTGGAAGCAAAACGAGGTTTATAGAATTTGACTACAATCTATATCTTTCTGGGAGGGAGGATTAATCTTCAGTGCTTGAAAGCTTTTATGCTTTATAATTTTTGACAACATTTGAAAAACAGAACACAAGTGGCAATGCCATAAGGATGTAAAAGTTTGCTCATTTCAAGTCCTAAAATAGTGCTGTTCTTGCTAAGCTCTTCTAAAAAATATTTTGTGTGGTGTCATTTTTCTCCTCAAAAATCTAACCTACACATACTGCTGGGTTTTTTTTTGAAATGATCCTTTCATGTGGGTATAAGACCAAAATATTATGTAACTTTAAAATAAAATGCTCCAGTAAAATGGATTTGTGAAGAGTGAAGTCTGTGTTATTTTCTTAAAGACTATAAAGATCAAAACAACTCAAAATCTCAATTCTTTTGTGGACAGACAAAGCATAAGTGAATGGAGAGGATTCACATTGCTGCAGCTTCATGTCATAGTATAAATAATGCAGATTTTACAGTTTCAGCTGAAAATTTATATGGAATAATCAAGTTACAAAGAAGGGAGGCAGACAGTTTTATGAGACGTGCTGTAATTGTTCTGACCTATTCCTGCTACTGATGAAATAGAGGTAATAAAGTGAAAATCTTACTGTTTCTTTGTCCTTGGCCTAAGTGCAACCTAAATGCTGCAAATCTTAAGAAAGAAATGAAGTTTTTCCTGCATGTTAGTTGGCTATATTGTTGGAAATATTTAGTCAGAAAGCAGGTTATAGTCAAAGTGTTGAGTGGGAGGCTCTCCAATCTTCCTGTTGGGCATCTAGCACTGGCCTCTGTCAGAAACAGAACCAGGTGGATCAGAAGTTTAAGCAGCACTGTAAACCTTGTTCTAATTTGCCATATGCATTGACAATTCAGATGTTAAAAGAAAATGTTTGTTTTAATTGTGCTTTTTTAAATCTAAACCAATATATAGTCTCCACTTGAATCTTACTGCTGAAACACTCATGGGAAGTGTAACTGCTGAATTGATTCAAACTTCAGAGAAGGAGACAGGAATCAAGTCCTGAACATTTTAGGAAGTTTTCTTAACTGAGGGAAGTGTTGTGAAAGTGGAGATGGTTCTTTCCCTTTTACTTCTGTGCAGCTCCGCTTCTACAAAGGGAGAGGTTAACTGATGTTAAACTTCACACTGTCCTAGCTGCATAGGTAAAAATTATTCTCAGCTTATGAATAGGAAACTAATGTGCAAGAAGATGTGCCTCAGAAAGGTGTCGTGCTAACTCAGTCACAAAGTACATCTAGGTCTGGAAATCCTGGCTCTCCCTGGTCACTGAACCGCACAGCACAGCATTCCAGCCGTACACAGCAAAGCCACTGTTCTTTTGAGCCTTTCCTTTTCTCTAGACTGAACACTTCCAGAGAATTAACTGTCTCAGATGCAGCTGCACAGGATGATTCTGCTGACTTCAGAATAACCCAAAATATCAGTCACCCCAAATTATACTTTTAGCTTTCTTTGCTTTTAAAACTTGATGACTTTTTCAATTAATGGTACAACATGCATGCAAGACTGTGGTATATTCTGTCTTGCTCTTCAAGAAGGTCCAGAATAGCATGTCTATGTTTTTGGCAACACATGTGAATCTGTACTGATTACTTCACTGATTTAAAAATTATCTGAATCTTCTTTGGCAAAGCAGAAGTAAACTGCATAATGTCCCCTGCATATATCCACATAAAAAGACTAAAAGTCTCTTGAGTGTATATTACAGTTTAAAAATAGAACCAAATCACCATTTTCTTCTTCCAGTGCAGACAAGATAAATGGCACCCAATTCATTTTAAACAATATTCCTTCACATAATGTTAGTGATGTAATTAAGAAATTTATTCAAGCTATTACTAATTTAGCATAGCTCATCAATACTTCCATCAGAAAGCTGTTTATGGCCAACAGTGTCAGAACCAAATTTATGCATTCTAAATACAAATATATTTTATTCATAGAAAATTCTTGTGACTTCAATTATGCAATAAGTATTTATTTGGGATTCATTATTTTTTGTTTGATAACCATCATTAATTCATGTTCAACTGATTAAGCCTGCTGTAAAGCTTTAGAGAACATTATACAAGATAAAATACAGATCTGTAGAGCTCTGCATTTTCACCTACAATCTCTAATCTGTAATCTGTGGACAAAGACATTATAACTATTTCACATGACCACTGAATTTTATGTTACAATAGCATCACTAATCATGGAAATACAGCAAAATTCTTTCCATGAAAGACAATGTAAGTTTTCAGACAAAAAGAGAAGTCTATTGGTTTGGCAAAGCTTTTGCTACTTGCTACTTTTAAACTGCACAAAGTTATTGCACTTCTCACTATCCTTTTCCATTTCTGCATATGAAATTAGGATGTAGGGTGTTTCCTCTCCCCATGTACCTCATTTTGCAGGCATGCCAATGCTTGCTGACCAACAGCCAAGCTCTTGGCACAAATGCTTCAGTTAAGGGGTTGTATGTTTAAGTATACACAGTAAATTTAATCTTCCTCCACATTTTTTCTTAAGCAGAGGCAGTGTGTTAAAATTTGTGATGAAACATAAAGTAAGGTTCACATGTTCCTGAATCAACTTTTCTTTTTATGTTGTTTTTGCTCCAGTTTCCTGGAAATCACTAAGAAAATAGAAGCAAGAAGAACAAATTAAAACTGCAAGTATGTTAGTTAAAAAAAAATATATATATAGCACTACTACTGTTTTCTACAGCTCCTGATCCACAGAGCAATGTACAAAGTTATGCAAGGAAACAAAAGTTCAGGTTAATGTAAAACCATTTTACTGAAGTCAACAACAGATGAAGACAGAGAGACTGAATTAGTCTGAACCAAAAATGCCTACTCATAAAACCAAACAACTGTGTTGAGATAACTTCTGGTAAACAAGGGGAGCATGAAGCCAGAAATTAATGGACCAAAATAACTCTGCTGGAAATTAAGCCCAATTAGTGAATAAAATAATGAAAGAAATTGCTCTTTCTATCTCACTTTCTTCCTTTCTTCATTATGCTGGTTTTCAGATCTTTTTTTCACACGGACACTAAGAGAAAGCATGGACTGAAAGGAATAAGTGCACCATTACAGCTGCAGTGCATAACTCTCTACTTTCCTTACACTGCCATTTACTCGTTAAAAGTATCACAAAAGCATTTACTTTCCTCTTCTTCCAAAGCTCACTATTAAATCAGCCAGAACATAATCTTAAATTATTTATTTCCATAAACCCAAGAACCAACTACTAGCTTCTGAGCTCACAAAACTCTTGTAAAGCTTTTTGTGGTGGTGGCTTTTGAAATTCCTAGCACCACACTCAGCACTACCAAAAATCAAGATCTGAAATTTCAGGAGTGCCTTATAAAGTAATCCTCCATGAAAGGAAAAATATTGCTAGTCTCAATGAAAATCAACACAGTGGAATATGCAGGTTAAAGACAGACAGAACAGCTTCTTTGTCCTTTACTGATGGCACTGGATTCTAAAAAGAAACCCAGCAGGTATGAAGATCCTACATGCATTTAAAGAGCTCTCATGTTATCATCTAATGCTTGAATACCCAATCAGTTTATCTAAACACATTACAGGTCCTTCACCTTAACTTTGTTTCTTGATGAGTTCTGGTTTTGGGGGCTTGGTTTGTTTAGGATATCCAACTGGAAATGCACTGTGATAATCTAGCTCTAACGTAAGCACTTCTTTTTAACAAGCCATCATCACTCACCACTAATAATTCATTTTTCTCACACTGCTAGACAGCCCATCCAGGCATGCTCACACATTCTCTATTCTAAACTACCAGAAGAGCAAGTGTTCACAAATTTTACTCCTTGAGACTTTATCTAAACTGCGGGGTAGCAATACAGTAATCCCAGGGAATACAATTGTTTAGGATACTGGTAATAGTAGCAAGTTCTTTTCTGCTGGATTAAATCAGGTGTACAACAAAAAGGTCTACTGTCATTTTCATTAGCCTAAGTTAGTTTTCTCACCACTTCCTGCTGTATACTCTTACCTAAGGAGAGAATTTCTTTTTGTTGAGAACACAAGCGAGCAGATGGACATAATATCCAACTACAATAATACTGCTTTACATCTCTTTGACAACATAACAGCACTGGATATTTGAGTAATTTACTCCTACTTTAAATCTCCTTTTCACTGACAGAGCAACATGAAGAGATCTTCATCTAAGTGAAAATGCTTTCCCTTGAATTCTAGGACAAAATTATGATGTAGTGAATGCAAAGCAGTGAACAAACCTTGGATGTGGATGGAAAACATACACTAAAAATATCATTCTGACTTGAGGGCTTTCCAAGCATTGCAAAATAAATAAGGAATATCTATTTAGTTCATACTTGGACAACAAATTGTAATTTCTCTGATCTCTAGAGATGATAGCAGTGAGGCACATGATTAATGCATTATGGTATATTAATCACACATTATGGTGTGTCTGTATTCTGTTGCCTGTGTTGCACATGAACTGCCTGGGAGGATTGCAGTCTTTCGCAGCTGTTACTTAACACCTCTCCAGAAGTACTGACTTCCATGGGGATCATTCTTAGAGCAGCAAAAAAAAGTAAGTCTTGTATCCTATAAGAAGTGACATCAAATGGCTTTATAAGATGTTGAGCATCTCTAGGATACTTCATGATGCAGAAGATCCCAGGCTATCAAAGACCTCTCTGCTGCCCTCACACAGTGTAGAAGTTACGCAGATTTAGAAACAATGCTGCTGTCTATGCTGTTTCCACACTTAATCCACAAACTGGACAGATAGGCACCGATTTAGGAGAGCTGCTTTGTAAAGGCAGACAAATAGCCAAATGTTGCTGCCTTCACACCCTTCAGTTCTCACACTATTCAGGTAGCAGGGAGGAGGGTGCACAAAGGAAGCCTCTCTCCTGCCCTGCAGAATCCATGCTGTAGGAGGAATCATGCTCTGGAAATGGTGTAGCTAGGGATGCAAAGTCACCTGGGGCAGCCTGGAGACGAGGGATTTATTAAATTCCATTGCTAATGAGACAGTGTTTAGTGTACATCCTCACGGGATACGATTTTGCAGTCCTCACGTCACAAGCATACCGGCATATGTTTTCCTAACCACTCCAAGGAGTAGCTTTATACAAATGCATACACAAGCATAACACCTCATGTTTTTCCCACACAGTTTACTAAGCATAGTGAAGTAACTTGAGGTTTAAGACAGTCCTGTAAGGCCCCCAAGATATATCTGTCTTATCCTCTAGAGATTTTCCTTCTACTACTACTACTAAAAACTAGGAGGAAGAATCCTCCTTTCTGACGTGACAACTGATGTACTACTCCAGGCAAGCTTTTGACTGCTTACTGAATACCCCTGGACAAACCACAGTTCTTCATCTGTGTTACCCTCTCTGTCTTCACTCCAATCTTACTTTAAAAGTGACAGCAGAAAGAACGCAAACTAGTATTCCCATCAGGATGAAAGTTTGAGGCTGAAGAAAGTGTATCCTAGGCATTCATAATTAAATTTCACAACCAGAAAGAACTCATAAATGAGTTTTCCAACCTGTTCACCAACCACTATTAACTAGTTTATCAATGAAAGATTTAACAAATAGCTTAAAAACATCATGAAAAAGAGCCTACATCACAGATGACAAAATTAAACGTATGGGATGTTAAATCAAAAGAAAGGCAAAGTTCAGTACAAAAGATAACAATCACACAAAATCACAGAACATTAGGGGTTGAAAGAGACCTCTGGAGATCACCTAGTTCAACTCCCCTGTCAGAACAGGTTCACCTAGAGCAGGTTGCACAGGATGGCACCCAAGTGGGTTTTGAAACCACGAAGTTTTAAACAGCTTAATTTTGTTTCATCTCCTCCTACAAATTTCTCCTAATTCCTCACATGTCCACTCCACCTACAAAAATAGTGGCTATAGAAAGATATAGTTGTTCCCACTAGTAAATACCTTTTGCACATATACAAAGGCCAACTGAAGAGCTTTAATTTATCCATTTGCCATCTATTTTACACAGCTTTTCTTCCTCAGTCTGTATTTTACAAGAGTGTAACATTTTTAATGTCGTAGTTTAAATCCACTAAAACTTAACAGTTTCAAATGCTGCTTTTTCCGTTTCAGGCACATGCATCATTAAGACAGAACAAAAATTCTTCACATTGCATTTTTAACAGGATACTCAAACTATTCACAATGAAACATTCTAAATTAGGAGAACGAATCCTTGCTGCCATCACTGCACTTTAAAAATGTGACATCTAATTTTATTTAAATCTTTCCCATATTCTGCAGCAAAAAGGTTGCAGAATGTGAGCAATGACATATTAAGCAAGGTAGTAAAGGTAATGGTAATATAATGGATAACGAAAGCAAGCTGTTTAAATTGGAGAGAACTGAGTGTCTCGGTGTCTAAGACAAATATTCTACCATTCAAACAATCAACCGGTTTAGTCTTCTGTGTGTGTTCCACCTGTGTGTTTTCTTAATAAGTCCTCAAAAACCTCACACAGTATTTACAGGATTTCTCTCAACCTCTTGGTGCTTTTTCCCCTGCAGTTGGAAGGCCACCTAGTTCGAGTTTCTCACGGCTGATTTCTTTCTTCACTAATGTTCAATAGCTATTGTTCTACTGCAAAGTATTCACAAGAAACAGGCAATTTTTTCAAGGTGCCAAAAGCTTCAAGCCTTGTTTGTTTATAGCTCCTCTGTGCACTACTACATGTCTCTTGGATTCAGCAGCCAATGTAAGGGATTAAGGGGCTAAGCGAGTTTGACTGGTGCAGGAATCTTTCAAATACGTTCCTCTAGCTCAACTCTTTCACCAGCAGCTTTTATTTAATGATAACTGCCAAAAAAACCCCAACATATCCCTTGGTGTAGCAGGAGTGACAAAACAAACAATCACACATTTCAGGCACAATTCAATATCTATTCACACCTCTGAAAAAAAATCAAATAAAATAAATTCAAAAAGAATTTGACAAAATTATAAAAGCTCTGTGGCCTGCTGGCTTGCTTTTGCTGGGGTTTTTGCTTAGCCCTTTTTGGACACCACAACTAATCTTCAGATTGTTACAGAGGGTTGGAACAAGAGTTTGCTGGCCTGTAGCCTACCCAGAAGGCAATAATTATTTCATTAAGCTCCTGCAAGTGAAAACACCTTTTTAAAAAAAACTATCCTAGAGAAATCTTGCGTCAACATTCTTCAGTTACTGCCTTATTTGTTTCAGATTACCTGAAACCTTTTCTTGGCTCCTGTTCCCCATATATCAGTGATGCTTCTGGCATTTCATCACTAGAAATGGAAATCGTTCCTTACATGAATTTCAGACAGCTTTACATTTGTCATTCTGGAGAGGGATGAATTTTCATTGCTGATGAGTTTAGCAGTATCAACAACTAAATTCAGGGCTAGCCCCTAAAGGCATCTTTGCTGATGCAACTCATTTTTGACCAGTTCTGCACAAATGGAGATGAGTCTCCCTTTCACTTGCTTCTTAACATCTAGACCTCAAAGTAAAATACAATTGTGTTCATTTAAACATGTATGCTAGTACATTTTTCAAACAATTCAAAAGATATTGCCTGCATGTTGCTTTTCAATAGCAAGATGAAGATAATTGTTATTTGATGAAAGATGTTAGTAGATCATAATGGAATTGTGAGAGTGTGCAAAGCAGGAAGAAAAGAATCACCAAAACAAGAACTGTTTTGATTACACAATTGAAACCCAGCACAAATACTCCTAATAAAATATGTGGATGACACAGTGACAAAAGCCATGTGGAAAGACATTCTTTCTCAAGAAAGCTTCATTAAAACAAATGCAGAGCAGAATTATAGACCGAGGAGCATGGAGTACAGGCCCTACCAAGGGAATGATATATTGAAACAAAAACCACATGCAATTCTGACAAGAAAGTAGAGAATAAGTGGAAGGGTAATTCACATACTCTGTTATAATGTTAGTTAGAAACAAAACTAAACCCTCATTCAGTATCTGGCAAAGAAAGATGAGTAAGAGCAAGACAAGGCTACAGCTCGTATGACTATACTGCATCTGGCAATCACAGTTTCAAAGAGAGCTGAGAAATTAGAAGGAAAGTGCAAATATATCACAGGTATGGCTTCAATGTTAGAAAAACATGTCTCATTATTGGTAGACAAAGACTTGGTATCTTTATCCTATCTAAAAGGAATCTCTATTATGAAGTGATTCTACCATCTAAGTAGCTTCACAGAGAGAAAATAAAGAGCAACAACAGCAAGAGAGGATAACTCAGCTGTGAGGCAAATGTTCTTCACGGTGGCAGTGACTAACCACTGGAAAAACCTGGAAAGACACGTCATAGATTCCTGATTTCTTGACATTCCAGGCCTTTCTGGAATATATACTTATTAAACTGTTCCCCTCATGGCTCCAAGAGAAAGATCATCTAGTCCAACCCCTCTGCCACAGCAGGATTCCCTAGACCAGGTCACACAGAAACGCATCCAGACTGGTTTTGAATATCTCTATAAATCATCTCGTATGTCTTACCTCTGTAACATGTGGGAATAACCATAACTTAGTAAAGTATGTATCTACCTCTCTTCCTTACTTTTGGCTATATATATATATTCTCCACTCAGAATCATTCCTTCTTGGCACGATGGAAGCTTGATAGCTCGTGGCATGAAGGAACATGTGACTAACACATGTGGGCTCAGTCTTCCTCATTTGAGAATACTGGCTTCATTTGTAGGGAATACAAATATGTCACATTTCCTCAACATCTGAAACAGAACATTTATATTTATGAGGATACAAACTCATTTTCTCAAGTCTCCGATATTTGTTGAAAATTAATCATCCCCTTGCGAAACATTCACTAGAATATTCATAGGAAGCAAACATAATGAATAATCATATTCAACTTTCATAATCCAAAGTTCCCAAAGCAATTTACAGGAGATAAGTATCATTATCCTCATTTACAGACAGGGAAACTGAGGCATAATATTAACTTGCACAATATCAAATAGCAGAAATGTGTTACACCTTAGATTTTTGCCAAATCCCTGGAATTCCTGTTCCTCTAATGTATAAGATAGTCAAAGCAAAAGAAAACAAAACAAAAATTTAAATCAATATTAATGTTTGTGATCTTCAGCAAGATATCCCTAAAGCAATTTATGTTTCTCCACATTGTTCAGAATGTCTATGCTCTCCAAGGTTTACCCATTTTCACTCGAGTTTCCTGAACTATTATACTAAAAATCCACGAAAACCTAGAACAGATTTCCTGACTTATTTCCAGCAAAGCCAAGAGGTCAGAAATACTATGTGGAGCCTCTCTGCAATAATTTTTACCTTGATTCTGGTCTAAGGCTTTTCTTCTTTATACAGTAAGATTTAATAAGGACACAAGGTCACTGCAACCAAAGTTTGCTTAATCTTTAAGCTGCCATTTGAAAAAAAAAAAGTAGAGAACCCCCCTCAGTTTAAAACTTAACTTTACAAATTCATAAGATACCATTTATCCATTAACTATTATAATTTTAATTGAGGATTAATGATCCAATCTTTATATGGAAAAAATAATTTTATCCTCATTTTTCACTAGAGTATGTGTGGGGAAATCAGATTTGTTCTGTAAAAAAAAATAAGAACACTGAAAGTGTAAAACATTGTGCTGGCATTTCCTTTCCATTTACATACCTCTACTTTGATGATAAAGTCAGTTCCCAGCCTACTTAACGAGCATAACAGTATAGATATATTCTCACTTTTTACTGCTGAGTTTAATAGTTTCTTTTAAAATGATATATGCCAATATAAATATAGTTAACAAAATAATTATATTCACAAAATATTTATGAAATTTAGTTTCCCACATAAAGAGTGAAAAATAAGATCTCTATGCTTTGCTCAGTGATTTTAATGCAAAACTGCCGGTGAAGTTGTCAACATCATCTCAGTGTAATAGATTAAGCCAGCATGTGTGGGTGTCAAGTAATTGTAGACAATTTAGTGACTGAATCCCTTTAGGGTTTTAAAGTCCTACTATATTTTTGCTTGGATACCTCTTTTCTGGGTCATTAACACACAGTTGCCAAAAGAATAGATGAAACAAGTTTGTAATGTTTTATTGCTGAGTAAGAGTTTGAATGAGTTAATCTACCTCTATATCCAGAGTTCCTAGCTATAAACCTGTATTTTATCATGCACACATACACACCCACCCTTGAAGCTGCCTGCTAAGGGTGAAATTCATTGTATAGAAAACAATGTTGAATTTTCTGGATTTTGATCCTAAGTCTTACATTACTTTATTATCTGACGTGATCCCCTTCATTAATACACATGCTAGTTCCTCTGCATCAGTCAGCAGGAGCTGCTCCCTGCTTAAGCTGACTTCCATACAGTCCTTAGGAAGCTAGGCTAACTACAGTTATGGAGCAGATCATAGTGTGTTAGTCTTCCTGGTTATGCTGCTCTGAGGCCAAATCTGCTTAACATACACAGATCGTAGAGAAACACGACTGACAAGGGATGTGAAGGGCAGTCAAGAATGGCTCCTACAGGTAGAGGAGCAGCAAAAGGAAAACCAAGGAATATCACCAACTACTCAATGAGGTGAAGGATGCAGTGGTAAGGGTTACAGGAAGGACTCTGAGGATTAATGCCTCAATCTTAAATAGTAACATCTGCTCACAGGCCTCCTAGGGAGCAGACTCTGGGGAAGTGGAGTACTACACATAATAGAGGAAGACTGATCTAGATCTTAGCAAACTGGACATACACAAGTCCAAGCAATGAGATGAGACTTCTGTGGCCTTGGGTACAAGAAAGACATTGTCAAATCAGACTAAATCCAATGCTACCAATACAGGCAGCAGCTGCTGTCCATGACATACAAGGAAAAGCGGAAAGCTGGTCTTTTCAACCTAGAGAAGATAGACAAGACTCAGAGTTACGGCAGCAGAAAGAGGATCTACTGCTTTCTAGAACTGCCTCCTAGGAGGTGTAGCCATGACAGTCAGGCTGAAGTTAGTGGAAAAGGAGAGTCTCTACCCTTGGAGATATTCCAAACTCAAGTGTGCAGGGCCATGAGAAACTTGATCTACCACTTACAAACAATTATAATTTGTTGATTGCAATAATTAACACGATTACAGTTTCAACATCAACATATAACGTCATATAATATCAACATATAATCTATTGATTGTAGTCATCAACACGGTTATAATTTAAGCATCAACATATAACATCTAACATCAACATAATTATAATTGGTTGACTGCAGTCAAGTTTTTTTCTCCATATGACTATTGCTGTTAATGTTTCAGACGAAAGAATCTTTAGTACTTTTCCTACTTTGCATAAAATTTAGAAGTTAGAGGTCATATTCTAACTCTGCCATTCCTTTAAGCTTATTCCCCAAACTCCTTACCTTTAAGGACACAAATCAACATTCAAGCTATAGTGACCTTGGATTGTTGAGGAAAAATGAGGGGGGCAATTGGGAAGGCAAAGAAGATGAAAGACTTTCAGAAAAATCAAATAACAAAAATTAATGCAATTTCAAAATATGTCATACTAACCAAACTGCCACAAAACTTCACACTCTGTAATATTCTGCACATCAGAGTAAGTACCCACAAACCTGGGGAAAAATCCCATGGGCTTAAACCAGTGCAGATGAAGTAGAAATACAGAAACATCTCTATGGGGGAAACAGTCTGGCAGGCTGAGTGAGAAGTGAGAAGCCAGTGTGCTATGAATTTACTATATGATTGTGAGGCAAATAAAAGCTTAAGAGAATGTTGAGTGGTTTAGAAAGGAAAAGTCAGTCAAGGTGCTGAGAACAACTTCTCTATTTCTGGAAGTTATGTATCAGTTTTTGACAGTTCTATGCAGAAACACAGGTACATTTGGCAGATGTACTTTTTCTGCAAGACTGTGTGAAGAAAATTCTAGACAATTGCAATAAACCACTTATGTCATCCTATAAAAATGAAGAGAAGAGTTTGTTGAAACCCTAGCAACACAGAGATAGCTGAAAGATAATAGTAAAACATGCAGACAGCTGAAAGGGAAATGATTAAATGCTATTCCTGATTTTATCTGATGCGACACTGAGGCAAAATGTGATCAGTCTGTGTAAGCCCTTCCACAACCCTTAGTTTATTCACTCTACAGGGGTTCTTACAGTACCATTACCAAGTGTATGCTCCAGTGCAAGCATAGGCGGACAGGAGAGGGCATGACATCACCTTATTCAGTCAGACCTATGCTTGTCTTGTTGCTTATTTTTCTCCCAAATTATATGGAACCAGCTAAGGTTCTAAATCCAGCTAGTTGGCTGACCACTTCCTGGTAGAACCTGCCCACAGGCTTTCATAAACTGCATATAGATCTTAATGTCTTCATTTTATTATTATGATTTTTTTTTTCAACTATTGCTCACTTTTTCCTTCCACACAAAATGAATTCCAGAGCTTTTCCATCCTGCAAATGTCAGTGAACTGCAAGGAATAAACAGGATATAGAAGTAGTAAATCTATCAGAATACAGCTAACATCATTCGAGGAGGTAGCTACTATATTATATAAAAAGCAGCAAAAATAACCATAGACCAGCAATTCTAATGAGTTCTACTGAGCACGCAAAGCAAGAAGGGCTGGGGCCTTAATTAAGAATATTTAATTTAAATAAAGAGCCAACCTGATTGTGAGATTAGGCTACAGAACAAATATTTCCCAAAGGAAGAGGTGGAATTTCCATCACTTAAAACATCAGGACGAGACTGAAAGAAACTAAGAATTCAGAGCAGAATAACCACCTCATGTCTGGATAAAGCGGTATAGGAGACATTTAGAATGCATATTCCAACTTGCAATTATCAAAAAATGAAATTTGCCTATTGAAAGAAAAGGACTGCCTAGTCCCATAGCCAGAGGTTGGGCAAGAGAATACACAATTTCTGTAACATGAAAAGGAAGATAAGAGGTGAGAGTGCTGGAGCTGAAGATGCTTAACTGGACAAAAACATGGTATCTTACTACATATCTAATGCACTAGAGCAACTCACAAAAGCAGCGTATAACACCTTCTGACTCTCTGCCAGGTGAAGGTGGGCATCATCTCTGCCTTCCTTGAGCAAAGAGCCTAACTGGCCTATTCTTTTTATGAGGGGCATATACCTTCCCTGCCTTGAAAAAAGGTGGCAGAAGGTATCCACTTCTGTACACAATGCTGATAAGGTAGCATTGAGCCTGATCTGTTTCTTTTCTGTGAACTTGTAAAGAAAGAAAGAAAAAAAACCCAAACACACACAACAAATACCCCACAAAGCCAAACAAACAAACCTCCCAAAGAAACAGAAAACAAAGAGCAATAAAGAAACCCCAACAAACAAAACCAGCAGCACTACCGACTTGCTGCTTCCCAAACACCAATCTGCTAGGCTAGCTAAATAAAACTCACTCTTATTTAACCTGAAGCCTGCTTTCTTGCATCTTTTTATTAAGTAGCAGTTCCTCTCTGTTTGCCCTGTTAAGTCTTGAAATCCACTTCTGCAATGCAGCACCTTATTCTCTTAACATAATGATCATATTCAGCTCCTCTGCAGCTGGATCCCTTAAAATCCCATGAACTATCCAGTAAACTCCAATTTTTTTATCCTACTTGCCATAACAAAATCATCTACATTTTCAGCGATTCAGTGTTCAATGAAGCTCAACGGTTTCAAGAAGCCTATAAATTAAGTGGTTTATTAATATTGTGCAATTTTGAAGATGCACACCTCATCCAAAGAAATCTTTGCAAATCTTAGCATTATTTTCTACTTATGCTAGTTGTGCTTTCAGACTTGAAGCAAATCAGATCATACTGAAACATGACAGATGTGACAAGAATATTCTTATTTTCACCATTTTCCTTAGACAGATCTCATGCAATTCTCCTGCACTTAATCGAACCTCGATTACAACTCAAGCTTCTTTCAAGCTTCTGATTACTCTGCCATCTAATAATGTCCTATAAACTAAAATAGGTATCATACATGATATCTGATGTCCCTTCCATCATAAAAAAGAACAAAAGCCATCACATTTTTTGCAAAGATGGGAAAAGAAAGGAAGTACTTGCAATAGCTTTCTATAAACTTAGTTTTGCTACCAGATAAATTTCCTTTTACTGGATAGGAATTTCAGTTACTAATTCAGAATATATGTGCTTTACAAACCATAACTCATATTTGAAGTATTTGTAAAAAACAACACACTTGTCACACTGATACACTTAGTAAGTGTAAGCCTCCCATAGATGTATACAGTACCATGGAAGAGAGGAATTGCTAAACAGATTACTGCATTTCGCTACCCAGCAGGGTAATAACCATAGCAACATCTCAACGAAGAGGAGGAAAGTTGAGAAATTGTATCTCTGGGATTAGATATTTGTAGACTCCATTTTGAAGAGGAAATCTTTATTTAATTAAATGTTTATTTAATTATAGAAGAAAAATAAAGAGTAGCCTTGTGTGTCTACAATAGATAATAGAAAATTTATATAGAAAGGTAAATAACCTTGCGGAAATGTTACAATGTTATTGCCCTATTCTATAGCGTTTTACAAACAATAAAATGGACATCATCTATGTGGCTAGTTGTGTAGATACTACTCAGGTATATAAAAGTATGAAGTGAATATACAAAGATTAGACAATTCTGTGTTCAATATGCATCTCCCGGGACTCCACATCATGTAACATGCATTTAGTGATATGGTTATGAGCACAGTCTATGTCATTTTGTATTTCTTGGCTTAGAAGTCAGTTATGTTCTTCTACATTGTCCAACAGCTTACTGAATGTATTTTAAAGGTAAGTTCAGAATAGCAAGGACAGACTGCAGAAGTCTAGGAGTTGAGGTTTGTTTGGGGTTTAGAAGTACTTAAAAGTTTGCCTGCCTACCTGAAATTCTTCAGCTTTTTGACTGAAAAGCCTTCTTGAATATTTCATTCCCAAGGTTCTTAGAGATACACTAGTCTTTCCAGTGACAGCTTAACTTACGAAGGCAAAAATGCAACAGAACTGAATGTATCATTAGATTGTGGCTGTGTCCAGTGAAGTCTTGAATGTCTCCAGGAATGGAAAAATTCTCTTGTCCCCATTCCAATAATTTACCATTCCTACAGTGAACATTTTTCCTTACATCAAGAGGCAATTTCTCATATTCCAACCTGTTACCTCTTGACCTGTTTTCTTTATACCTCTGAGTCCAACTCCATCAGGATCCTGCACTCCCCGTTAGGAATATGTAGACCACAATAACATCCTCATTGAAAAATCACACTGAAGTGACAGAATATGACTAAATAAAACCCAAGACATTATGGAAACAGAATTCAACATGCCTTGAATAAACTTGAAGAACTGCTAGACCTCCAACAGGCAGACCTCCAGCTAACAAATTTTACAGTTAGGGATGAAAATGTAAAAATGTAGAAGAACCAGGAATTATTTTACTAAAAAAAGACAGTTAAAGGAGATTAACTGAATGTACAGGTTAAAGAGATGATTGTCAAAACATCACTTCCCTAAACCACAAATGACTTTATTGACTTCAAAGGCTAGAAATTAGAAAATGTTTTAATTACCAAGGACAAGTAGAAAAGAAGTGTATACAGGAAGTATAAAACCCAAGCACATAGACACAACTAGGAAAGGTCAAAAGAGTTAACTGAAGTAATTCTGAAAGTGTATTAGCAGTAAGTGGGACACACACACACAGGTGTGTGGGGAAGCTACTCATTGCTACTGTATGGAGAACAAAAGCAAGAAAGAGGAAAATGGAGAAGGGAAAAAGGTTTAATCTCTTTTTTGCTTCAGTATGCACTAGCGACATATTTACAAGCAGTTTGCCAGTACAGTTAATATCAATGAATCAGGGCAAAATAGAACTCCTTAAAAAATTTAGAAAGAACAATCTAGGACTATTTAAGTTAAATATTTTAAAATCATCTAGAGTGGATTCAGTTCATTAGAGAGGAGGAAATGAGAGTCAGACAGTTACAGATAAGTCTGATTACTTTCCTGGAGAAAATATTAGGACAGATTTGGCAAAAAGTAGTCACCAGAAATATATTTAATTTCTTTCTCTAACAAGGTAACAGGCATACATATATGTATGTGTATATATATATATAAATTTTAAAAGGAAAAAATAAATAAATAAGAAGGAAAAAATATGTTAAACATCCTGATACATGTAAGCTTGTTGACATATTCTTATGGGTAATATTAAAAGGAGAAAAAAAAAAGAAAAACATAAATAACAGCAGACACCAGACAAAAAGCCATGTGACCTAGATTAATACTGATGCAGTACTAATACAGGATGGAAAAACAATTTTCTACACTTGTTAAGTCAGGTTCTTTCACTGTCCACACCGGTTTGATGTTCTCAGTAACAGGCTTAGAGAGTACGTATTTCCTTGTGAAGAAGATAGGAGTGCAGAAAGTTCTACAAGAACACAAAACCAGTCTGAACAAAAACTCCCCCTAAAACTTCCCCAGAAAAGAGAAAAATATGACTAATTGGTGAAGTAATTTAGGAAAGGGAAGGCAACTGGAAAGGAACAAAGTTTGGAAGTGCAAGGAACAGTGACTAGTCAGCTAACTAGGAGTCCTGAAGACTTGATCAGAAGGTTACAGCAGATCATAAGTTGCTTATGACTCAGCAAATGCCATGCCCTTATAAGAAAGGGAACAATTCCCTGGGAGCCATAAAAGGATGCTATGTTCCAGAAATAAGAGTTCATCAGGTATCACCTGAAATATTGCATCTGTTTTGATCAGAAGCGTTCAAGAAAAAGTTGAATTTGCAAAAATTACAACTGGTCCAGACATAACCTTCAATGGCATACATCATCTAAACTAACTGTTTCTAAACCCTCTTTCCTTTAGGAGACATTGTAATAATTAGGGGCACACAAAGCTGCACCTAGTCTTCTAACTGAAGATGAGAAATCAGCCTATATAAAAATCTAACCTAAGCCTTCATAAGGCAGAGATGAAACTTAAACTGAGTATTCTTTTGATGCTAGAAAAAGCTCTGACACCACAGAAAATCTATTTTGACAACTGTAGGAGTTAAACTCTAATTTCAGATGTGTGGCTGTCAAAGAAAAAAAAAATCCAGTTTCTATGCCTACAGAGATTAGAATCTGGCAGATGATCTAAAAACCCAGCTAAATATTCTTTTTATACAGTCACCTCCTGGTCCTCCTATTCACATAAGGAGTCCTGCAGCATTCAAGAACAATAAGGGGGATTTGGCTCATCTTGCTTTTCTGTTCAGTAACATGCTGTAAAATAAAATCAATACAGACAACCGCATATTAAACTGAAGGTCATTCAGACAGCAGGTAACTACTTACACTACAGCATTTCCTGTTTATGCATATCTCTGCTGTTAAGAGCAACTGCTTTTGCAAATAGTAAGACTTTTAAGTATCATTTTGCATGTCTGTCTCGAGGTGTGGGAACAAGAAGTGGAGCAGTCCACTATGACAGAACTTGTCCTTTGCACAAAAGGGTTTTGCATTTTTGAATACCAACACAATCTGTTGTGCCTTATGCTGTTAGAACACTTTGATGAGCAAGTTTTCCACCATCAGACTCTTGCTACAGGTCAAAAAGCCCATTCCATGACACACTGCAATATTTGGCACAAATTTTTGAATAGGGGAAGGAATGATTTCTCGTGGTTATACAGGCTGTAATCACAGCACAGTGGCCATACAAAACACCAGGCCAAAATTCTATTAGTTTCTAAACATATTAGATACCCAATTTTTTTAATCCAGAAAACTTTAACCTGAAGTTTGGAAGTTTTAGAAAGATTAATTCATTTCTAGAAATGCTAGGTATTTCCAGGCTTACCCAAAGCTCAGCTAATTATTCAGCTAAAGAACTGTTAACTAAATAACCCAATAAAGAAAACACTCCATTATGAATAGTCCATTTAAAAAAAAATATCTTGTGGCATTTCTTATTGAGTATCCGAAAGCTGTGCACAAAATTTATTGCAAGTTTTTCAAAGTTTTGGACAAGTATCATCTGAAATTGGTTGAATGTTGCACTACTCTTTTAGCCTACATAAAGCTGCTAAAGAATTCAACAAGAAAGTGTAAATAAGAATAAATATAAATCTGAATTCTAATGGTGAAAGAAAAAGATTTCTCTTGTATGAAAACTAAGTTGATTCATAATGCATATAGGTGATTAAGAAAAAGTTATTTATACTGAAGATGTCATGGACCACTGTCAACATTGAAATCTGGAGCCAGCAGAAATGGAATTTAGCAGAAATATCTCACTATTTGCACAAAGACATGTGATGTTATTAGCATCTCTCTTCTACATTTTTAGGTTTTCATCAAACAATTTAAAAGTAGACTTAGATATCTTACATTTTGTTTTCTGAGGTGCTTCCTGCCATCAGGTCTTTTTTCGAACTGACTGTAGCAATAACTAATCCATTCTAGAAAGCAAATCCAAGCTTTCCATTGCTTGTGACACCACGTGGCACTCTTCATAAAAATGATTAAACTGGTCAAGGAACTAAGTCAGCTAAGACTTCAACATGATGCAGTTAATTAAAACAGCACCCCATTGTAGGAAGGTATCACACATTAGTAAAAAAAAATTTGGGGAGGCCTTAGGTAAAGTTTAGATTCTGATGCAAATACAGGAGGAATGATTCTTGCTTGCATTTAGCAGTTGTGTGGTATATGCTCACCATCTTCACTGAGAGAGCACAGCAAAGGTGTGAATAAATTTTACATCAGGGTTTCAAAATCTGTCTAGATTTTTTGTGAATTGAGTATTGTTGGATTTGTAATTGTTTTTTGGACATTAACATATACAGTGACAATACACTAAATGCTGGAATTAGAATGGGACATGCCAGAGCCAACATAGGAACAAAGCTCAGAGTAATTGTCACATCCTGGCACTGGGATGCCCAGTGGGAAAGAACAAATCTCTTCCTCTATGTCAAGAGCAGCAGGGGAAAGTCCTAGTTCTTACTTTAATTTCTGATTATATTGTTTTCCCCAATTGTGAGTGAAAGCATATATAAAAAGGTATTTAATTGAATCAGTGCTCTCAGCCACAAATTAACTTCCTATCTCCTTTCCCAATTTAATAGTTCTGGATACACAGTGCAAGAGGACAAGCACTTGCATACATACAAAGGCAGAGAATAACCCTGAAGAGCAATGACTGCTGTAGAGAAGCAATGCAGCTTTTGGAAATTTCTACAACACCTAACAGCTAAGTTCAAGTTTCAGTATGCCAGACCTACATGGCCAAGGCTTTTCAAGAGCTCACGTTTCTGTCCTTGGCTCCAGCTGCTCTGGAAGACACTGTTTCTCTCACCTGGCTCTGAGAGATGGACTGCATGGCTATTTGGATGCAAGACTAGCAATGATTCCAGTTGTTCCCCGCTGTCAACTCTTTGGGACATATTTAGGGACACATATTACACTTCTGAAAGCAAATGTTTACTTTACAAAGCATTCCTGATTGCATTTGCTATTGCTTCTCAAAAATTACAGGCATTCTGATCCATATGCTGCTTTCTTCTCAATTTCTACATCACATTAGCGATATTTTCATCAACTATTTTGGAAGAGTTCTAGAAAATCTCTCAAAAATCCTTTTAAGGGGCTTGTCTATGCCAAAGTATTATGTGGGTTTCTTTGACTTTGGCTGCTAGTTTCCCCCAAAACACCTCTCTCTCTCCAGAACAACATTCCTTTAGGTGCACTAGACAGCAGCCAGTGAATTCCACTCAGCCTGATATTTCCAATGGCGCAGCAAAGTCAAAGTTTCCCATATACTGGTTCCCCAAATCATCAACGGTCGCAACAAATTCGTACTTTCTTCTCTTCCTTTTCTCAGCTACGGCTGTCGATTCAACACTCTCTCAGCACTTACAGGTTTTATTCTTTCATATGTCAGCAAGCCTCTACATCTGAAACATGCCTGAGTAAGGTATCAGGAGCAAGAGCAAGCACTGATGAAAGCTCAGTTCTTCCTCCCATTCCTGCTGATGCTACCGTGCACACCTCAGGTTGGTACAAAATGTCGCCTCCAGCTTCCGTGCAACACACAGTCAGCATTGGCACATTTCAGTCCCCTTTTATTCCTTCCCCCCTCCCCTCTCCTTTTAAGCAGCTATGTTTCTAGAGTTTCCCTGGGGAAAATCTTAAACTTGAAAGGGCTTCTTAATAACCTTGCTCAGCCCTGCACACAGGAAATTAAGCCATTCTGCACATTCAGCATCTACCACTCTGTTCTGCAATCCAAAGTTCTCATACATACATACAGTTTGCAGCCATTTGGGGATTGACTCCTTCACCTCAGAGAAGTGCAGGTGAATTTTCATTTCTATGTGTGAACTCTTTGCCTAGAGATGTGGGTAATAGTTCATATATTGAATATAAACAGCTCTAAACATATCAGAGCCTCTTTGCATGGCTGCCAAAGTTATCTGTCAGACAAACAAAACTCATACCAAGCGAAAACATAATTAAGGGCCTTTGACTCTCAGATTATTCTCTGCTTGATCAGAAGTGTAACTAGTGCCTTCTCTTCTTAAAAAAAGAAGAAGAAAAAAACCCCTCTCTTCCAGTGTGCTGTGGCTTAGGGAATTCATTCATTAACCCCTCTTAGTTGTTTTCTCTCTAGTCTAAGGGGCTGATACTTAGGGACACAACCCTCCTTTATTTACATACCAAGACTGAGAAATTGGCTGTCTAATTTGGCTACATCCCAGGCAGCCAGTCTGCAAAAAGCGCAGTCAAATTGCTCAGCTGCTCGGCGAGTTTAGAAAGCATGGTGTCTGGCACTCAAAACAGTGCTCACAATAATTCCTGACCAGTCTGTCCATAGATCTTGCAGAAGCTTTGGACCAAACATTTTTCTTCTTCTATATTAAGAATATCAAAGACCAATACTGATGTGCTTGCTCTCTCCTTTACATTCATGTTTCCTTGCATAAGTACAGTTGCAGATAAAGAACTACTCTTCTTTCCTGACAGTTAACATACAAGAAACATCCAGAAATGCTGACATATCCCACATGTGAGACCAGGCAAATTTTTTGGCTTCAAAAAAGGCATACCAGGTATGCAAACCCATTGCTTCCCAAAATTCTTCACAGTCAAACAACTATTCCAACACTGTAACTCTCTGCCACAGAGCCATCTTTCCCAGCTTCCAAGATGTCTGCATTAAAATAACATCTCTGTGTTGACATTTGTAAGAGCAGCAAGCTGTGTCCCTCTGAGGTCACCTATCCTTCCACCTCTCTCTTGTGAATGACTGAGTTACCCTTTCAAAACATGAGCATAGAAAGATGGAGTGCTTTTGATCACACTATACAGAAGACATAAAATACCAAAGGCTGGCTTAACTCCACAGGTTTCACTGAGGTTTCTATTAGTTGCAGCTGGCCACTGAAAACCTCTGCCCATACTATTACCCATTCATAACACCTTCTAAACCAAAATCATACAATCCTTTTAACTCTCCCTTTATCTCTACACCTCCCTTTAAAGCTACAGCACAAAGCACTGGGTAAGAAGGATGCAGAAGAATGTTATAGCAAGATCTCTTAATGCAGAGAGATGGATTTACTCCAGACTTTTTAGTTCCTTAAGCAGTTTCTCCAGCAGGGAGGCAGAGAAGATTGGTAAGACCCAGAAAGGGGAACAAGAAATTCTTTACTTGTAGTGCAGATACAGCAAGCACATGGCTCAAAGACATGATTAAGCACCAACACGCCCCAAAAATAAGTGAGCTAGGTCTTGAAGCGAATCCTACAGAGTAAGGTCTCTTCATATAGTTATCAATACAATTTTATTTCTTTTTTAGTTAACTGGTTTGAATCAGATTCTAAAAGAAACAAAATTGAGATGGTCAGCTCCTAATAACTGCTGTGAGGCTACTGGGGTTTTTTGCCATTGTTCTATAAATATAAGGAAAAGCCTACTATGCTAATTTTATTTTACTAGCTCCTGTGGAATCCAAAAGAACGAGGCTAAAGAATTTCTAGGTAAGAAGATTCCAATGGTTTTCAAGGAGATTTATTACAAAAGGGATAGAACTGTCCTGAAAAAGTTTAATACTCAAGCTAACACAAAGAAACTGCATTGTTCTCTTCTGTCAGCCAGTCAAGCACATGTCAACTTCAGCATCCAAGAGGTGAACAGAACTTAAAATCCTTACCTACTCATTGATACCAACAGCTCTTGGCTTCCAATTTAGGACAACAGGAAAAGATAGGAAAATTAAAACTTGTCTCTAAAATAAGAGAGAAAATCACATTATTAGGGAAGTAACAATGCTGGCATACTGAAGTTACAGAATGTGAAGTGTGGTCACATCTCTGTGCAAAGAATGTACTGAAAGGATTGCTTTCAGACTGTGTTTGATATTCATAGCAGTGAGTTTCAGTAATAATATCTAAGTGCACAGCTAAATGAAGTTATCACCTGGCAAGTGGGGCATATGGAAAGTGTAAACCTGAAGTACCACTTAATGAGAAGGCCCATTACCAAACCTCCTTTCCCTCTAGCTTTTTGGAGCATTTACAAGTTCAAAATCCAAAGTTAAAAACGTTCATTTTCAGTCTTCCCAAGATTTTCCTACAACAGAAGTACCAACACAGTTACTACAGGTGGATGTTGGTTTCCCACGAAAATACAACAATCAAAAATTGTTTATGGATTAAGGAAAGAGTTCAACATTTGTTTTTATTCTGTGCTAAAAAAGACTTGAGAGCACTGAGGCAAGAGCCTGGCATAGATTGTTGCAGAGCCAGCAGTTGCCACTAAATCAAGTGTCCTTTTAACATTCTCCGAGACGCTGCATCTGCCAAAAGGCCAGTGCCTGCAGTACTGCTGCTGATGTGTAATTAAATGAAATATGAGCACTTCCTTAGAATCAGGGGATTTCCCTCATTCTCCAGGAAAAGTGAGGATTTTATAAACACAGAAAATCCTATCTTTCAGTCACGTGGATCCAGCAGCAAAATTTCAAGTGTAAATCTTTGGTCACCTTCACAGATTGGATATTTTTGTTTATTTTTAAATAAGAACAGTTACAGAATTAATTAGTTCAGCCATCAAGTGCAGGTTCTACATACTCTTTACTTAAGAAATTAACTGCAAAGGAGTAATTAAAATGTTAAGTTGCTATGGCCACCTTCATACCACAAGACAAGGAAAACTTGCACTCAAGATAAAGAAACAAAATTTTAAAAATATAGTGGCTTATTCTAGTTTAATTTTTTTTTTGTTAGTATTTTCAGAAAGAAAACCTGCTTAAAAAGAAACAATTATGTGTTGGTCCAAATAGTTTTTTAACTTGTGCATTACACAATTTACTTTTTTTTTTGCAGGTAAAGAGATGAGTATTTCCATTAGTAGTTAATGATTTTCATGAAGCATCAAATTATCCAAGTTTTTCAGATAGCTGAGACTAAAGAAAACAAGATAGAAGGAACTTCTTTAACACTGCTGAAATTGCAGCTCTGCAGTTTTAGGCTAAGGTTTAAGAGAAAAGATTTTTCCAAATGATGTTGTGTGGGTGTTTCTTAAACAAGTGTGAAATTGGAGTGGACTTTACAATCAAGGTGCAGGAAAGATGTTGGAGAAAAATGGGTATTTGTTGATTGTTCTCCAAGGAATAGTTCTTGTGAGACACTATAGCATCATTTCCCATGAAAGTTTCTTGAATACTATGAACTTCTATCGATATGACTGTTACTGAAAATTATGGAAACATTGTCAGGTGCTAACATTTAAATTCAGAAAAGCCACAGTTGACAAGAATATGGTTATATTTATGAAGTTTTTTTGTTTCTTTTAATGCTTTAAATCAACTTTTCCTTCTCAGTATTTTAGTCTGATTTATAAGTAGAAGGCTCTTAAAAAATTTGTGTATCTCACAGTATGCCAGCTTGATTCCTTTAATAAATTATTGACTATCTCAATTCATTAGTGACCTAAAAAAATATTATTTTTAAAAAATAATTTTAGGCTGTTACACTGCAATCACATAACCCTAAAAACTTGTGCATTGGCCCCAAAACGCAAGAAAAAAAGAGACATCAAAGGCAAACAATCTTTCTGCTCTGCAACAGGGTCTATGCCCAGGTCCTACTGTGCTATGTGGCAGTACAAAAACCTAAACTAGCAAGTTAAGCATCAGTAAAGAAGATAAAGTGACAAAGCAAGAGCTTGATGGAGGCAGGAAGCAAGGTTGGCTCGGTGATGACAGCTAGAGAAACTCTTATTCATCAGAAAACAAGCTTTGAAATCTCCAACATTTCTGAAACACAGCATGGGAACTATCACTGATGAGATCTGCAAGGGCAATTACACAAGAAAGAAAGTTTTACTTTTCAAAGTATAAAATAGGGAAAGTACATATATCTGTTCTTCCTGTTGATTTGAAAAACTGGGATCAGAGCAGATGCTAGGATTCAAGTTGTACTGGTTTTGATTATGTGAACCAACTAAAAGCCTGTTTGCTAAGGAACTACATGTTTTAAATTTAACATGAAACAATTCATTGTTCTTTAAAAATAGAGTGTATAGTCTCATTTAAAAAGGGCTTTTTCCCTTTTCCCTCTTGCTTTTAAATGACAGCACAATATCTTTCAAATAAATGAAGAAAACACATTTACTAAGAGCAGCGATTGGAAAGGCTACACGTTATGATTGATGTCCAATCCTTTCCAAAGCTTCAGTGGGAGGTTATGACATCCATTATTGCAAATCCCATACACCACAGATGCAGAGACAATGCTTACTGGATGCCTCACAAGAACAGCCCAGCCAATGGAACTGTAATCATTATAAGGTATGGAAACATATTGTCATTTTAATAAGCACATCAAATAACTTGTAAGGAGCCTTTCTCAACCACTACAAGTGTTTTAGCAGTAATAAAAGATCAGAGTAAAGACAAAACTCACATATGAAGACTCCATTTCTTTTTTTCTGAGGTTTTAAAGACACATTATTAGAACTGAAAGGATTTGAGAGAACAACTGATCTTTCACCTTTGTATTTTTCATTTACTTCATGTATTATATTTTATGCACAAAACCTTTTCTTCCCCTTCTTATCTCTTTCTTTTATAGTGAGACTGTAAGCCAAATGTTGTTAGGTGATTAACATATTTAATAAAAATTTTCTCCCTCTAAACTCTTGCTAGTTAAATATGCAAACTGCACAAAGTGTAATCAATTATATTAACATAGACAGAAATTAAGCCAATGCCCAAAGCTGTGCAGTATTGGAAAAGCAGACTCTACCCTTCAAGCTCTCTCTGATGCCTCACAGAGGGAATCATATCTGCCACACTCTGAAGAACTCCTCTACAGATGTTCAAAATACAGTCAGTATTTTAGTCCATTGTACCTAATATTGCAAATACAGGATGGATAACTGGGATATTAAAAAACAGCAAAACTCCTCCTGCAACATCTTTGGGAAAACGTACTTGAAAGGGCAGTTTTGCTGGCTGGTTGTTTACTCTGTTGTAAAAATGATATTTCTCCATTTTCTGTGCAAACAAAATAAGCACAAGTGTGCCTGTACACCCTTTTTAGGTTACTGATATCCATAGAAAAAAAACTTATAGGTGAGTTAACTTACTACAAACCATATATGCAAAATGTCAAATGAAGTGCTGATCTTCTTGTGTAGCTACTCCAGCTCCTGGAGTTCAACATTCAAGCAAATTGCCCATAACTGAAAGAATTCTCCAAACACTTAGATGCAAGTTTTTGAAAAGAAAATGAAACAAAGACACACTGGAACATAAGAAAAAAAAAAACAACTCTGACACAGACACACACATATATAAATGGTGCCCTAAACAAAATGGAACTTCTGCAGAAAACAGTAAGCTTCCTGGTACACTGAGAAACCCAGACTGGAAACTATGATTCAGAAAAAACTAACAATGTTTGTATACTAGCACATGACTTCAGCAAAAGGGAAACAGTACTTCAGAAAAGTTTAGGTGAAAATCTAGACTTAGACATGATGACATCTCTAGTAAAATCTGTAAGTCTTGCACATGAGATCTCAGAACTTTTGGCTGTTCCATTGAAGTTTTACTTATGGAGAAGCAAGACTTCCTACACTTTCATTTAAAGTAGAAATGCTAAGTGATAGAACTCCAGTTCCCTGAAAAATTCAGTAACAAAGAATTATGAAAAACTCTTCCTAATTTCAGTTCATTTGAATATTTCATGCTTACAGAAATCCCCCTAAAGATTATCACATTAAATATAACCAACAGGGATCACACAAGTCTCAGTTACCATCAGATAATTCTTTCACCACGAACCATATAAAAACAAAAACTATTTAAGTTCTCTGCTGAGATGCTTTTAAGAAATTAAGGTGTCATTAGGGATAAGCAGATGAATGGAGAACCATAGTAACATTTAGCACATTACAAAAAAATCCCTGTACTGAATAACACTGTCAAAGAGTTGAGATTATATTTGTGCTTTTCTGGGGGAATGGGGGTCAGAAGGAAGAGGGTGGAAACATAATGTTGATAGAATTTCCAAACAATGTGAAAACTGCTCTGTGAAAAATGAAGCTCAGCTTTAGTCACATGTTAGAAATATTTTTCCACCACCAAATCAAAACTTGGGGTCAAAATACAGATACAGCTAGAACAATGCTCTCCTCCCCTTCTTTTCTAAATCACAAAAATAAAACATCAGGATATAAACTCAGCCCTTTCATGCAAAAAAAAAAAACAAACCAAAAAAACAAACCAAACAACATTGCAGAGACCAAACAGTTTCTTGGTGTTTAAGACAAAATTATGCACTACTCATCCAACTTGTTCATAAGAAATACTAACTCAGACTTCATATGTCTCCCAAGTCCTGCATTTCTGTCAGGCTAAGGCACAATTCCCCAAGTTCTCCACTAAAGACTAAAATTTTCATAAATGGGAACAGACATCAGAGTTCCTGTTAAATGGAAAAAAAAAATACATGTCTCTATGAAATTTCTAGAGTCTTAGCAGATAGGCTATTTTCAAGAGAGGGAATACCTCACAAATCTGGTGGCATTTTCATTTGTGTCCCTGGTGAGGCAACTTTTACTTTATAAGATAGCTTAACACTTGCATTAAAGATATTAAACTTATACTAAAGATTGCTCATTAATGAAATCAATGTATCACTATGAAATACACTGAATGACTACATGGTAAAGCTAAACCAAAACTCTCTTGTTTAGAAATACCTTGTTCTGTGTGGTCCTGGTCCCTAAACAAGTGCAATAAACTTCTGCAGCTAAGTGACATAGAATCACCCTTTCCACACAGGCCTGTCTTGACTACTTATCTGCTCAAAGAGTTAGGAGGAAGACACTTCAGATCAACAAGAACAGGCCCAAAATGTTTTGTTCCAAGTTCTCTCTCCTTGCACTTGTGGTAGGACCTGCAAGTCCCTGTGCTAAATTGCAAGACAAATTAAAACCAGTCTCCTCCTATCCAGCTTCTCTGTTCCTTTTGACATGACCAAACCCAAATATTCAGTAACAGTAACCTCTATTCCCTTCACCAAGGTAAACTTTCTGAAGTAGTTACCCTCTCTCAGATCTTGATTCACTCTATCCTTTCAAGTCAAATGCTCTTCTACTGGCTTTCCTGTGCTTCCTTCTCACAGCCAGAGTAACCGAAGATCACTTCAGAGGAAAACAGCATACAGGAACATGAAAAAACTGATGGATGAGATATTATTCATAATGATATTACAGAGTTTCTCATACTCTACACATGGAAAGTAGGCTTTTGTGCATTTACCACAAACACAGGAACAATAAGGCAAATTCTCCTTGAAAGAAAGAAGGAAATCACAATCTGATTTCCTACCTCCCAATCAGATGATTACCTGTCATTTCAGGAGCCTGGCTAGAATCACATGCATTTGCAATTCCTACAGCTCACAGACTCAGTGTCCAGAAAGTCCATTAGCAATCTAATGGATTGAAAGTAGCATAATCAGCTTCAGGGAACACTGACAAAATCATTTTGAAAAGAGGAAAACATTTATTTTTGCCTTACAAAAAACCTCAACAAATGAGCTTAGGCACCTTTCTGACCATCAGGGGATAAATCAGTTTTTAGCTGCCATGGACAGGTAATGAGGACCTGCTGTTGACATTGTTGTGGAGGAAAGATTCACTAGCCATTTTTTATTTCTACTGCCACAGGAGAAGCCGGGTGCTGTTTATTATTGTTTGTGACAATGTTTCAAGCAGAACAGCAGGTCTTCATTAAGAAAGACACATTCACCACAAATATTCACCCCTCTTATACAGAGATCAAGTTACAATTTGAGCTCACAGCACATAAAAATTTACTTTTTCTTTCAGGGGGCAAAAGACAATCAGAGGAAATTAACATACCATGCTACCACAGGCAATTTTCCTTCTTTCAAAATTACACCTTTTTTAATCTCAGTAACACAGAAGATCACCGTACAATTAGGAATGTTTGCCTGCCTAGTTTTCATCCAGGCCTTGAACAGAGCAGGAAAAAAGTAGAAGTCTCAGAATTCTGTGTTCCTTCAGAAATATGTGAGCCTTTCTTCAGACAAAGACTCAAAGTTAATTTTGTAATTAAATGTAGACCAAAATTTGGGCTGATTATAAATTCCAGATGCCCCTGTGTGATAAAAACAAGTACTTATGTCCACTAACAAAATTGGCAGAAATATTTAATACTTATTGGGTAAAAATCTCATACAACAGGAGGCAGGGTGTAGTGGAGGGCAACACAGAGAAAAGTAATTAACTGAAAATTCTTGTGTTTCCTTGGTCATAACCCTATCTTGTATAGCANTGTTAGTTTTTGAGATGGGAGTGCTTTGTAATTCAGATGTGTGACTCTGCCTATATGTTTTCTCAATTATTGTATTCAAATGACTCCAAGAATATTCAAATAATAACTGATGTTGATCCACAACATTCAGAAAATAATCCTGCTAATCTTCAATAACAGTTTCAATAATATATCTTGTGCACACACTTCTAAGCAGCTGCACACCACCTTGGCTATGGACTTTTGCCTTTGGCAGAAATGTTGTTAAAAGACCTATGTATCAACAGCTAAAAATATAATCTTTGGCTGTGCTGTTTTATTTGAAATTACCAAGGAACCACATAGTAGGGTGACCCACTTGAATTATACAAAATAGTACTACGTGCACCATATTAAGAAGGGATCATAGCTCTCTCCAATTAGTAGATAAATACAAGCTTTATTAAATAAGGTCTCATCTAGAGGAAGTCATTGTAAGAAATCATATAGGCATGTTAAATTTGATTAAATTATAATATTGTAGGACTAGATTTTTATCACAATACAAGGGCTGATGGTCACATGTTCCAAAATGCTGCTACTGAAACTCTGATAAGCTCCCAATAATTAGAATGAGAAGTTAAAGGTAGAATTGCCTGAGAGAAGTCTGAAGGAAGACTTAATGATTTGGATCAGGAGAAACTGCAAAATAGTGAGTTAGAACTAAGATTTATGCAGAGCAGATAGTAGTGAAAAAATAAGATCTTTTTAGAAGGCATAGGTTTTAACAAAAAAATTGGGTTTTTTTATTTTTAGTGATCTAGAGACACAGATCACCCATGCAAATAGTTGAGAACTTTGTCCATTAAAAAGTCCCTGCATAACACAAGAATTAAAATTACTAACCCAACACTCACTGTGCACTTAGAAATGGAATCATTTTCAGTTACAAAATGCATTTCAGAAAGATAACTGTGTTTTTATTCAATGCATTCTATGATCCCAAATTTTGCAGGAACCATAATCATCAAACAAATGTCCTATAAAAGCTGAAGTAAAACATTATTCTGTTCAACTTTGCTACATATGATGGGTAGCCTGTCTCCATTTTTAAATTTTGTTTGTTTGTTTAAATCTTGCATAATTTTAGTCAAAAGTTTATTTGATCACAGAGTAAATAATGCTACTAGATGACCTCAGAAGAAGAAAAAAGGCAGCCCACATTAGACTTCTTAAACTTGCATACCTGTACTAAAGTTTCTAGGAATGTCATCTTGGATGTGCAGGAGAGCTTTTTGTACTCCTGGAGACAGCACCAGGAGTGTCAAAGAGTAAATATAATCTGCAGTCCAGAACTGTGTTTTCAAATAAACGAAAGAACAACATAAGCAAAAATCTTTTGCCAGATCTAACAGTCTCAAATGGTTTGAACAGGGCATATACCTGCAACTGTATAAAGTAATTTCCTTATAAAGACAGCATAGTTTAACATGTAGCTCAGCAAATAATGAAGAAAATAAAATCTTCTAAACAGTAATTAAATTGCAATTAACTCAAATTAGTAAAGAGTCATGTACAATATGGGTGATGAAGTCCACAGTGCATTAGAGTGAGAGTAATTGCCATATAAAACCAAAACTGAGAATTTCAGGAAGAATAAGTATAGTTAGGGAGAGTTTTTCCAAGTTGAATAAGGACTGAAAGCAGATACTGAACTTCTGGTAGGTCAGAGAAAATGACTCAACAGATTAAGGATAGAAAACAAACAATTACTGGGAAAAGATAAGACACTTAAAGTAGTCCAGAAAGTGAGAGACAGCTGACAAAAGAAATCACCACAGATTACAAAAGCTTTGTATGGGAAGAAAACCCAAAGGCAATCTGATTAAAAGTCATGAAAGGAAATATCTAAAATGAAGAAACTCATGAACACTTGTATGGTGTTCCATCCTCAGAAACAGTCCTGAAAACCACCTCTGACCTGGTTTCAAGGGGAAGTATTGAATAGTTGCTTTACAAGCAGTTTGTTACAGAAGAGCTAAAAAGATGTCACTGGCACACAGCATAAATCAGCAGAACTATAATTGGTATAACATGGGATGGAAAGGTACTGATACAACAAAACACAACTGCAAATCATCAGAATTACTCAAGAGATATTGCAATTCAGGGCTGCAGGGGAAGGCAAGACATGTTGTCACTGGGATGAGAAGAACAGGGACATGCGATTTCATGTGACCCTGCCCTTAAAGCTTCACGACTAAGGGTTAGTTATTGATTATTTGTACAAGCACTAGGAAAATGCCTTCTATTTCTTTAGCTTACCAAAGCTTTATAAGCAAGATATACTGAAATGGAAATGTAAAGTATACCTAAAATATACCAGGATGACAATGGCTACAAATTGGCAGGGAGAGCAAAGAGCTGTGAAGACAAAGCACAGTAATAATGACAGACTTTATTTAATCCCCATATGTTATACCATGGCTACCTATCATCTTTGGTGGACATACTAAACCACAAAAACCTGCTTTTTGGAGCAGCTAATGAAAAGCCTCACAAGATGAGAAGCAATTCTTGAATCAGCTCATGATTTAAGATGAAGTTATCCAAGAAAAACTCTGGAATAGACACTACTCCAGCGTCAGATACAGAACTGCTTGTATGAGAGGCAGAAAAAGCCAAAAAGAAACCCAAAAGGAAACCCACAAGAGGTTTAACTTGAAAGGTTAGCTTACTTAACTTGAAAAAAGAAGGATACAAAAATGAAGAAGCTAGTTAAAAATAAATTAAAAAGAATCAGCTAAAACTTTAAAATATTCATATAAATATTTTAAAGGTTTCTTTTTACATAAACTGGTGTAGAGACTCTTTAAAGGCACCACTATAAAAGCTCAGAGTGCATGTATATTACCTATCAAAAATAATTTTAAATGGGCTTCCAAAACCAGTGTGTTCAAATAGCAGAGTAAAAGAGGCCATTAGACATGAAAAAAGGTCCTTCAATAAACAGAAGATCCATCGACATGAGAAAATGGAAATTAATACACTGACAAAATTAACATAAAACCAGAATCTTCAGGGGTTAAAAAAAAACCCCAAACCCAAACAACCAACAACAAAACAAACCTAACAACCACCAGGAAATTTCAAGAAGTAAATTACTAAAAACAAAAATTAAAAATATCAACATTTTCAAGAATCAGCAAGTCTGTCTGACACATCTGTTGGCTCTGTGTGCTATGAAGAACATACAAGGAAGGCAAACTGAATGAATCCTACACATCCACATCTGCCGTAGAGAAGCTTAGCAGTATTTCAGTCTGGAGAGATCCTCCATGTAGAGCAAGTACAAAATACTTCCTCAAACTGATCTGTCAGTTGAAAGCTTTTAGAATGATAAAATTATAGGAAATGTATACCATACACCCCGTGGTTCCAAAGGCACTCAGACCTAAACTCTGTGATTATCTAATTGTGGTTTGTGAACTACAATTTAAATTAGTGTTAACACCAGTAGAACAGCAGATAATAAACACAGTATCAGGAGACCAGGGAATCTGGCTTCCAGAATGGATATGCTGGTACAAATTATAATGAAAGACTAAAATGTTTACCTCGTTGATTAAACATTAAGAAATTTTAAAAGAGTCAATATCCTGGAGAGAAGCTGGGTCTCCTAGGTCTCTTAGAAAAAGCAATGAAAACAGGAGTGATCCAGTCAATACAGTGCACTTGTATTCCTCCTCAAAATTATAACATAGCCTTTTCACTGCAGAATTGTAGGTTAATGACTGGTAACAACACAGGAAATGACGGCTAGGAAATATCCCTATATGTATATTCTTATCTGCAGGGATTATCGGGTAGGCTTTATTCTCCAAATCCTATAGAGTAAAGTGTTCCTCATTATGAAGTTCACTCTGTCCCTGATATTTAAAAGAAATTCTTAGAGAAGCAAGCTGCATGCTAGCACATCACTCCATAAAAGCAGCTGTTTACCTTCTGATCTATCATTCCTTATCTTTCAAAAGAAAATAAAAACACGACCCAAAATAACAACACAATAAAACCAGCATGAACAATTTCTGACTGCACCACTGCTGAATGGAAGAGTCAGATCTGTTTGTTTTTAAGAAGAAATTATGCTAATTTAAACAAGAAAGCTACAGTAAGAAATGAATTGTTGCACATCTTACTCAGAAACATCACATAACAAGGTCATTGTGGCTGAAGCAATTATTTTGGCAAATTGCTGTGGAGGGATAAGAGCTAATAATACAAGTTACAACTAGTGAATTGCACATGTGTCTCAATGCTCACTGGATAAAGAAATTTATTTCTGTAAATTAGCAATATGATAAACAAGGCAGTACTCTATATAGACATCACAGTTCAGGAATCAGCACTGCCAAATGATGACACATTGTTCTCTGAGCAACATGGTTTTTTTTGTCTTGTTATATGAACTAAATCCAGTATCATCTGACCACCCAAACCACAGCTGCAGAAGAACACCATCACCTGTAATTCCTCAGAGGATGGAACTAACACATTGGATAATCCCATCTTTTAGGGCACCACATCAAGAGGATGTGAGTCTACTAAGAAAAAAATCTTGGATTATTTTTATTCACAAATAAATATGGCAACTTTTCAAAGTTCAATATTGAACCTCCAACAGCAAATGTAGCACCTGTCTGTAGAACTTTGTATGTAAATGCAGAAACACGGAGCTTTGCACACAAGCACAATGCTTCCTGGAAATGACTCAGCCCTGGACTTGGGAGCACAAGGTGCACTTGCACCTTCTCTTAGGACCAAATGATACCTTGTGCTATGATCACTTGCAAGGTTACCTTCACTTTGGAGAAAAATAAAAATGTTATAAATTTCTAGGAATCATTTTGGTTTTGTTGCTGGTTTTGTTTGGTTGGGAGTTTTGTGTGTTTGTGTTGTTGTTTTGGTCTTGTCTGTTTTGGGGGTTTTGAGTGTGGTGGGGTTTTTTTGGTTGGTTGGTTGGTTTGGCTTTTTTTAAGGAAATTGGGAATTTCTCAAACATTAGCAGCAGGAGGACTGGAGCAAGTAAATATCGCTTTTCTCCTGGGAGGGAGCCAGCCATTGGTCAGCTCAGTTCTCCAGGCCTTCTGCACACAAACCTGCTGATAACACAGCCTGGGAACACAGTTCTGGCTGACAGACTAATCAGCCCCATTTCATTAGGCTAAGCTATAATAATAAAAGAAGTTGGAGGCAATGATTGCACCATATCAACTGTCCTACAGGTATTCCAGAGAACAGACAGCATGCTAGGGCTGGCCTCAGGATTTTGCATAGAAAAAATACAGGATGCTAGCTTGATCAACTGTGAAAACCGGCTAGGAAGAAGAAAGGGAGCTGAAAGTGCTTTTCAGCCACTACAAATGACAAAAATCTCATCTGTCTAAAGACTCTAGAAAAAGAATATAAAGTTTTAAAGCAGAAAAGAGGAAAAGGAAGTAAAATGCTTGATCCACAGCTCAAGGGCAGACTGGTAACAATTCTTCTACCTCATGCAGACATAAAATTGCTAGAAGGATGTTCTCATAAACAAAGTGCTGGAGGCCATGCCATCGTCCACCTCCTCCTGTTTCTCTCTACATCTAAGGCAGGCAAGTACATCACATAAAACAGAAGATGCACACGTTTAGGGAATATCCCAGAGGCAAAAAGAAAGAATAGTGAGAGAGTAACAGCTTTCAGAACTGGGGATATAGCTGCTTCTATTTAGGTTAAAAATCCTCCAGGGCCTCTTCCTAGTTCTGAATGCCACATACTTGCTGGATTTTCCACAGATTCATTATTCAAAGAAAATAGCTAGGTTTTACTAAGGTTGGCCATCGGGGGCAAAATTCAGCTGCGGTAGAAAGTCAGATGAAGGTATTTGCACCCTTTAAGTTCTAATCGCACTCTCTGGGGCACCCCTTAAGTATCTATTAAACCCTCTGGACTTGAACAGGATTTAAATGAAGGAACAGAGACCTAATCTTTTTTTCCCCTCCCATTCTTTTATGCCCTGCAAAGTGTTTTACATTACAATTTATTCATAGTTAACGTTTGCCTAGCTAATCATTGCAAACACTTTCACACTTTGTTTTGAAAAGGTCTAAATGTAGCTTGCTAATGTTTTAAACAAATCTTGATGCTTCCATTCCCATATATCAGCAGAACAAAGGGAACTAAGAGGAAGGTGGAAAAATTACAAGACAGCCTTAGAATAGAGCTAACAAGATTTATAAGTGAAGAGGAGAAAACTGAAAGAATGGGTGAAGGTCTCCACACAAAGCAACTCTCCTGCCTTGCTGCTGATATGATTATGTATACTACTACTACTACCACCGTGTTCTGAGAATAGCTCATCTGCACTGGAACACAGAGGGGTGCTCCTCTCTAGGCCAACACAAAACTTACAGAATAATAAAGAAAAAGGTCTGTTTCATGCATTAATTTATTCACACAATTGCCCAAGATTTAGCTGACAAAAGAAACCAATAGACCCTGATGATTTTTTTTTTAACATCCATACGAAATGGCACTCGGACAGATTTAGTGCTTGATTTAAAGCTAACTGATAGCTAAGTTATACATTTAGATAGGGATGCTGGGGTAAGGTCAAACCACTATCATTAACATCCCAAGGAGGAAGGCTGATAATTACTAATCCTTAAAAGCACCAGCAGTCTACTGACTGCATGGATTTTCTCAGACTTTTGCTCAGCCAGTTTCTCAAGTAAAAAATAGCATTCAAAGACTTTTAGCTCACACAATGTAAGCCTCACTCATTAGTAATCCTTAGAGCTTGACTTCATTTGAGCCTGTTCTGGGTCTGGATAGCAAATTAGTATTGCCCTCCAGGTAAGGGAGTGTAGATTTATTCCCCAGAGGTGGTTTAACTTCCTCAACCTACTTTAAAATTAGATTTACTCTGTTACAAATCGTAAGTGTTAAATGAGTAAAACTATTAAACAAGGAATACTGCTGGGCTAAATGGCTAAGCGTTTAATGGTTTACCACAGTATTACCATTTTTATGGTCTATTAAAACAATTGGAAGAATATCAGCAGTATGAGGAATCAAGTCATTTATATACAAGTTTGATAAAGTACCGTATGTCTGAGCAGAAAGCGAGCTCATTTTCTTATACTTAAAATTAGAGGAGGGGATATTTTAAAAGAAAACCTTCCTTTAGAGCTGAAGTGCATTTATTTTAAACTAAAGTCATAAAAGGATGTACACCATATATCTTGTTGTCAAGATTTTGTTTGTTTTACACCACTTGTTATAACCAAAATGCAGATGGTCTAAACTGATATGACAAAACAGAACAGCTCAAGGAAGATACTAAAAACATGACCCGAATCTAATTCATTCTGTGCTGCAGGCTCATCTCTCCTCCTTTGCTCTCCTAGTTAATGATAGCACCAAGGTCATCAATATATTGAATTACCCCACAGCATTCTGACTCTTTGCATGATTGAAACATAGAATAACAAAATCCTTGGTGCAATGGCTTTCAAGAGCTCTCCCAAGAAATTTACGGTCCAAGAAATCGCACAGCAAGCTGCTACCGAAACTTTTTGATGAGGAAACTCAGATATGTTTTATTTAGTCAGTTTATCACTTGCCCTTGACTAAACTTTAAGTGAAACATTGTTTAGTCCACTTGGAAATATCCCCAAAGCAAACAAAACCAACGTAACCTTGAAAAAGGAACACGTCAAACAAATTCATCTTCACTGACCTTGCAATAGAGACTTTTGCAACTAAAAGGGAAATACTTGATTTGCTAATGAAGTTTCCAGAAACTGCTCAGAAAAAGTTTTCTTCTTTGATAAGCTTACCCAAAGTCTTATCAAAAGGTATGTGCACCTCAGCTTCCTAAAAAGTCAAAGCTTGTACAGCTGCTTCAGGGCCTTACTGGAGACCAAAAGTGATGCTACTATGGATGGTAACACCAATGTCTAAAACAAACAGTGAAACTGCATATAAAACCACCTCTTTGCAGAAGACCTTAAGTCTGGTGAATATTGCCCTTAATAATCTCCCTCTCAAAGAAATCTGGAAGTTTTTGCTTTGACATACAGAAACACTAACTGGAAAAAGATCTGATTTTTACATCAAAGTAACAGCATTACCCAAAAAACTCTGGAAGGTCACACTATGCCCAGACATGCAGGCAGGCATACATGGAAATACTGGGGCAGAAAGTGCCACCAGATATTACTTTCTGCAACAACCAACATATGGGTGACTATATCCATGACAACAAAGAACTTCCTAATAGAGATCATCTACTTACTGGGTAACTGCTGACAACAAAATTACCAGGAACAGAACAAATGGATTGGCCTGTGGTCAGGCAGTACCACTTTTCTAATAAAAAAAGCAGTAATTGCAACAATTTATAAGGTAATCCTATAACTCCTAAAAACATTCTCAATTTTCCTGTTTTTAATTGGTGCATTGAACACCCTTATACTGCTGCCTTAAACACCAGTTAGATTGCATACAGCATTCATCTTTGAACTGGTTGCTTTAGGTAATGTTGATCTATGAAGTGTGAGGAGCCATCATACACTAACAGCCAACTCAAGACCTACTCACATCTTTGAACCCTGTTAAGCATAAAGAGTAAAATTTGCATAGTATCTGAGTAGTACCTAAGCAGCAGTTAACTCAGCACAGAGAAAGAACAAACCCAGACTGGGAGAAAAGGATACGAGATTAATACTATATAAAGTACTCTCACAGGACTGGATTGCAGGAACCAATAGGTTAGTAGAACTATTCAGTTCAACAGTTTCCCTGACATCACTAAGAACTGAAGAAGTCATCTCACTAAGTGAAATCTGGAATCATTGCCTGCAAGATTTTCACTCTCTTTTGCAAAGTGAGAGGAACAGTACAGAATGCATTTTGGCAGGCTACGAGAGTATTCACAGAGGCATCAGAGCTCCAAAATATTCCTTCCCATACTTTTCAAACGAAGTTTTTGTATTATCAGTTTTCCTCACCTAACCCAACCAACACTTAGCAAATACAGCATTACCATTGTTGAAAATAAAAATTAAAGAACTAAAAATAAATTCAAATTTCAAAGGCCAAGGAATCTCAAAGGAAGGTATTAACTTACTAGGCTGTAAGCCCTTTGGAGCACAGAGCTCTTTTTACTGCAATCACAGCAAGTGAAAATACACGATTGTAAAAGAATCACTAACCATTACCTGGAAATTACGACAAATAAAATTTGTCAAACTACACTATCTTTAGTTTGTAAAATCAAAACAGCTAGGCTAGGAACTCATGTTCTGGGCTGTAAAATTGCTGTTCCTATGCATTAATATTGGAGTTCTGGGAAAGAAGTGGGGGAACCAAAAATTAAAAAAAGCTTTTTGCATTGCCCTCACATGATCACATAGCCATAATAGTGTTTTAAATATTTAACTGGACACAGAGTTGAAAGCAAGTTTTTTTTTAGGTGGAGGTAGTTTGCTTAGCTTACAAGGAAACTTTAACATCTTTGACTCTCTTCTCAAGAAAAAAAAACCCAACAAACTCTAGAAATTGCTAAAGAAACAGCAGTAACAAATTACAGAGGCAAGTCTGTAGAATAACATGATGGCACTGACAGAAGTTGCAAAGGAAAGAACCAAATTCAAGTGAAGCCAAAAAACCAACAAGACATAAGTTCAGACACACACACAGACCAGCTTGTGAAAAGATAAACTTTAAGCTCATACTCAGGAATCTTTGCGACAGAAATTAAGCCCCAAGAAAGTTTAAGTATCACACATGGGATTTTGGTTTATATTTTCTTTCTCTCCCAAAGGTACAGCAAGCATTTGCCACAGTGATATATTTCTGTGAGACTTCTTTTTGGTTAATGTTTTAATTCCTTAGAGGATTTATTGGTAGCATATTTTCTATTCTGTTTGTGGCAGGAAAACAAAGCAAAAGAAAACTTGTACTGTAAAAGAAAAAAGTGGCCAGGCATGAACGTCCTCAACGCCTCTCAGACTGCTGTACGTCGAACAAACAGAGCAAAACTTCCAGATTCATAAAACAAAGACCTTAGCAAGTGTCTCATTAATGTCAGTATCTGTGAGTAGCTGACAATTTGAAACTTGAAATATGGCAAGTCCATAGCCCTTGGATAGTAACTACTCATATATTCACATAGCAAACGACCTTCAAAATCACATGGATGATACTACTTCAGTGCAATCAGTAAGATGAGTTTTCAGACTCTGCTTTATATTTCTTTGCTTTCTGGTTTTAAGACAAGTGTTTGATGTCATTTGAAGATAGATTTTTGTGGTGTAATACAGATAAGGGTTAGCCTGAGCTTCTCTTCTTCTCTCACAAAGGAAATCCTTCAGACACATTCATAAAACAGCAGGAAGGACACCTACCGTCCTTACACATTCATATCATAATGTCTTTGCTTCTTTCTAGAGGATTTTTTTCCTAGCAAAGCATATCAGATAAGATCAGTATCATCATCAATACCATCACAGGGAAGCTGTTGGCAGCATACCAACTGTTAATTAACCCCAGCATTGTCATACCTGATTACTTTGAAAAGCACTTTAGAAGTGCTGAATTAAAATAAGATAAATAAGGATAAAACATTTAACTAATATTGAAAAGAGTACTATCTCCACTATAGGCGTGAAAGGCATGCTTTCTACCAGGGAAGAGGAATTGATTCAGAGACAGCTCAGAATATAGACCTCCACTTCACACTGAGCTTAAGATAAACCTCCTCTTGAGAGCTTGGTAAAACCAAAGGTATGTGTGGAGAGGATAAAACTGTAGTACAGTAAGGCCCAAATACACAGGAGGCTGCACATGACTAAAGGGATTTGTGTTGCTCCTGTAGCAGCACCTACATTGTGCATAGCAATAAAATGAAAGGACAGAGCAAATATATGCCCTGCTCAGGTGAGTTAGATATGTACAAATGATGCTATAGCTTCACCTTAATCTAATTGCATCTTCTTAGCATATAGAAGAACATAAGCAGAACTGAATTACAACTCATCTTTTTCCTCCTCATCATGTTTAGGATGGTATTTTCCATTTAAATCAGTGGAATAGAATTAAAGAGCACAGTGCAATGTTTCTGCTATGCAAAATGTCTTAATGTTTCACTCCAGCGTTACATATCACCAGATTCAATCTTTGCAAGCTACTTTCCTGCCTTACTGAAAATGCAAGATTCTGAAATACAATTCTCTCATCCTTGATTTTACCCATAAGCAAATGAATTAGATAGTCAAAGATCAATATGTAAATCACTTAAAAGATTGACATCAAAAGATTTTCAGTCTGCAGAAAAATATTTGCCATAAAAAAAGAGAATTTACAAGTACTTTTTCCAAAAGTATGTGCATGGAAAATGTTTCAATTTCTTTGTGACAAATAAAAATGGAACAGTTTGAATAGCTCTGCGATGCAAGCAGGCCAAGAGCACAGGGACAGACTAAGCTGGGGTACAAATTCCTAGCTAAGATGATAGAAAGCTAGCTCCAACAGTCTTTTGGAAGGTGTGACTCATGTAATTTGGCCACAGGATTTAGGATGCTGAAAAGTGGGCAGGAAAATCAAGCAAGCAATATATAAAAGTTCTCCCCCACCACCTCAAACACTTGTATTGTGACTGATATTTTATAATTAGTATTAATTTAAAAATTAATAAATAGCTCTGTTATCTGTGCCTTTTATTTCAGTCAGAGCTGTACTTTAATATGTAATGCCCTGGATCCTGAATATCATAAGCCATATAAGACCCCAATACCCCTTGAATTGCATTGTAAGGTTGCTTGTTTTAATTCCATTGACAGGCCTACCATTCTTCAGTTGCAGACAGGGTAAATATTATTGATTGAACCATTTCCATATTAGCAATATATTAAAAAGGTAATAGTCTTATTCTATGGCATTCAAAATTTCCTATGTATATTTGATTTTTTCATTAACTTCTGCATACTAAGCTTTCTTTTGCTATTTTTGTTCCTCTGAGCCTATGAGGTGCAGCACAAAACAGCAGCCAGAACCAGTAACAGATCATCTTTGCAAAATATCTTTTGGAAGACTTCAGATTTCACTGTATCCCCATTTTATCATCTAAATAACATCCCTTACCAGACCGTTTCAGACTATCATTATTCTTTGGCATTAAACATTTCAAGTGGTGAAAAAAGCACAAAAGAAATAGAGTTGCCTAAAGCATTCCCTAATCACTGAATCACCTCTGAATCCAAGAAGAGAATTTGTTTAAATAAGAATTGATCAAATATGCCAGAGATCATTAGATTAATTCTAGACAAGTCCAAATTGACTATAAGGTTGGAAAGGAAAGCAAAAATGCTTTCTACCCTTAGACTCTTTTCTTGCCCTTCTTCTCTTGCTTGCCTGTAATTTTGGTTTTCTGGGTAGCAAGCACATTGCCTTTGTTTTCACCCCTATTGCTTAGAGACATGAGAAAAGGAGAAGAATCATTTCAGGAAAACAAAGTAGATATTTCTGAGATCATCTTCTGCTGGCAATGTCCACAACTACTACAATATTTTTAAAAAATATATTCACCCTTACTCTTGTCAAGATAAGAAGCTTTCCAGGCAGCACAGTGGGGCTTTCACTGGACAAGATTTGGAGAGGCAGAGGTTAAACAAACATTGGAGGTTAACCAAACTATTAACCATACAGAGGAGAAGAGTAGGAGGGCTAAAAGGAAGAGTCACTTAGGAGATAGTAACCAACCTGACTGTATGAACTATAATTCTCATATCTCCAAGAGTTAATAGCGAAACCAGCGTTGAACAATTTGCACACTGGGGATAGGTGCATCCTTGGGGAAGTGAAAGGAAACCAAACTAGATATTTTCCAAATAAAGCCTGACAAGGAACTTTTAAGAAGCTGGAGAACCCAAGGACCACAGACTTCACAGAAACTTTATAAGATGCTGGTGCAAAAGTGAGTGGGGAATAACTCCACTAACAAAACCCCTTCACAACATAATTAGGAAATGATGTCTTAAAAAAAAGGAGTAAAGGAAGAAGTAGTATTTGATATCTGTTATGACATTAACAGATTTTTTAATCGTTATAGTGCTGCCCAAATACCATGTCCCAAATGTGCAAATAGAAGTTTCCAAAGAAACTACGAAAAATTAAACAATTAGAAATACTTGCACATATAAAGGGGGAGGAAGGAAGGAGAGGGAGAGGTCAAAAGCAACTAAAACCATCAAACATAAGCAAGTTGAAATGATCAGGTTCACCAGTCAGGTTAAGTCTTGCTTCTTTAAAATTGTCTCAACAAAGACATCATGTCTCCAAATGTATGTTCCAATAGCCCAGACTCTGATTAATGTCTGAATTAGAAACTGCACAGCAGAAAGCCAAATATTATGCAAAACCAGCAGTTACACAAAGCACTAATGACCTATTACTGTACTGCACAAAGGGTAAAGAGCCTATGTATTCTATTTTCACTGGAATATTCCAAGCTTCCAATTATGCCTTTCTGTTCTGAACTTGCTTTCTGCACAGCAACATGTGTAGTAATGTTTAAGGTATCCATTTTATCAATATAAGTGTTTTATTTTGGAATAATTATCAAGTGTTCAGAATCCCTACAAGCTGTAGTAAATCTCTGGATTTTACAAGAGATAGACTGACTTAAGACCTGAAAACATACATTGAGGATGGTAACTATTATCTGGCCTGAAAAATAAAACCTGAGTCCATACTCTCTGAAATTCATGTCTTTTTTTTTAAAGAAAGAAACTGTTAGCATGTGGTTCATGATAAGGGAGTTTAAGACATTAGCTTACTGTGAGAAAAAAACCTGAGCAATACTCCTACTTTAAGGTCTGGCAACAGTGACATCCATGAGTACATTATTTTCAAAATTTACTTTTATGTAAGGATTACCATATGTATAAATACAAACAAAGGGTTTGTCACAAACATATGTCTCTTGCTCATGTTGAAAACACGGTCATCTTCAGTTGGGGAATCTTTCACTGAATAACCTGCTTCGAAAGCCAATTAAATTGCTTTCAATTCAGCTGAGAAAAAGAAAGTGGTAGTTCCTTCAAATGGCCTATTTGGAGAAACTTCAGGATTGATCCTTTCTTCCATTATACCAGCTTTCCATCAATGCAACTCTGATAGTGTCAATGTAGCTACACTGGCAAAACACTGGTTTAACTGAGGAGAGAATCAAACCCTTTACTTGTAACAACTTCTGTCAAGAGACTAGACTGAGTCACTTTAATTGAGTTCCCCTCGCTTTCATTGTGCAGAAACAAAGCAGGAATAAAAAGAGATCAAAGAGCCCTTATTTGGAACTAACATAATTGTGTTCCTTGGAGAGAATGGCGAGTCTGAGATTACTAAAAGAAGATAGACTCTGAATATATAAACTTGACAACATTGAAATTAGAGTGTTTTAAGGAAAAAAAAGGCGTATACAGAGAGATTTATTGTAACCTTTCATTGTACGGTAATCGAAGCAGTGTGTGTGTTCCAGTGTCTCTTTCAATATTATATGATATGTCAGCTAAATTTCTCTTACATTTTATCTTGTGGGAATAGGTTTCATCTATATATTACTTTAAATGACATTTCTAACAGACTGCAGCAGTCTAGAAAATTTTCATTTCCTAATGAAATGTTAGGCTAGGTTTTCTATTCTTGCAAATTCTATTCTTAAGGTTATATAAAATGGGTGAGTAAGAGTTTCCAGACCTGAAGAGATGGTGTGCAAGGGTAAATTGCCATACAAAGTGTAAGTTGGCAGAGAAAAAAAAAAGAAATAAAAAAAATTTGGCTCTCCAAGAAATCAGCTAGCATATGCCCTTGCCTCTGACTTCACTTCACCATGCAAAGGTGAAAAAAGTCACAATATAACAGAATACAGGCACAATAATGAGAGCCCTCTGAGCTAAGAAAAGTAATGATGTACACAAAGTATAAACAAAGCATAGAGTCAGGACTCAAAATAGAACTGGAGTTTTCAAAAGTATTTTAGGAAGTTAAATATCCAAATGCTGCTTTGGAGATCTGGGAACGTAACACCATTAAACAATCAGCCTGTAAAAACATGGCATTTAAAACATCACTCATAAGACATTGGGGAATTCAGGGAAAATAAAAAGGGAGTTGGAAAGCTTACCAAATATAAAACTGGTTCAAATATATAAAATCCATGAAGCAGTACAAGCAATACACAGGTACCTGCAGTTCTAAAACTAGTTGTGTAGGCATATCTAGTATTGCCACTTAGATATCTAACCCAAATGTGGTTAGGCAGTAAAACAAAAGTTGACCATTGCGAGGGTTCAGTATATCATGACTGACCCAAACCAAAAGTTTGAAGGAAAAAGTGCTTATTAACCAACTAGTCTGATCTAGATTTCCAGGCAGCAATGCCCAGGCAGCCTGAGCATACCCCATGGAGTACAGGCAGGGATCATTAGACTCTTGCTCTGCTCAGAAAATGCTGGCGGCTGCCTCTCCTTCCTCCCCTGTTTCCAGAGGCAGCCCAACACCACCTTACAAATGAGAATCTAAACTTGTTTCTGCAAAGCTCTTCTCACTGTGGAGAAATCGAACCAGAGAAACACAAACAAAAAGCTCAAGTGACACACTGAACAACAGAAACAAAATAGAGTCCATGAGTCATTTATGGTTACAATCAATTACAAACATAGCACGAGCTTTTTCATCAGGTCAAAACTGTCAAAACACACTGAATCTGCCAGTGTCGGCTAAGTGGAGCTACAGAGGTATGATAAAGGATTATCTAGTAGAAGAAAAGACTTTTTAATGTTTTGAAGACTGATAAGAAAACCATTGCTTGGAGCTAAAGTAAAACTATTGCTTGCTGACACCCCATCCAATTGTGAAGGCAGACTGCCTGATACTATTTCTTTAAAGATGTGGTTAGCATGAATTCTAGCTTCTTTCTAGGATTAAATCTCTAAACAACATCAGAGGGGAAAAAAAATTTAAAGATTCAGCTCAGTATAAAATGTGGCTTACAAAATAGGAAAAAATCCAAACAATAAAAACCCCACCCAGACATACAGAATAATGGAAAGAAGACTTCATAGGAAAAATAGCTAAAGGCACTTCACTACTTTATGAAAAGAACAAGGCTAGGGAGTTGGTGGCCCCAAGTCTTATCAGAGTGTTTATCTCTTGAACTGAATAACTCACCCAGGATTACTTTTCACCTAGTCCTCTAGGAGGCTCAGGATACTTCTAACCTGCAGTAATTTATTTGGTTTGCACACTAGTTAAAAGAAAATGTAGCTTTAATTTTGATTAGATCCTCTCTCTTTTGCAGCAAGGCTCAAGGCAAAAATCACTGCCCTGCTGAAAACCCTGCAGTAGCCTTACCCTAGTCATACCAGGGACAAAAGGAGGAGGAAAAAGTATCCCAAAGCACAGAAGCTATAGGCTATGCTTTCAGGAGCACATGTGTTGGTAGAGGCCAGCACCAGGTACTGTAAGAGAAATAAGGCTTAATTACAGGAATTCTTGCACACAGGCAAGGATGATTCGATCTGGTAGGCTAATCTTGGAACAAGACCTGAACAGAAACACTCACTTTAGTTCAATCCTCATTGAGGGCAACAGCAGAGTTAACAGCCTGAGTTACCTTTTCTCACATAGAAAAATCAGGGCCAACTCACTAATCTGTCCCTTTGGAGACTAAAAATGCAAAAACATAAACCAATTTTTCTTTTTGCATTTCCATTCACAATAGTAAAGATAATTGACCTTCATACAGATCTCTTCTCAACATTAACTGTTAACTCTTGCATCCTGTTGCTAGGGACTTTCCAACATAGCTCATGCCATTCCAGAGCTGAATACAGCAATATCTATACACACAAAGGCAACCCCAAGGCAAGTTGCTCAGCAAAGGCAAAATACAAGACAAAAACAGGCAACGAGGAGGGAGCAGTTTTTCGTTCAAACATCTGCCTGGCTGGATAACCCTCTGTACAGAAACCTGAACAGCTCTAAGACTTACTTTCTCAGAGAAAACAAGGCCACTGAATCAGGATTGCTGTTGTATGTGAAGAAGTGTAATGATAGGAAAGGGTCTTCCAGAGACTGAATCCCAACAAGGCAGGGTTCTCTGTTTTCCCTTAAAGGCAGGAACAATTTATCTCATTGTTTTAATATAGTCAATTGTGTAAAAGTTTTCCTTTAAACCACTCTGTGAGAGACTTGTCATAAATTTACAAGGCCAGAAGACACAGTACCTTTTACACATTTGCAAATAAGGAGACAGACCAAGGAGAGGTTTAACCCTAGAATTCATCAAGAAGGACAAGTTACCAATACTGACATGTGAAGAATCACCAAATTTAAGAATAATCATTTTATTTTAGCTAATATATCAAGCTAAAAAGTTTGAATTAAAAGCCTGCCAAATACATTGTACTATGCATATATATTCTTCACAGATTCAAAGGATTTTTATTAAGATGTTTTGAAAATAAGATTTAAAAAATACTAAAAAAACCCCATACTTAAAAACTATAAATGAACAAATTGTCTACCAGATTTCCCTCCTCACCCCTCCTCGAAGTTACAGAATTGCTTTGCAGTAGCTTTACTGCATTGAATTACCCAATTATCTTCTAAATTATAAAAGGCAAATCTTCACCACCAACTGTTCCTAGGACTGCCAGGATGTGCAGTGTTGCAAAACTGTAGCAAAAACGTAAACAAAAGAGCCCTACTGAACAGGGAGGCAGGCTGTCCACATATGCCAATCCCAGCGGCTTCAATCAAAGGAGAGATTGTTTCACAAATAAACTAAGCCAGTGCAACTAATAAACTCCTGCTCTAATTACTGGCTGCAGATGTATCAACTGAAGCAAATGAGACACAGGCAGCCATTAATTATCTAATGAGGCCAGCAGTGTTTCTGATGAGGTGGGGCTGATTAAATATTAAACAGTAGCATATGGTGAGTGCCAAGAACAAAAGACTTGAATCTGACTTTCCCTATCTATACATATATATAAAAATACAACATTGCATTAAAAAATCCCCCTCTGCTAAGACAGAATAGCAATCTCACTGTGAGAGAGGTAATTAGGACAGAAATGGAAACACAAAACTCAAAGGGAGTCTAGTGAGGTCTGACTTCTGAAGGTATAACTCAGATGAAAAGGTTTCACATTAAAGGGATGCCAAAAACATTTAGGCATTGCAGCAGTCATCTCTTTGTTTAACCCTTCTTAGTTATTAAGACCTGCAGTTGTTTCCTTTATCTCCTCCCTGTTCCTTGCTTCCCTTATCTTTCACTGGAAGAGTCCCACCGCTCAATCAAATAGCATGAGCAATATCTAACAAATGCGCCCTTATGACACAGCTCACAATATTCAGCCAAGAAATGGCAAGTATAAGAAGGAGAATGCAATCATTGAAATGTTATTAGGGCCAGCTAGGTATGACAGACTTTAAACTGAAGGAAAAGTCTAACCTTACTCACACAGATGTCAAGCCCACTGAAGCCAACTAATCCCATCAGACTTAAATGGGCCACCTACAGCCAGCACACTGGAGAGAGCTTGAGATGAGCCACATGTGAAATTTTTTTTTCCTCCTGTCAGCTGCTCTACCCTTCATCACAGACATCCAGAGGATGCTGCAACCTATTGCAATCCAAGAATCCCCCTTTTGCAAAAGCCAGAAGATGCGGGGCACAACATGCCAACTACTGAAAGCCTGTCTGGCTTCTAAGAAGCAATAAGCCACTGTTTTACTCTTTGATGCTTTTGGACAATTTGGGTGCAATCTTGCTCCTGTGCGCCAAATGTTTCCACCTAAGAACTCTGAGAACTGTTAGATATGTTGTAGCTTTGCTTTCACCTTCCCACCCCACCGTTAACCTCCCCATGCAAATATGGCAAGTGAGTCTGATCTGTCCCAAATTCTAACACACGTATCAAGCTGTTCAGCGCAAGTGATCTGTGTGCACACAGTAGGCAGGAACTTATTTCCCTCTTTGAAGCAGAAAACTCTGATCTGCCTGCTGGAAAGTTCCAAGGGAACCAGAAATTTTCAAGAAACTTGAGAAAGCCTTTAGATCTGTCAGGACAAATTTGCAAAGATAGGGGGGAAAAAAAAGGTTCAGCTATAAAGTAGACTTATAGCAAGGAAAATTGTGTCTAGAATTGGCAATGACTGCATGTTCTCAGGAACTTCTGAGGGCTGCTCTTTGAAATACTTAATAAGCCAAACAGCATTTGCTGTTTATTTCAAAATAGACTCTGATGGCAGCCACTTGTCACATTTTACATTGTTACAGTGAGAACAACGCAAGTGTCCTAGATCTATCCATTTTTTTCAGATACCATTTGTATCAGTTATTACAGAGCAAGACCATTTTTATACCAGACCTTTATGTAGCAGCAAAAAGAATCAACAAGTCATTATTGATTACTTAGAAAGAGATATCAGATTTTTGGAATACCTTCACTGTTACAAATGCTTTACCTAAATATGAAAGAATGGTTCTTCCCCATTTGCCTTGTTCTCTCCCCCCCCCCTTTTTTTTTTTTATAATACCCTTCTTTATTATAATCTCCTTAATATCCATCTGCTATCCTTTAGGCTAAAGCTTCTTAAATTCAAATATAGGGCTATTTTTATCACAGAAGAATATGTAAAGCAATAGAAACATTTTAATGGATTTTTGTGCCTGTGGCCCTTTTTAGCTGAATTTCCATAATGAAATCCAGTTACAGACATTGGTGCTGCTACAGTTGGCTGTTCACACAAATAAAGAATGAACATTTTTGTCTTGTAAGCCAACCCAGTAAAATAGAAAGTGCAATAGCTACCTACAGAAACCACAGGGGTTTTTTCCTCTGTTATTGCTTTAGTATAATTGTATGTAACTGTATTTTTACTCCAATGGGGCATAACAATCAAGATAAAGTCACAACCCTACATTTACATTATAAATAAGTGTATAAAGTCATTTTCATAAGTAGTGACTAGAAAAATGATAACGCTTTCTTTTATTTGTAATACTCACAAATATCAGAATACCTTCATGAAAACAGGTACATGCAAAAACATTCACAGTAGATGTCTGTGTAAGCTGACTATTTACGTTATAGATCTGGAAAAACACTTTTCTAATAGTACCTAAAGAGTACCAGTTCTCCACCAAAATATGGTGTTATTTCCCTATGCTGTAAATGAAGCTGAGCAAAAAAACAGTGTTTCAGAAACATTCCTAAAATTTTAAATGTTTTCTCATTTCTCAACAGGAAAAAGAACAGGACTTGTGAAGAGGAGAAACTAAATATCAAGGAAGAGTCCATATTCCCCACACAACAGCAAGCAGCCATTCTCATGGAGGAATTCAAGCCAGTGTTCACCAGTCCAGGGCTAGAGGTTAAGCCGAATTGGGATGGCCCATTTCTAAGGAAGCAGGACAACCAGCACTCAGACAGAGAAGCCTTAATAGCCACAAAAATACCTTTTTATTATTTATATATCAAAATACCACTTGGCAAACCAATCACTGACAATCATGACTCTGATCACAACGCAACTCAGCCTTATATCAGCTTGATGGAATTCTGTGGATATCTCAACTGCTCAGCCAATATTACTATTTTTTAATCAGGCCCAAAGTATCTCAAAATGGGCACTTACACACTGAAATGGTGCAGAGGGATAACAAATAGCAACATTCTCTGAAGTACCTGATAGATGTAGAAGCCTTTCTCACTTCTAAAACCAGGACCTCAGCATTTCTGTAATGTTTATCTTAGCAATTACTTATCAAATCACAGTTCTCTTTCCAGAAGCCTTCACCATGAATTGCCTCAGAGTCTATACAAAGTGTGATTAGCTTCTGCATTTTTATAAGCACCCTGCCCCAGAAAGAATGCATTTTTGAATAACTTGTAATTGTTCAGTGTGTAGGAGCTTATGATTTAAGACCCATAATACAATGCTTCTATTTCAACACTATGGTTGTCTGATAGGTTAAATTCAGAGTCTTTCAATTCTGATTTTTATATGTTGAAACCTGAAGATTTAATTATTCTAAACCCAACATCTACTTTATGGCGACTTAAATCCATTACTCTCCTTTGAGTTACTGTTAGTTCTTTGAAGTTTTTTTCTGTAAGTTTTACTCTGCAGTGTCCTCATTTATACAAGAGTTGGCTTCTTAGCATAGCAGGCTGTTTTGCAGTTGTAATGAATATTCAACCATCTAAAAATAAGTGCATATGAGGAAATAACTGTAAACTTTAGTGATGTTAAACAACGACCAGCATCTGACACTGTCTGCAAGTAACATGGGGCCTTGGAGACAGCGGTAGCCCGGCTGGGAAAGCGTGTGCAAAACCAAATGATCAGCCCAGAAAAACATACACTCACTCTCAAAACTCACTCATTGGGAAAAAAGGAATGTGCCAAGCAGGTGTGAAACCAAGAAGTTATTGCTTGCACAGCTAAGGTTTCAAAGAGTGCAACAGTCCAAGTTATCTAAATAATATTAGGTGTTTATGAGGCTTCTGTCCAGTTAGTTAACGCCCCCCAAACCACTATACAAGAGCATTACTAGCTTCTACTTGTGATCTGGGCTGTGCCTCTCCCTCCTCCTGCCCTGCTGGCTCCACAGGCCCCACCAGGGTTGCTCAGGAGGGAGGACTGGGGCAGAAGAAAGGGGGGTGTCCTCGCCAGGAGGAGCCGCCTAGGGCTGGGGCCTGCACAGGGCCTGGCCTGTGTTGCCTTAACTCAGCTGGCTGCTCGCCCAGAGCCCGGACCGGACCCTGGCTGTGCAAAGAGCCATCTCCGTTGCTTTCAAGTGCCAACCACAGCTGGACAGTCCTTCCCCATGCAGGGCCCTCACACAGCTTCAGTCAGCCAAGGGGAGCAGCCCTTACCCCAGTACGAGCTTACCAAACAGCCACGGCCAGCCCAGGCCTGGCGAGGCCTGGCCCTCTCTGAACAAGATGGAGTCTGCTACACAGCAATACCAACAAAGTCGTACGTGCTGGGCGATTGTGTGTCAGTGCTCTTCACAGGCTACACCAATGGTTGCCACTGAAGGTGAAACGGAAATGATGCTGCTGCAGCAGAGGCCTGTCTGTTCTGTGTTTCTGAGGAAAGCTGCCCCCAAGAAAGGGGCCATGAGCTCTCCCTGTGCTCGTGGCTGTGCGCTCTCACTTTTTGGGATGCCAGGCCAAAGCATTTGGAAGATAAGAAGAAAATACTTGGTTTGCATAGGCCTTTGTACTAAAAACTAATGAAGAAAAAAAATTCCTCTTTCTCTGCTCTGTTTTTCTTTCATGCCTTCTGAGTGTTTTCTGTGTTCCTTTGTGGAAGAAGAGATGTGATGTAATGTATTTTCAGAGGGACTCAGCTCCTGCAGGATCCTAAATTGGCTCATTTAATCTACATGGATACTTGAATCCTCACTTAAGACATTAGTTAATTAAGCCACATTAAACCGCACAGGCAAAAAGGAGGCTACATTCAGATAAATTGAAGGGTCTGATTTTCTGATTTAAAACCACAAAGACAAGACTTGCACAGAGCCCAGCCTGATGCTCCCTCATTAACTCAGAGTATTGTGACATTTATAGTTCTTACTCAGGACTAGGAAATCAAGGAAAAAAGGAGTTTGCAGTGGTGAAACAAAACTTGATAATGCTGCAGAAAAATAAAGTTTGCACCCATACCATGAGCTCCCACCAGGCTTTGTCTTCTGGGCATTCAGAAATCTCTTTCACGCTCATGTGAGTGTTATCATGTTCACAAGGAGAGATTTTGTGCTGCTATTTGGAAGCCTCTTTTTCGTAGATGTTTTAGTAATTCTTTCAGTAAGCAGAACTCAGGACTGACTGAGCTAAATAACCACATCCAAAGAGAAGGTAAGCAAGGAAAATGAGTTTTTAATGAAAAAAATAATAAACTGGAACAAGATTATTTGAAATGTTCAACTAAGTTTAACTTCATAAACAAATAGTAGCTAAGAAAGAAAAGCTATACATAGAAAAGCAATAAAACAAGAAAAACAGAATAACAACAAGAAAAAAATACTTGGCATGGATTCACTTGTAAGTAAATGTCATGCTGAATGTCAGAGGGCCTTCCCCTCCTCTCCCAAAAGATGTATCCTGTTTTGAAGTACCTTTCTGTGAGTTAAGTACATCCTTACTGCTACATAAATGTTTGAAATTTTAGGGAGTGGAACAATGCTAAAGCTAGGGTTTCTGAATTTGGGAGTTTTTCTGTTACCGGTTTTGTTTTGTTCACTCCTCTTAGAAGTTACTGAAATCACTTCAAAATTATTTTACAAGATTTTATACAAAAATGTAAGTTTTTCATAGGTATTGATTTCCTTCCCACATCTTAGTTTCTGAGAAGTTCAGAAATGTTATACTAACAGTGTTTTGCAGAAATATGCCAACATAGAAAAAAGGTATCAATATCAAAACGTCTCCAAGAAAGATTTAGTCCTTCTATATTCCAAAATGATAGCTTAAATGCAAACCCATCCCTTCTTGTCTGCAGTCTGCTTTATAAAATAATTAACAAAGCTGGAGGAGGGGGAGAAGGGAGGAAAAAAAGAAAGAAGAAAAAAAAAATTCTCCCCATTTACACATTAATTATAAGTTGGTTTCTTTTTTTTTTGCCATGCTTGCAGTTGTGTTAAAAATATAAAAGACAAGACACGTTGGTTGTTATATCTGTAAAGAATTAGGGCTGTAAGAGATCTAGTGAGAGGTTTTTCAAAGGAATTTAGAAATACAGTTTCTTGGGAAAACAAATCACATGCTTTCCTAAGTGTAGTAGATAACACTTGAGACTCAGCATAAAGAAATATAGCAACATAAGAAAACACAGTAATGAGAAAATATATTGTACTTTCCTACGAGTGCAGGTAACACTTTGAAAACACTAAGCCCACGTTTTCCTTTCATTTACATGAGGAAACTAAATTTGTGCGTTTCAGTGATGTATACAAGACTACACAAGTGCAGATGCAAAAGAAATCAGTTTTGAACTCTTTCTGATCTTTAGAAGTGTATTTGTTCTAAAATTACTTCAGTTCAGCTCTCTCATCTTTGTTTTCAATGAATAGAGTTATCACTGTTACTTTAATTTAGGATTTTGTTCAGTAGCTTTACAAGAACCTCCCTGAGATCTGGAAAGCATCTTTTTTTAGCCAGTACTGGGGTGGGGGGGAGTGAGGGGTGGCAAAGCAGTCTCAAGACTAAACTTGTCACAAAATCATGTAAATATTCTTTCAAGGAATAATCATCCAAAATTCAACCACCTTTTTTTGTGCATTAAAAAAGGAACCAAATTTTGTATGTAAATAAAAACCCAGCAAAACGTTAATCTGTGTGATGTCTTTAATTCCCCTGACTAGCAGCTTGATTGGTTCCATGCAAGTAATTAGAAGGAAATTAGAACAGATTTTTGTTTCTGCTTATTTTTATTTAATGTTAAATTCCATAACATTCAGAAAATTCTGTTAGTTCATTGCAGTAAGCAAGATAATAAATAAAGGAAAATTATTTTACATCTATCTTTGAAGTTGTGTTTTTAGCTTGCTTTCCTCCCTATATATTTATTAAAAAAAGCTATTCAAAGGCATTACTTGGATTTCTCCTCCTTTCCAGCATTCACATTTTTACCTGTAAGTTAGCCCTTGGAGCAGAACAGCACCAAACACATTACTTACCCTCTTCCTAAGGCTGAGTACAGCTTCTAATCTTGGCTTTGAGAAGACAACGGACTAGCACTTAGGGTGAATTACAGGAGGTTCTTGCAGTTCTCAACGGTACAAAATCTCAAATAAGGACCTTTCTCACAGCAATCAACATATCTGTGTGGGATACTTTCTGGTGGACCTGAACAACTATGCACATTTATGTCCTCTGCACTTCTCCTGTTATTAACCCACTCTTTCAAAACAACTTTTGTCATCTCTGTGCTGAGGCACTGATATTAGTACAAACTTCAAACTCTGAATTCAAACTCTCACTTTAAAAATCTCTCCAAAACACTTTGGTTCAGGAGTTCACCAAGTGACTGACTGTGATTGTAAGCTTCAGTGCTCGTCTCCTCCCCCTTGCTGACAGGGAGCTATTAGCCACTCTGAGATTTCAAACAGAGAGGTTGATCAAAGGCCCAACGGTCACAGCCACATAAACCTACTGAGACTTGAAAAGAATGAAAAATGTGGGCTCAGTAGTATTGTAAAATATGCACATATGTGTTCCTCTGTCTTACAGGGGTTGCACAGCTGAATAGAGAAAAATATTCTATACTTTTACATATAAGCTTCACTTTAGTCTCTGGGTAATTTGGACAACAAAAATTGTGGTGACAAACTGAGTAGTGAATACTTACAAAACAGATAAATAACTCAGCTTGCTTACTTATTGTGAGATAGTTTCTCTCTCCCTTTATTTTACCTTTCCTATAGCAAGTTCTGAATTAATATAAGCTCTAAAACTTAACAAAAAGCTGTAAAATGAAATGATGTAACCTTTTTCTTATACTGTGGTAGAAAGAGAGAGAAATAGTTGGAAAGTACCCAAGCAATGCAAAGCTTACCACATCCAAGTGGGGAGGCAGATTGAAAAACCCCAAAGTGTTACAAAAGCTACTGCATAAAAGACCAGAATCACAAGGTGCAAGTGTTTAGGCTGGATTTCTAAAGTGCACATCCCAATATTGAAGATACTGAGACAGCATCACACAGAGTAGCAGATAGACCTCAGTACTGCTTCCATCCTCACTTGAGGGGCAACTGGGACCGTGATGGTTATTTTCCTTCTGCTTGCTTAGCTACCTCTTGCTTCACAGGACTGAGGATGTATTCTTCAATGTTTAAGGCCAGACAGGTGTTAAGGTATTAGCTCCAGAGGGCCTTTGGTCATTGTTTCTTTACTAACGAGAATAATACATTCAAAATCTGCTTTCTGCCTCAGGTAGCAGGTTAGCATGGATGAAGAAAAACATTCTCTCTAAAAATCAAAAGCCATGAAGACTGTAGAACTTCTGGTTGGGGTTACATAAGATGCAAATGCAGACATTTTAAGTCAACGCTAGGCATGTGTTATGCCAGTTGAAAACTTCAGCACATTTACTAAACTTTCTTAAGCAAGGCAGTATGCCTCAGTTGTGATAATGTCAAGAGCACACACATCTGTAATCTCATGCTTTCAGCTCCTTCTTACCAAACGTGCTAGAAAGATAATTGTGGGTTGAGTATCAGATAGGACTCAAAGGATCACTACAATAGGCAGACCATCATACATCTGTGCTACAAGTATTCCATTTAGAAAAGTGACTCATGAACTTAGAGAATATATCACAAAACCAAGATGGCAAATTAACAGCATTAGACATAACACAGAACTGTGTAGAATTCAGCAACCTGATTCAGACCACCCAGACTCTGCAAAGTGCTAACTTTCCTACTCAAAGCTAGTGCAAAGGTTCATACTGTGCTGCCATTTATTCTTAAGGGTTAGGCTGGATCTCTTCAATATCATATTACATAGACAGAAATTCAGAAACCACCTGTACCTTATGCATACTGTGAGAAATTACAATTCATTTAAACAAATCACTTATACAGAGTCTGAGCAGCAACTGTGGGTTGACAAACCTGGTGGAAAATTCCTTTCCTACAACTAAGTTTCTCTATGCATACCATAGCTTTGAAAAACAAGTGTGCCTACCATTTTGGAACAAACTCATTTGGTTATTTCATAGATTCATTTAGATTTTCAAGAAAGAAGGAGGGGCACTGTAGACAATAAGTAGGGGGAGAGGAAGAGAAAAAAATAAAAAGAGCTTTTGAAGAGAGTGTTCAAATAAATAGCCTGAAATCCATTTTGGATGCTTAATATGAACAGGGATCCTGCAGTCCCTAAGCTCTGTGTGGTGCACTTGCCACTGTACCTCTGTAGCGATCCAAACCAATTAGTTGCTCTTTTATAGTGGTTAGGCTGTTCTCACTGTATTGCTCCTGTATTGGTGTGAAATTACCTCCAACTCAGGAGGATCACTTACACTGCTAATGGAAAGCTTAAGTTGTATGTGAGGCCTTCCACAGCCAAGTTTAATTTATTCCTGTAAGCATAATTTGGTTTTCTAAATACTATACTTGGAAGATTGTGTTGCAAAATTAGCTTTGAACTACGTAAGCCACAATTGCTGCTACAAGACTTAAGAGGGACTGTTTGCACTTAAGGTATAACATGCAGATACCTTTAGCAAACATTTACTCTAGTTTTAAAATGCAAGCTAAAGTGCTAAGTTCTGCTTATACTCTAATAAGAGCCTACCAGTCTAGACCTGAATCAAAAAATACGATATTTTGTAAACAAGATATAAACAGCTCAGTTGTGGATCACAATCCATATTTCTCTTTGACAGTATAACTGCATAGTTAAAACTTCCAGCTCAAGTAGTGTGTCAAGACAGCTCTTGGAAAATGAGGGATGAGAAGCAGGAGAATATCTCTGCAGTGCCCTCTGTGCAGCTGCAGAGGCTCATCCTTCTTGTTATGCACAGCTGAAAAGTGTCACTGCAACATGCTGTGGGATGATGCACTCCAGAGCAGTAAAGTCATGTGTGGGCTTAAGGCTTGCACAAGTGGACCATCAACCTTTTCTTTCCAAAGAAACCCTACTGAAGACAAGCTTCACATAAGGTGAGAGTATCAGACATCTCTCCATTTCACTGTAGGATTTCATACAGGTTTGTGTTTTGGTACTCCCCCCCCCCCCCCAAAAAAAAAAGAAACCTATTTAGTTGAACTCTACTGCATTTATTAAGAAAAAGATTCATGACTAGGCCAAGACAACAGCTAGCTTTTAATAATCCAGAGACTTGGAAACACCTCCATCTACCTAGAAAATATGAGTGCAATTTTTATAGCAAACTGCCAAACTACTGTACAGAGCTAAAAACATCTGTATTAAAATTGGTATTTCACCAAGCATATACTGGGGAGATACCAAAGATTTGGGTTATCTTACTTTGCATAACAGGCAATTTTCTCCCACAGCAGAAATATCTGTATCCTTCAAGAACTTTAGGCAACATGCCTGGCTGGAATGACAGCTTACTCTATACAGGCATCCAGAAATATTCCACCTCCCTGTGGGAACTCTACCTGGAGAGCTGAAAGACCACCAAAGTTGTATCAGAGGCACAAGCTAAGCACCTTTTTTTAAAGACCCATAACAACACCATTCCATGCACCACTTGAAATGAGCTGCTTCCACCAGCAAAGGAGAGCATATGCCCTCAGAATTCAAGATGAAATTTTACAGCTCAGATTCACCAGGAACTGCAAGTTAGTGTCTGTCACAGCAACTAAAACTGAAATACATTTTTAGTTACTCACTCACTCTAGATAGTGATAGATTAATGCAAGTATTGTGCTTACAAGAGTGCACTCTGCTCAGGAAATTAAAAAGGAACAATTATCACCCAAAGAACTGTTCATATTTAAATGTTGTATATCATATTCATGATGGAAGGCTTAATGAATATAAATCCATAAATCCTCAAAAATATACATGGTTCAGTGAGAATTTGCTGCAGATTTTATGAGGTGGGAACAACTTCAAAAGTATTTCATAGAAATCAATAATGATCTCATATAGGAACACAACAGTGATTTAACCATTCAGTCACTTTACCTGCCAGGCACAAACATAAGCCATTGGCACATAAACACATCCCCAACTCCCCCTGCACCCCTTCCATTTTTTGGTAAAGTGAATATGTCATTCTTTGAGCTGCACAAGGGGAGCAGATTTAAGCTGCAAATAAACGATACAACTTCTTAGACAAAGCAGGTAGGAACTTCAGTAGGAAAACCAAAAATAGACTACCTTATAAATACACTTGAAACCCACCTTACTGATCACGATAAACATGGGAGAAGTTGAATTTTGGAAGCTACAGAAGAGCTCTACAGTTCTTCTACATCTTACATCCAGCCCTGCTAGGAATGCCCATGAGAGTTCACAGGAGTAGGACTGCCACCAAACACTAACACCACACTTTCTGGCACAGTCTGGTGGTGCCTGAGCAAGGATGAGCAAGGGCCAGACAACAGCAGGTGCCAAGAGGGAACAAGCTATGTCTCAGGTCAGCCTGAGCTTAAATAGGTTGCCTAGCCCCTGGGAAGAGGGGCAGCTGAAGCTGCTTTGAACAGTTAAGGCTCATTAGAATTCTCTAGACCTTGAGGAGAGTTAAGGGCAAAGATTGAACATTCCAGGCCAGGTTAGATGGGGCTCTGAGCTACCTGTTCCTGTTAAAGATGTCCCTGCTCACTTCAGGGGTGGGGGGGACTAGGTGACCTTTAAAAGTCCTTTCAAATCCAAACCTTTCTATGGAGAAGGGGGCCTATGTGAACCTCATGAGGTTCAACAAGGCCAAATATAAGGTCTTACACCTGAGCTGGGGCAATAATCAATGCCAATACAGGCTGGGGGGTGAAGGGATTGAGAGCAGCCCTGCTGAGAAGGACTTAAGGGTACTCTGCTGGATGAAAACCAAGACATGAGCTGACAACGCCTGTTCATAGCCCAGGAGGCTAAACCATGTCCTGGGCTGCATCTAAAGAAGTGTAGCAGCAGATCGAGAGAGGCAATTCTGCACCTCTACTCTACTTTGCTCTGGTGAGACCTCACCTGGATTAATGCATCCAGCTCTGGAGACCTTAGCACAAGAAGGACATGAACCTGTTGGAGCAGTTCCAGAGGAGGCCACAAAAATGATCAGGGGGTTGGAACACCTCTCCTGTGAGGAGAGGCTGAGAAAGTTGGGGTTATTTAGCCTGGAGAAGAGAAGGCTCCAGGGGGACCTTGTTGCAGCCTTTCAGTACTTAAAGGGAGTCTACAAGAAAGGTGGAGACAGTCCTTTTCAACTAAAAGAGGGAGTTTAGATGAGACAAGGAATAAATATTTTACAGTGAAGGTGGGACAGGTTGCCCAAAATGGTGGTAGATGCCTCATGGATGGAGACATTGAAACACTGAACAGGACCACAGAATTTCTCTGTGAATATTCAATGGTGATTGGCAGTGACAACAATAAATACTAAAATACATGCCTGCCTTGCAAAAATGTATCTTGTAGACACCGATTTCAACTAATTTCAGAGATGGTAAAACACTACCAATTACAGTTTTTCATTTCCTTTGCAGAGGTGACGGAGATCACAAGATCACAGAAGGCTAAAAACAAGCTAAAAGTGTAACCTTAAAAAGATTTGATGGGGTTTTGTTTTCTTTGGGTTTGGTGTTGTGTTCTTTTTGTGATTTGGTTTTTGTTTGGGTTTTTTGGGGGGGTTTTTGTCTGGTGGGGTTTTTTTCATGTGTGTATTTTTCTGTGTTTTAATTTCTTCAAAGGACTCCTCTAGCGTAACTAAAACAAACAAGACCACTTGACTGCTATATGGTACAAGTGAAAACCCTTATGTTGCATAAGAAAGAATCCTCAAGAAATGGCTTGGGGAGATACATCTTTTTGTCCTTAACATCGTACTTCAGCAAGGTATGCAACACAAGGCTTGTAATTCAAGGGAAAACAGCAGTTAGACTTTTTTTTTTCTGACAGAAACAAAAATGTTTCTAACAACCAGCACCACACAAAACCCCACCAGCACCCCCCATTTCCCCTTCCATACATATTCATTATCTAGTCACACTGGAGCAAAGCTTAGAAGCAAGAAAGCCATGGATACACTGTACAGACACTCAGACATTACCTGGGCCATGACTACAGAGAGAGACTGAATTATTTCTTATATTTTGCTCCCTGAATGTAATTTCTCAAGCCATTTTGCTGACTGTCGAGGAGGTTTTTAAAGTCTCTCTACCTTCATAACATATATTTTCTCATCTCTGAAGACTATGTCAACTACAGAGAGGAATGAGAACCCTCAAAAGAAATTCAAAGCAGAGAGAAAGGAGGGACTTACTCATTTGCAGTAACTGAGAGACAGCAGTGAAATCTTCAATGAAGTTGGGAGCCCCCACTAACTGTCCCTAACCACCACATTGAATATTTAAAATAACCAGAGGTGGACTGTGGAGGCTCAAGGGTGAAATGAGAGGAGCAGAAGCCCACATTGCCAGCTTTTCTCATCTGGGTTGAGGCAGAGAGAGGTGAAGGCCATGAGAGGCTGAAGTTGACCTCAAACCTGCAACCCGACTGCTTCGTGACATCAGTCTGACAGCTTGCTGTCTTCTCCCATCCCCTACCTCCTGTCACCCTGTTTTGTCCGTTTGGACTCTGTACTCTTACCTGAACCACCTGTCTTGAGTCTCCTTATTGCTGAACACAGGCTTTTTTTGTTGTTGTTTAATGAGGTGGGCCTGGGTCTTACCAGCACACTAGTAACAACCAATCACTATTCATTTACATAAAAAGGGGGTTTTTTTCCCCTCTCTTTTTATGACTAATTTTAAGACTCCAAAACCCCTGATTGTACTTAAGTGTTGCACAAATCACAAACGAAGAAATCAGAACAGTTTTCAAGCTTGACAATTCCTATTGTGCACTTTCTATTTCAATCATCTCTGAAAGCTTCTAAAAAATTAAATTTTACCTGAAATTATTAGTTACATTTGTAGTGTCATTCAATCTGTGATGTACTTACACACCAAAAATGCTTTGAAGGAAGAAGAGAATCGTGAGAAATTATGAATTTAAATAAGGAAGAATGTATCACATAGTAATTCCTTACAATGGAAAAAAACTACAATGAGATATTTTTAAGTGAAATTAAAAGTGTTGTAAGTAAATACTAAGAATATTTTGGTTTTTGTTTACAGAATCATTAGCTAAAAGAAGGAATGAAACTCACAAAGGAAGGGGAATTAACATTTGTTGACATTTTACTGCTTTTGCTTTTTATGTAAACTCAAAGCAATTAAATTATGTTTAAGACATTTTTGCTGTAAGTAGTTTCCATTTACATTTCTAGAAATAGTAATCCAACTATTTTATTGCATTGTTGGGAGCCCTGTAGCAACAGACCAAATATTTAGCAACAGCTCTGTTTGCCATCTTTGGAGCTGGAAACCAAAGACTTGAATCAATTTAATTGCATCAGTGTTTCTCAGCTACAGCACCAGAATGTGTTGTTCTTGAGTTTAAAGGGTCTATTCCTACCTCCTCCCACCCCCAGCAGTCTCTAAATAAACCTATAAATCCTTGTTCTGTAGCACATGAATTATCAGCAACTTCAAAATAAATGAAGACAAAAATGGTTGAATATTTAAACGTGTAACAACTCCATCTCATGATAGATCATTTCAACCCAAAATTCATTTTTTTCTTTGATATCAACTACTGCTATAAACTTCCAGTTTATCATATAACATTACAATTTATGGTATAACCAGCTTGTGTACTGACTATAAACCCTTTGTCAATGCCACTGTAAAGACTTTATAGTCCATAAATAATAGAAGAGTGATAGTATCTATCCTTCTTATTTTACCCAGCACATCCAGAATACAGGACTCTAAACATGTCAGAGGATTTGCTTGTTTTACATACTATATGGTTTATATAAAAAACCCAAACCAAACAAGAAAAAGTACATTTCCCTTAGTATTTGCCTTACACAAACTCATTCAAATAAATAGTAAACAAGTCACAGGTGGGAGTGTGCCTTTGCTTGTTATAACCCAGGACTAACAGTCACACACAAACAATAATCAGTCAATTTATTGCAATATTCATCTATGGCCAGAGTCTACAAAAAATTAATTTCCTATCTCTTATCAAAGAGAATGTGGCTTTTCTTCATGTGTAGTTTTTGGGGATGAATACACTACAATACAGAATTTTAAGTGAAACACCTTTTCCTGGATCACCATGAGGTACTGTTATAGTCAGGACTTACCTTTCTCTCCCAATGTAGCAATTCCAGACCCAGTTATGTCACACATTTACGTTTACAACCCACTGAAATTTATGTTATTTAGGGGGCTTTTCTCTGATGTTGAGGCAAAATGAAGACAGACATTTCTTTCTGTTGCATCCCTTCACACATACATGATGAAGCAGTAGCAACCTCACCTGCTGCACTTGCCAGGCACAAGGACTTGTAAAGATCTGTGCTTCTGGCTTCTCTGCATACAGATTCCCATGCAGGAATAGGCATTTCATTTTTTCTACTGGTAACAAAGGACAAAAGGGGACTGCCAAAAAACCAAACATATAAGCAAGTGTCACAAATTTAGTGTAAAGGCCACTTCAGATCACTTCCATTTTCTAGGTAAAGCAGTCCTTTATATAAAGATCATGGAAACAGGATGACACTTTGTTCCTGAATTCCACAACAAACTCTCTCCAAAAGTGCAGGCAAACAAAACTTCCATCGGTCTCATCTATAGCCCCAGCCATACTTTGACATGCTAGATTTCTGGCTTAGTCTGTTATTAGTTCCCTCCCAATTTGTTTGTTGACTGTTTTACACATTATGCAGCTCTCCTCCTGTACCCTTCATGGCAGGATGCTCATGTTGTCTCACCAGGGACTGCCTCTTCTCACCAAATCCCTCTTAGCACTACTGCAATAGTCCTTCTGGCACAAAGCCTCCACCTGTTGATTCTACATACCAAACTTCTTATGTATGTTTACATGTTCCCATGGTGGATTCCTGTTGCTCTCCCTTCACACAAATTGGTAGATGCCTTCATTTATGTTTCTTGCTTCTTTTATCAGCTCTCAGAACAGCGAATGTTGACATCTTTATCAGGGCAGACTATAACAGTGGGGTGAGGACCTTTTCTCCCTTTTCATGTCAATAAGAGGGGAAAAAAAGAAAACAAAAACCAAACCCCAAACCTATCAAATTATTTCGCACTTCCAAACCCAGGAAAGTGATGTACCCCTTCATCACAGCTCTACAAAGGATCACACTCTTACAGCTCTTCTCTTAGGTCCTCTTTCAGTTCTGCTGAACCAAATGTAGGCAATGAAATACCCTTGTGAGTAGATGTAGCATATCTTTAAATGTTGATGTATTCAAATATCTTTATAGAGATACAACACAGTAAGTCTCAGGTGAACCCTTTGGGAATTCCAGGAAAAAGGCTGCCTAATCTCCAGTTAAACAGGCCTATTATCTCTCACTCCCCATGAGAAAGTGAAGCAGAACTGATTTGATTAAGAGCAAATTAACCTCTCTAACACAGCTACCCAGGGTTTTACACCTGTCACTTTAGTATGACAATTTATATTTATTCAAAAAGCCATGAGACAGTAAATTAAACATTGCCCTAATTAGAAAAATGTCATATGTTACAGTGGTGTAGCAAACTGAACTAATTCCAAACAGTTCTTGTGCAAAGTACATTTCAGTACAGCATTAATATGAGTCAATATTTTTTACACTGTCACAGCTAAGCTGAATGCCATCACGCCACAGGTGTATATTCAAAAGTTCTGTCAAACAATAAGGCTGGACTATATTCAAAGTTCACTATAGACCCACATTTATTTAGGAAAAGTCATCAACTCCTTAATTACCCTATACTCCAGTTTTACATCCACCCTCTAATGTCACAGCATAAAGCAGCTCTCCTTTTCATTAGGTCAGCTGGCACAGCATTCTTCCTAATGCTATTATGGAACTGATAACGGGTAAATTCTTCAACAGGTTACAAAACCATGCAATACCAATGTCAAAGTTAAATTTGCTTCATCAGATAGTTTTTTTTTTTTATTGGTGAGCCTCAGTGGTTCCCAAAAGTTTAAATCTGTGTAACATAAATTTTTAGCTTTACTTGAAAGCCCTTAGACATAACCACATACCCTTGATTTCAAAACAATAAAAAGAAAGGCCAAGTTGTGACTGTTCACTCAACTGATGCTCAGAATGTGGCTAACACAGCCCATGTTAAGGCTTGGTGCATGCTGGGATCAGCACCATTAGATCAAAAGGAGGGCAACTTGTAGGCAGGTCATGGTGGCCCGATAAAGCTAGAGATCATAATGCAACCACTGTCACCTGCAGCTTGCTGCCTGCTCCAGCCATCATCTTTGCACGTGGATAGGTGTGCAAGGATGTTGAGTTATTTACAATAAGTGGGTTTCTTCAGAATCCACTAAATCATGGAAAAGGTAGAGACAAACTTCCAAGCTGGAAGTTATGGGTTACAATTTATGAACCTGAGAACTTGTGAGTATCCTCATGAATTAAGAGATGAATTAGTGAAGGGTTTGCTTTTTTAACTTATCCTTACATTTCAACAGCTTTAGTTCTCTTGCTATCTAAAAGCAGTATGCATACTGTAATTACAACAGAGATAATGACCCTTTTGATAAGTACAAATTATACAAAAAATTCTTCAGACTTACTCTGAGGAAAACATAATAATGAAGCTATCTGAACTCTAACAAGAAAGCAATTTAAGTCAATATTCCCGGCAATAAATATTGAAAAATACACATTTGTTTTGCTTAGCTTGCTAAAATAATTATTTTAAAAAAGATGTATGTGTGAATATATATTTTTCTATATTACATAAAGTAATCCATTTTATATATGTATAACTGTGTATAAACATAGATAAGTATATATACATAATTATGAAATATATACAGAAACAATGCAGTTATTTGCCAGCAAATGAAGGATCTTGACTGGAGGAGTGGGGGAGACAGCGTTTATGACACGCAGGCGTAACAAACACCAGATTAAAGTTGCTGTACCAGCAAGAGCTCCTGCTGCAGTTTATATGTCAAAGGTCTTGCTCAAATTGCAGCTTTCCCCCCTCTTTCCCTCCCCACCTGCAAGGTTGTTTCTCTCTGTGCTGTCCAGACTCCAGGGCCCTGTACAAGGGCAGGTGAGCCAGCTCCCACTGAACCAAACATCATCTAGTCTTTTAATTTGCTCCCTTAATTTCTGTGTGTGTTTCTTCTCACAATCCATAGATTCTCAGGCCTGCATTTGGTCTGGGAAATGCTAAGACTGTCTACGTTCACCTTATTAGCAAATTGATTGAGAAATTAAGGGATCATCTGTGGCAGTGTTTACTAGAAAACAATAGTCCCTAGACCTTCTTCCAGAGCCTCTGAAGGACAGATCAAGTAAAGCAGTTTTTCAAATCTAATGCAGCTATTATCCCTTATCAGATTTGTTTTTAAATAGCTAACATCAAAACCAAAGGGAGCTGTCAGAAGTGGATGTTAAAAAGAGAAATAAGAGATTTGCCATGGCTGTTTTATAGGTGTAAAAGAGCAAAGATCCATTAAGGAATTCTTCAAATCTTGTTTTAGCACAAACACGAAAAGCCTGCCAATAATTTTTATACAGTCTAAAGGCCACTAAGTATAGAAAATTCCTCAAAATATACTGTCAAAGATAACCATTATTTTTATGTGTTATCATCATCAACCTTCCAAGGCTTTATATACAAAAGGCTAGCATCATAAATATACAGACATCTGTGTTATTTTTTGGAATGACCTTGCCTTTACAGCCTGAGTTGTTAGCCAAGTCACGGTTGCCACCACTAAAAAACCCCTCATTTCTTCCTTAACTGTTAAGAAGTAATAGCCATATAGCTTCAAAACTGAAAGACACCAATTAATTTAAGTGGGACAGATGATCTGAAAACAATGCACTGCAGTCAGTCTTGTCACCAACCCTCGTATTCAATGGAGATAAATTTGTCAATAATACATTGCCCAATTTGTTGAATTTCTCTTAGTTCAGAGTCATTTCTCTCTCACACACATTCCGAGGTTTTAAAAAATAAATTGCCACACGCTGTGAGGACCAGACCAAGGAACATCTACCAGGGAAACCCAACCAGCCAACCAAATAGTCTTAAACCATGCCAAGCATTTTAACTTACAACAGCATAAGCCCAGCCCATATTTTAGTTCGGGATGCCATCACTTTCTCATCCTTAGTCTTCTCACGGACTGAGCTGCAGAGACAAATAAAAACCCAGATTGCCTTGTGCTCGTTGCCAGTTTAACCTGAATTAGATAATTCACATGGGCCAACTGAAGTTACACTCCTAATAGTACAACATGGGCCTAAATTCACATATCCCCTTGGAGATCTCATCACTTGGTGCAGAAAAGTCCAGAAAGTTTGAAAGCTGGGACATTGCCATTATGTGAGACTATTTTTGAGAGGGTTCTGTAAAAATCATTATGCCTTTGTATATACATGTGGCTTTTTTATTTTGGAGAACATGCTTTAGAGAAGTCTAATGTGGGTAAAAGTTTCTATTTTCCCTTGGAGTGTCTTTAACCTGCCTAAATCCCATATGATTTAGGATGAGACACTTAATATTACTTGGGGAAATAGCAGAGACGTTAAAGGAGGAAAATAAAGAACACCTTTGTAAGTACCCATTTAAAAAATTCCACCCTTGTGCCCCCAGAGATGGAACTTGTCAAGCTCTCATGCACTCGGTGCCTGCTCTGTCTGCACTGTGCATCCCTCCAGACAGTGCACAGCCAAAATGCATTCTGCCTCTGCAGTTGCTTTAAACCAGAGCAAATGAATAACAGCAGCAGTTGATGTCAGACACAAGCTGTAGCAACAGATCCCTGAAAAGAATATTTTTAGAAGACTTTCAAATTGAAGTTCGCTTTCAGGTCGCACATTTATGGATCAGCGAGGAAACGACAGGAATAACAAGGTGACGCTTTCTAATTTAATGATTGCATAAACCAGAGTTATGGATCATCTGAGAATTAAGACAGATTTAAAACAAAAAAAATGGGTTTACATTAAAATTTTAGGATCATGAAGCCTGTGGGAAGAAAGGAATAAAAGGAAATATAGAAAGGACATCTTCTTAGTACACACCATATGCATCACCAGGAAATTCCTGAGGAAACAGCAGCTAGAATTTATGAGCCAAATACGCATATCAGCTCTCAGATACAGTAGATGGGTTATTCTTTTTGAAAAAGCAAGCACTGAAAAATGAGAGGAAATTGTAGGTTTTATAAAAATAGCTCTTTATGCAAAAAACCCCAAACAAACAAAAAAACCACACACACCAAAAAACACCCCCATATGTGCAATGAACTCTTCCCCTGAGGTATTTTTTAGCCTATGAAAATTGAAAGTTACCAGAAAATTAGACTGCAGGAAAATCCTGTAGCAGCAATATTAAATTTCTGTAAGATGGAAAGAGATGGGCAGGATCATAATATGTGTATTAGATCACAAATGACTTTACAAAATACATTTACTGTTTGTAATCATCAACGTCAGAGCACAGGTGAAGTATTCCCATGTGCCACACCTGGTGCCCCAAAATGGCATACAAAAAGAAAATAATAAAGGCCACCTAATTTAAGAGATTAATATCTTTCATAGAAGTGCATTGTCCAAAGCTAGGTTTGAATATACTGGATAAAGATTTCAGACTGCAGAACAGTCCATTTCAGAGCTACAGGACTTGGACCAACCCAAGAGCCAAGGTGTTTACTTTAAGCTGGTGCCTACTGTCTTTCCAGAACAATATACACAGCAGCTAAGCTGATGCTCAGTGTGGTTTCTTTTCTTGAGGTTAAAGAACATGAGCAGGCAATCAGCTCTGTTTCCCAGCCCACCTGAAAATGAATCCTATGAAACAATTTGTTCTTAACTACACCAGAGAGCTGAACAAGCTCCAAGATAATTAGTGATGGAAGGGAGATGTAGAAGTCCACAGGTACAGGGTGAAGAAATGATACAGCACAGCCTAAAGTCTACTTAACAATGAAACCATGTTTCACAGACAAGCTTTAAAGACCTTAAATCATAGTGTTCACATGCCCCAAAAGACAGCCTGATCAACATGAAATTAGCTTGAAAGTCATGAAACAGAGATACAATGAACATATGTCATTTTTATTTACCTTGCTGGGACTAGAAAAATATGAATCTTAATAAAACATCACAATATGGAAGACATAAGACAGCAATGATGTCTCTCTATCACTCAAATGCAGGAGCAGCTGCTGCAGGTAAGTGCTGCAAGACTAAGAATTAGATCATATGAGCAGACCTATAGTACCAAGGCAATGATACTTTCCTGAGCCCCTCAAACTCCAGCATGATTGGTAGTCAAAGGCTCCACCAATCCCAGAACTCAAGGAGTACCTGGCAACAGACTGTGGCTACTGCTGTCCTGGATGAGGTTCAAGTCTAAGGTTAGTTATGATCAGAAGACTGAAACCAGTCAATGGCTGTTGCAGGAGGCAGAGAGGCCAAACACAAAACCACTTCACAAAACTCTTGGCTTCCCAAAAAATGGAGAAAATCTGCCTAATCTGTATTTTTGTTGTCCTTAGACAATTGTGATTAGTCAAAAGCTAAGAAATTAGGTTTAATAAAAGGGGAAGTTCTGGGACAGAGCCAACAATAACTTTTTATGGTTCTGACAGCATTCAAAGAACATGCTGAGTTACCATTTCAGTATTTTGCAGGATGCAGTTAGAATTATATCATCAGATACATGAATCCAATATGATCCTTCACAAGCAAAAATCAGCAGCATGCCATATGTTGCATATCCTAAACACTAGTCAAAATAGCCTCATTTCATCTGACAGTACCAAGAATTGTCTGGATGTTGCCTCTTCTCTTGGCAGACCAGATAGACTTATTGCTGTGTTTGTTTCAAGACAAGAAAATCACATCCAGCTTTTGTGTTGCAGTCATGAAAAGCATAGAAGCTGGAGAAATATTAATCATATTCTTTGCTTTGGGTTTTGTGGAATTTAATGTTCCCATTATATTTTGGTCATAAAGGGTCAAGCCTATATGCTTTCCAAAGGTAGACAAACAGCTTTTCTCGCACCAAGAGAGCAAAACTCAGTGTTCCAGAGGCCATTGCACAAACTCCTATTATGAGCCTTTTTTTAAAAAGCAAAAAACCAAACCAACAAACAAAAAACCCCACAAAAAATTAAAAATAGCAACCAAAACCCACACCAGCTTTTGGCACATGCTGAATATAAATAATGAGCTGTGTAGAGTTATTTAGAAAAAGGAAAGCACTAAATATGAATATTATGCAGACACAGTCAGGGTCCATTGTGGGATGCATTCCACAAATATACAAGTACCTCCTACCAAAATCTTACTCTTTGCACACTTGACAAATACCATCTGTTTTAGTCTCTGGTGAGTAAACAATAGCATTATATTAACCAATTTGTTGGGGTGTTGGGGGGAACAGCCTAATTCACTCCCAACAAATTAACCACCAACTAGTTGCACTTCAGCTACTACTTTATCACCTGGAGTCACAGCAGCCAAGCAGAACTTCCTGCAAGTGGGCTCTGCCATCTCATCACTGGCCACACCCCTGTCTGGCAAATCCACATTTGTTCTTATTTGGTTGGTAGGTGTTTTGGCTAATATTAGATTAAATTGCTTTGGATTCACACTGGTGATGGAAACATTGTTCTCTCAACCTATGGCCTAGACATTTCTAAACAGGGTACTCACAGATGACAATGTAAAGGTTGAAAATCAAACGTGAGTGTTGTGCTTATATTGAGAGACTGTTTTTTGTTGTGAAAATCATAGCTGATTGACCCACTCTTCAATTTTTCACTTACTCAATTTGATCCAGACAGAAGACAAAATTTTTCCATTCACAGAAACGAATATTTCTTCTGACTCATTTTTATTATGTACACCATTAAAAGGGGAAAAATAAGCAAATGTATCTAATTACATGCCCAGGTTTGGGGACTTCAGCATTTTCAAGAGATAAGTGATTGACTACTGTACCTAAGAGAGAAATTTGGGTCAAACAAATGACTAAGAAATAGATGTGGGACCAAGAGAAAGAAAGTGGGGACGGACAAAAAACCAGTTATACAGAAATAAATGGAGTGTAGATTTTTGTAAGTAATAAAAACAGATTTTCAAAATACCTCGTGGCAGTTCTAGTGAAGTGCCATGGAGTAGTATATTATTACTCCTTACATGAATGATCTGCTCGGTCTACAGCTGAGGGCAAAAAAGGCAGACAGTGTTATCCATTGCAGTGTCTTTAATGAGACAATGTGAAGTTCAAGTTGCACACCACGCAATATTTTTCTCCCTTGTTCAATCTATATTAAGTCGATATTCTGCTAAAACCTAACATTTGTTGCATTTTTCCAATTTAGTTTCTGTCAATGTCCCCTAAAAGTGCTGAGCCTATCAAACTGACATCACCCACACAAATTTCAATAACACTGCTGTAGTGAAAAATACCATTAAGCAGAGGCTGTGCTTTGAGGAAACAGCTCAGCTTCTCTTTCACCCTACATCTGTAAAAGCTTGTCTTTTCATCAGGAGCTGTAAAAGTCTACAAAGATTCTCGCCACAGCAGTGCTCTGAGGCTCCCTTCCCTTTTTATTGGTAGTGTGGCAGGAAGGAATAAGGAACATTACAGGAGATGGCTGTAATGAAAACTAACCAGGATTTTTAACTGAGTGTATACAGAGCAATTTGATAGCTGCAGAGCTGTGTGAACTGTGACATTACACACACAGCTGCTTCCAGTCCCTCCTGCTTGATTGTAATTCTTTATTTGAAGCTTACTGATGTCTCAATCACAGAATCATTAAGGTTGGAAGAGAACTTTAAGATCATCAACCTATTTCCCCCATGCCACTAAACCACGTCCCTAAGTACCACAACTAGATGCTTTTTAAACACCTCCAGGGACAGTGACTCCACCACTTCCCTGGGAAGCCTGTGCCAATGCCTAACAACTCTTTCAGTGAAGAAATTATTCCTGATATCCAATCTAAAACTCCCCTAGTACAACTTGAGGTCATTTCCTCTAGATCTAACACTGGTAATTTGTGAGACCAATCCCCATCTTGCTACAACAAAGGGTTTATATTAATTCCTGCAAACTTACAAAACATCAAACAGCCAAAGGTGGGTTTAGATCTCTCCTTCCCCCTCCCAGGTGATAACTCTGCTTCTTACTCTCCTAGTCAGAGAGACTGAAACCTTAACAGAGTTAAACAGCAGAAGTTCTTTTCAATTCTTTGTGATTTAAGGACACCCCCCTAAGGATAGAGAATATTAACCTCTCATCACAATTTGTTTCTATTTATCTGAGTTTCTATAATCAGTGAACTCTGCCTTGTTACAGATGACCCCAGCAAAGGAGGGAGAACTGGTAGGAAGACCGCAAACCTGGTTGTCAGTCAGGCAAATTATACTACTTAAATTTGTTGAGAAACAATGGGACCAGCTGACAAGAGTAGGACCCAATTTCACAGGACTTCAGCTTCTGTGGTAACCAAACCAGAGTTCAGGACAAGAGGGAAAGGAGGTCATTGCCAAGTCAGCTTGTGACCAATTATGAGCAGACATAGGATGATTCAGGTCACACAAAATTACAAAACATATCAGAATACTCTAAAGGCTTTTAAAGTAGCAGTTAACTGAAAAAGAAAGTAACAGGGAAAAATATTTTGTACCATATCAAGAAAAGTTGCTGAGTTGTACAGAAAATATTTCTTTGAATCATAAAATATTCTGAGCTGGAAGGATCTACAAGATTCATCTCATCCAGCTCCTAGGACTGCACAGGATGCCCCAAGAATCACACCATGTGCCTGAAAGGGATGTCCAAGTGCCTCTTCAACTCCCTCAGGTTCGGTACTGTGATCACCTCCCTGTGGAGGTTGTTCCAAAGCCCAACTACACTCTGGGTGAAAAACTTTTTCCTGATATCTAACCTTAATCTTCTGACTCAACTTCACACCATTACCTTTAGTCCTATTACTATCCACAAGAATGAAGAGATTGGTGCCTGCCCCTCTGCACCCCTCATTTTTCTGGCATTGTGAAAGCTTCTTGTGTGTTCAAGTACAGAAAAATTACAAAAGATACTGAACTACAAAACACAAATTCAAAAAATAAATTAAGCTAAATGGGGGAAAACAACTCAAACTGTAAATCATACCTAGCACGGACACTTAACAACAGCAACACCTTAATCTATGTCTGATCCACTAACACACTGTCTGTTCCTTCAGATAACATATTCTTTCGGACAGACACAAATTTGATATATACCTTCCAGTTCAAGTAAATAGGAAGAGACTGCCAAATTTGCCTGTGTAAATCACAGCAGTCATGGTTTTATCACATCACAAAATGTGAAAGGAAAGATCACTTTGATAATACAGCATAAAGGGGAAAAAAGGTCAATTCTTGAATGCTTTTAAGATATCACAAAATCTGTAGTGATTCACTGAAAATACTGAGCAGTTATACCCAGATATGAAAAGGTACAAAACCTCACCAACTCTCAGGACCAGCCAACCAAACTCAACCAGGTGGCAGTGGAGCATGTAGTAACTGGTATGGCTACAGGATTTGAAACCTTGATTTTGCCTCTAGGTTTCTTTGTGATTACAGAAACTGTGCTTTAAAGCAAACAATGTGCAGAGGCACTGTTAAAAGCTGTTGACACAGTACAAATGAGATCAGAAATTAGAAGGGATGTGCCAGATAATGAACACAGAGCTGTTGATCAGTGTAAAACTGTAAACTCTAAGTATTCCTCCCAACATTCTTCTTAATTTTCTTCAAAGAACTCCACTGCTGTGACTTTCATACCATAATTGGACTAATGATGCCTTTTACATGTATTTTAGAATTTTTTCCCCTCAGAGATTCAGGTAGATTCCTATGAGATTATGTCCCTTCATGCTTGCAAGGTAACTGAAAGTGTTACACATGCTTTAACTAATGTGTAAATGGGAAACATTAGCGTGATCTGCTGGGCACTTCCGACAACGAGTCAGCACAAGTGTGAGAACAGACAACATCATCAGCCCCAACAAGCAACAACTCATCACAGTCACTCCTACACCCATAAAGTAATGGTGGCTAGAGCTTACAGAAAAGGACTGCAAATATGCCTTTGTCACTTAAGAAAGTCTTTGCATCTGCCATATTTAATCCTGGTTAATAACCTGGGAATGTGAAGTTTCTCCAAATCCTCAGGGGTTCTGTGAGCAAATGTGCCTGCATATATATGTATATGAAGATATACATGAATTATATCTACCAAAGATACTTGACTATTATGGAGAGACAAGGTTAATATCTGCAGATGTAAAACAATTATAAAGAATCTACTGTTCCTGGCAGCCAGACTAGGAACATATGGATTATTAATTCAAGCCTCAAATTAGAACAGAGTTAAATTTGTAGAATTTTCAGAATAAGGACAGTTTCATGGTCACATATTTGTAAAAAATTATTTTCACATATTTCTTCATTTTGTGAAATATAAACTAAGAAGTTTTTGCACAGGTAATCACTATACACCAGAAGTACACTTTGCTTCCGTTCTAGGTATCATTTGTCCATTTGAGTTGTACCTGTTCTGCAATGCACTAGTAGTTACTCTGTGAGACAATCAGATTCTCTTGGCTTCCTCTACAGCATTTACAGTGATTACTGAAGACTGGAAGACTTGTTTATCTGATGTGGCTATACCATTTCCATAAGGAAAGATATTATGCCTGATGATGTGATAGTAGAGGGAAATCAAAATGATTCAACATCTCTAAAATAATGGAGCAAGCAAAGTTCAAGGATTCTTACCAAATTTGAAAGATTACAGCAATAAAGGTTTTAGAAGGCACTCTGGAAGTTGTATGGAGAAAATATCATTTTCTCCTAAATTTTATAACTATAAAAGCTAACCTACTGCACCAGTAAACTGCAGCTTTCCCAAGACAAAAATAAATCTAAAAATCCATGAAGGAAAAAGGAAAAAAAATATTGGAGAGTGGGAAAACACCATTACTGACCTCTGCATCCTTCATGACAAAAGAGAAATATGAAGAATATGAAAATAAGGCCCTACATGGTGGAATCTCAGCGCTTGCATTATTTTATTATTTAAGGTTTTTTTAGAGTGTTTGGTCTGTTCCTGCCCTTCCTCTGGTAGGTTGCTATCTTTCTTGTAGGAATCTTCATCTTATATTTGTCTTATAACAAATTTATTGTTACCTTGCCCTCACTCTCCCACCTCTGTCTCAAGAGATGGATGTGTTCCAAAGCCCATTGCATTCGACTCCCCAACAACATATTCTGGTTGTCATGCCTACAAGACACTGCTTGGACAGGCAATATTGAACAAGACCACTTTTCTTCATGGTTTTAAAAAGAACAATGAAGTGATGGAGAATTTTGCCAAAGTAAGCACATGAAGACTTTATACTGAAAAAAGTATGCTGGAGGTTTATTGTAAGAACAAACTTCCCACCTTGGAGAGATGAGAAGACAAAGCTAAACAAAAATCCTCTAATAAATTCTTATAAAATAAGATTAAGAGGAGAGGAACTTGGAAAAGAAACAAAAGAAGATACAGAAAAGAAACCTCAGTGTTGCCTGTAGCCTAATAGGAAGGTTTTCAGTTTTAAAGGCAAAAGCTAATGTAGTTACAATCCTAGATAGAGACAAACTACTTTGCCTTCAGCCTCAGCTTATCCACACAGAAAATGGATTATTGCTCTGAAAGCAGCAGCATTTTCTCTTTATTGAAAGTGTTCATGTTGAAAGAAGAACAGTTTCAACCTTATTTATAAGGCAAAAATAATGCTAATGTATTTGCTTCTTAAGACACTTGTCAGATGCTAGCAGAGTGAATTCATAAAATGTTCACTGATGTTAAACTTGTACTGCAACCTATTGCTTCAGTTACCACACAGCACATAAAAGCCTATCAATATTATTAATTTTCAGTTCAGGATGGAAGAGTTTCTGCTCACCACACAACTCCATTTATGATGCAATTTCTTTCTGACAAAATAAACCTAATTGTGATTCCATTAAATTAGAGGCAGAGGATTTTGCCCAACCCATTGCTTTGATGCCTACAGTTTCAGTGCTAACAAAGGTATTATCACCACAGGTGCACATTACATTACCTACATTAATTAGGGCATGAATTAATTTTCCAGGCTATACTAATTCTCAGTCATTGAGAGAACTCATTCAAGAAGGGGAAAGAGAGGTTGACAAGATAAAATGAGTTCAAAGGTAAGGAAACAAAAGGAGGGAGAACATTGCACTGTGGGATAGCTCCTGAATCCAATTGGTCTCCACACCAGCAGACTGCTAATGCTTGCTTTCTTATTTGTGCCAAGTGATCAGATGAATTACGCTCGAAGTCTTGTTATGGGCAAAACGAAAATGCACCTTGTATATTCAACCAACAATTGCTAATTGAAATACTAACTGTCTAATCAAAGAATCATTATTAGTCTAGATGTAATCATGGAGACAAAAAATATTTACAGAAACAGCATCAATAATAGTACAGTTGCAATTGTTATACACACAGTAATTCACAGCCTTTTTTCAATGTTAATCTTGTCCTTCTACCACCCCTCTGGATCCTCAGGTTGAAGACACCAGTCTTCCTCGAGCAACATCAATGTCCCAGCTCCCTCACTGGAAGAAGTATTATGTTGAAGGGATTTCTTCTTCCTCTTGTACTCTGTAGTTTCACATGGAGCTATTTTTTAATGCTTTCTAACACATTCTTAACCTTGGCTCTTTATTGGTCTGCAACTGCAAGAATGATACTGTACTACTGGGAGAGAGCTAACACATTAGTGTAGCTTTTACAAAGACTAACATGACTCACATCAATAAATGAATGAGAAACAGAGAGAGAAAATAAAAAATTGTGGTGGTAAAATATGATAGCATCTAAATGAGCTTTGCTTTGCTATTGGCTCTGCTTTTAATCTCAGCCATTAAACACAGAACAAGTGTTTGGCTACTCAAACCATTTCTCAGCCACATTATGTTGGTACTTATTTTTCTAAATCAGAAGAAAATATGGTGCAAACAATTATTCCTTCCCTTTTACAGCAGGGGTAAGGGTACACAAGACATTAGTATTTTATCTTTCTTCTGCTATGTCAAATAAAATGTTGATGAGGCAAATTTTTCTTTTCTGTACCCAATTCCCCTACTTCTAGCACCTGCCATCAGGACCACTTATCCCAGAAGCAGTTGTAGGAGATCTTGAGAGGAGAAAGCCTGCAGCTTTAATACTATATCAGTACATTAAGGCACATTAGGTCGTCATCCCCTCCCCTCTTTCTTTCCCAGGCTCAAAATAAAATATAGAATGCAAAAACAATCACTCACTTTCACATGCAGACTAATGCCCAGCCAGATTCTGAGCAGTGGCTACCTGGGGTGTTTGACCCTCCCTGACCCGGGAGGGCAGCTAGATAACAGGCTGCAGACACCCTTTGATCAAGGTCAGCTGACAGGATTTCTTAGAAGCTTCTAGATCTACCCTTGCTTAGTCTCATCTGGCAGCACCAGGCACCTTTGACTTCATCAGATGGCTTCCAGAAGCTCAGTAAGATCTCAGAGAAGGAGTGCCCAGAAACTGGTGCACAAACTGCTGTGTCTGCTGATGGAGCTTTGGACCCTGAAACAAAGCCAGGAGGAGCAAATCCACTTCACACCTGCAACAACTTGGCCTCCCAGCAATGCTGTGAAACCAACCCAGTCACCACAGCAGGGACAACTACCACCTCTTTTATGTCCCAAGACTTGTAACATGTTTCCCAAAGGCACAGAGTTTTCCTGCTCAACACAAAGACCCCAAAGCTATTCTCACCTTCTACAGATCTCATACCTTCTCAAAAGCCCTATTCCCAGGCAGGGTGGCTCCTGCCTTCCTGATGTTGTCAGAGTGCAGGCAGTCCTTGCACAGCCCAGCACACCAGCAAATCTGATGAGATGGCAGCCAGCCTGGGGAGCAGCATGCATCCTCTGCAGAGCGACCCTAGCCACCACACAGCGATGAGCCAGGTAAGGTCACCATGACCAGCACTGCACAACAGAAGGACAGCCTAGCCTGGGTCATGCTTCTCTGGGTGGGCAATAGCATTTCGGATGAGCAGTATGATCAATCAAACTGCTCAGTTGCATGATGGCTTTGACAGGAGTTTCTGTGCTCAGGGTTTGGGCTTTTTTTTCAGCATGTCAGTATGCTTAGGCCAGAGGATTGTTGGTTAGTTGCAGGCAGAAGCCAGGCAGGCAATGCAGAGGCTCATAGTACCTTTTTTTGGCATTTCCAAATATACTGATGGTAATTGTGCATGGCAGAGCATGACAAAAGTTGAGAGTTTACAGAAGAGAAATTGTCCAAAAAGTTTAGGTATGAATGATTTGGCAACACACAAGAAGTACAGCAGGAAAAAAATAAAAGCCATTCCAGCCTGATAAGTTGAGAAAACCTTCAGGAACCCACAATTTTGAAGGGTGAAATTTTCAGAAGCTGTTGGCTGCTTTGGCAGACAAAACACATTAACTTTCTGTGGACAGAGATTCCTCAGCAGGTGAGCCATGTTCAAAATGGAGACAAAGCTGACTAAGCCTCTCAATGGCTTCTGAATTTCCCCCCTTCTTCCCCCCACTCCCAGTTACTTTTGGTCCCTCAAGTCAGGTGTTGGTGCAGACCAGAGGCAATGTGGTCATTCACATGGTTTGATTGGGTGAACCATTTATTGCCAGAGCGTGAAGCCAGGCGTCCTGGCATGCCACAAGCACAACGCAAGAATCCAATTAGTATCTGTAGAAACAAGTCCTCATGTGCATCCCCATTACCTTTTAACAACATCTTGATTGCCAAGGCATAAGTACCACTCATCATTCATGGAAATTTGAAATTCTGAAGTGGTTAGTCAGGTCTCTATGCCATATCTTGTATTAGCTGTAATGCATTTCCATGACAGGAACAAACAGCTTTAAAATAATGTCCAGCAGTCAAAATTTCATTCCACAGCTTCTGCGGTAATAAACCATGTTACATGTAGGCCAACAGTACTTCAGCATTTCACAGATAAACACATACACATTCTTTATCCTTAACAGCTATGTTACACCAAGAAAAAAGGTAGCAGCAGCTTGAGTGGCATTAAAATGAAGGGAAAGTGCAAATAAAATTCAGATTTATTTTGGTTTCATTTCTACTTAACTGCAGTTATTCATAACATCTAAATGCACATTCACTGCAGTTTCTAGATGCACTATAGTAGTTTTTATGCAGTTAAAATGAGTTTATGTACAAGAGAATTGCCAGGAGCCAATTCAAAACTGCTTTTCAAAACCACTTTTCCAAACTAAGTTGCATAGTAATAATTCGATTTGTGTTGTGTCAGCTGGCCCAGAACTACAAATTTAAAATTACTGTGAAGAAATCTAGGATGAAAATAGATATTTGCAGAATCTCTGTGAAATAGCTAACACACCACATGCATTAAGAGAAAAAGTCACAGCAAACTATTCTTGCTTCACTTGAAGACACCCTTGCAGCATTGAGCTTACATCTGCATTCCTAATCCTGAAACATTTCTCAATTATGACACCTTAAGGTTTTTAATGCCCCCTAAGCTCAAATTATTAATCATAATTTGCATAGAGTACTCTTTAGTTTGTTTTATGTGCACTTACAAAGACATTGAACTATAAAGATATTAAAAAGACTTCTGTGAGACTTTCATTATGGTTCAAATAGCTTTTTCTGCAGCATTTATAATACATTGGAGAAGGCCCTGTCTGTCTCCATAGTGTTCCCCAAAGACATTTTCTTTTGGATTCCCCATAGCTCTTTGCATGGTAATTTCAAAGATGAAGGAAGAATCCATTCAGTCCCACTTGTCACCCATGGAAGGAAATGCAATTTCAAGAATCTATTAGAAGTTCAACTTCACCAGTCGCCCAAACCATCTCCAGGAGTAGCCTATAATTTTAAGCTCACTTGATAATTGTCCCACAGTGAGAGTGTGGTGCTTGTGCTTCAGATGTAACCAAACCTCATCGAGTGCAAGAGTTACATGTGGGAAGTTAAGTATTTGTATTTTGGTGGTAATTGGAGACTTCAGATGAGGTTGTAGAGAGCATAGTACAAAGTTTCTTCAAATGCTCACTGAGATGTATTCTGAGCTCTGAAAACTTTACAAAACAGCTAACAAAATAAAGCAAGCAGAGAGGAGGAAAAAATGAAATGAAAAAAATTGGTAACAGAATGCCAAGAGGAAGCTGAGATTGCATTCATTCACATAGAACTTATGAACAGGAACATGACACTTGCTACTCAGGTCACTAAACAGAAAAGACCTCAAAATCTCTACTCAGCACTCCAGTTCAACAAGAGATGCCTTTTTTTATTTTATTTTTTTTTTTTTTAAAGGAGGAATGCAGGAAGAAGCCTAGTCAAGAAGTTTGTGGTATTCTTACTGTTGTGACAAACTAAAAATTGTGCAAAGAATCTCAATTCTGAAAAAGATCAATGGCTCCCAATCATTGTCTGAGCAGAATATTAAAGTGAAACATGCATAATAAAGTAATTTTGATTCGTTTTTGAGAAGTGATGGCATTTAGTGAGATTCAGTAAATTGTCCCTTTCAGCACTAATAACATGTTCATAGCTTTCCCCACCAGACGTTCCATAATGGCAATATAATAGGATTGCAATGACAATTAAACGATTGCATATTTTAGGGCAATGAAGGGTATCCACTAGGGCATGAACCATTAGCAAAATGGTAACATCATCACAGGAGTTTTCATGCTTTGGCACAGCAACTGATAAAGCAGAAGCAGTGGAAGAGAGCAGGTATTCAATTCTTGTACCACTTTCTTGACTTAAAAAGGTAGAAAAACCAGAGACCAGTAGTGAATATTAAAACATCCAGCAAAAATTCAAGTTTGTTTTCAGCACTTCACCTTTCTCCCACCCATTGGAGAGTTCACCTCAGACCACACATAGCCTTTGCTGACAAACAGTTCAGAACAGACAACAGGGAAGTTCCTTCTCTTCCCCAAAGAGCAAGTTATGACCTCTCCTAAAGGCTGCCCTTCACCCTCTCCTCTAACCAAACCACTGCTCTGTAGCACTCACTGCGGATGGGCCTGTATAGATCTGCCATACATCACTGGAAGAAGACTGGCCACAGAAATTTAGTGTTGGTGTAAAACGGTTGAACTGCCAGCCTGGGAAATAAAGCTGTCTGCCCAAAGGCTGGGTACAGAACAATGCAATCATCTTCAGGGCACTTGGGCTCATGTGGCTCCAGAATGGGCAGTCTGGAGATGCTTATCTCCACTGGACCTCAGTGACCTGCTCCAGTGTTTGGCTGAGCTGGAGTAGAATCCAGTCTGACACCAAAGCAACATGCAGCTACATTGTTTTTCACCACTTAAAACCAGACCTTGAATACTGGCTACAGCACAAAACCAGTATCTCCTACAGAGCCTCCTCTGCTGGCAAGAGAACTTGATTCCTCAACATAAACAGCCTGGGAAAGCTTTCCCACAGAATACATTTATGTATAGAAGTGAGAAAATATGATTACAAAAGGAAAGAATAAAAGGGGAAAAAACCCTACCAAACACCAAAACTCCTCCTTCCCCCCCCCCCATATATTTTATGCTTTTCCACACAAATTAATGTTCTAACTTCTGCAGTAACAATAAGGACAAAGCCACCTGCACCAAGTGTAGAAGATACCCAGAGTTCAGACTCTGCATAAATCTGGTCACTGGAATTTACCTTTTTAATACATACCTCAAATACCACAACAAATAGTTTAATGCAAAATGTATTGATAAGTTTAGGTGCTGTCAAAACAAGAGTTATCTCACAGATGCAAGTTTAGCTCCCTAATGCAGAACTGCAGGAAACACTGACATAAGAAAATGCTGAATTCCATCATATTCAACATCATTTCAAGAGAGCACACACATTTTTCATCCTTTGCTTAACAAAAAAATAATGCATTAAAAAAAGTGAAATAACAATCACAGAAAAGGAATGTGGGGAAAAAAACATATGCATGAGAGAATGTTTTTCCTACTTTCTTCTTATTTGATTACTGCAGGAGGACAGAAACCAGAAGACATTTGTTATACTGCTGCATAATCCCATTTGCAGTGATCACCCCCTAATGCAGCAGTTAGAAAGGTGTATTAGAATGCCTTTAAATATTTGTTATGCCTTTATTTTACATGTACAACTAGTGACTGACATCTGCCAACAAAGTACTCCAGAACTCTGGGAACATTCACGCACGTACAAAGATATACATCCAGAATGTCACATGTGGTCATGCCACAAGTTCACAACCCTAGAAAATAATTCTGCTCAAATTAAGAGCATTTGGTGCTAAAGCTCAATAAACCCTTAGAATTCAGATGGTAGGGGGAAATTAAATCTCTTTTTCAAAGACTAGTGAAATAAAAAATGAAATAAAAATCAGCATTACATGGTCAAAAATTATCCAGGAAAGATTTAAAGACATTTACTACTCTTCAATACATCAGATCAAAATGCATTGGGGTTGAAGCTCTTCAGGGCCATAATAGCCACTTAGTCTTTGTGCAGCCCTGTGTCAAAGGGACTTAGGTCTTAGCCTAGGCTCATGGTCACTGCTAGAGTAAGGAAAGAAATGGCTGTCCAAATCAGTTCAATAATTGTTCACTACCTCTTTGACTCAGAGCCCACCTAAATCTCTTTCCAATTAATGTTACATCTTCATAAACCACAATCAGAAGACTGCAACCCTGGTCATCAGTCAGTGTCTTTTCTCCTTTATTACTGGGAAATGCAAATTACAACATTTTAGTCAGAGGACACTGACACTCGAGAAAAATAAGTCAACAATAATCCTCAGTTCATCAAAGAGGAGCTAAATAAATTAATGGATGCCATAACAGAGAGACACCCTGCTTATGAATGACTAGAACTGATTTTCTAGAGCAACAATTAAAGCTGATCTCTACTCCTTATATGAAAAACACTCCAGGATTTTGGAATTCTAACTCCACTGTCACTTGCCTCTTCCTAACATGCAAAAATTAACTATTTGAAATCGCATTCTGGGAATTCAAACCTGCAAGGGTTTTCAGTCTCTCTTTCTTTGTTCTCCAGTAGCTGAAATACTATAAAACTACTCTGGAACTAACTACTAACTATGTCTAGAACCATAATGTTTGAATAACAAACATCTTTTGGTCACACAGCCTGGAATATGTTATTTATTTATTACTTGAAAGGAATACATAGGAACCTATACTCCCATAGCCTATTCCTCTCTTCATGATAGCTCTTAAAAACAGCAAAGTGACAGGAGAGAAAGTTTGAAAGAGGTTTTTCCAGACCTCACACATATCTGGGAGGCATTAAAGGATGGATCAGGTGTTTTGGCATATGGGACCCCCTGAGAGATGTCAACACATGATTCCACCTAGTGAGAAATAAAGCTTCCTAGGCTTACAAAGCAGTCTATCACCTCCATCCAAAAAGCAACAGAAAAAAGACCAGAGAAGATCAGAAATCTGAGAACAACATGAGTCCTTGATGGCTTCCTAAATATCAGGTGTTGAAATAGCTTTAAAAAAGGAACAAATAACCTCCAACATGCACCCCATTTTCTCCAAGAACTTTGTGGAGTAGATGGAAAAAATTTGTAGACTTCCTTCCACACAGCTTCTATTGCAAACATCGTATATTTTAGACCAAGAATCCAGGTTCAACAAACAAGTCTTCAAAGGACAGGGCCCACTGAAGAGCAACAGCAACCCATTCAAAAAATAACCCCAAAACCAAAAGCCACAACGAAGCAGAATGAATGCATCCAATTATCAAGACAAATATTAACTCAAAGCAACTCAAAAACCTTGCATGCAAATCCTTTATCTCTAGGAGAACAAAAATAAATATTTACTGTGTGCCAAATAAAATTAAGAGGTATTTGGCACCAAAGGGAGAAAAGCACTTTGCAACATCACATTGCATAACTGCAAACAGAAGAGGGCTTCTGCAATTAGAAAATACCTTAAAAACATGATTGCATTTTTAATGTTACTAAAAAGGACTTAAAACCACAAAATTAAAAATCAGAATGGAAAAAGAGATTAACAAAGAAACCGCTTTTAGTTAGTTATCCAAGTTATTCTTAATTTCACTAAAGAATAAGAAGTTACATTCTCTTACCCACAGTCATGCTTTGCTAGTCATCTGAAAGCTGTCTTGCATATGAGCTCCACACTGCCTCTTCTTGGCTTCTGGAGGTGCAAATAAGTTTGCTGCTTGAAACCACAAAACCAAACATCCCATACCATAGACATTGCAGACTTTCTTCACAATGGCCAACAGTGAACTCCATCCTGGGAGCTTATCAACAGCACTGATCACCTCAAGATGTGATTGCACACAGCTGCATGTCAATTAAGCTACATCTCAATTAAGCTTGTTTGTTGCAGCGAGGCTGCCCCACTCATTTTCAGATGTAACCTGGGCAGAATTGATTTCCAACCTGCCCCCCAATCCATCACAAAAGATAAAACAGATTTTAAAAGTTTCAAAACCATCAGAACAAAGATCTAATTTCTGCCTCTGAAAGGAGAATTTCCACTGTATATGTCAGGTACAGCAAATCCAGCATGCTGAAGATAATGTTTGTAGACCAAGTTAAACTTGGAAGAAGCGAAAGAACTCTCATGAATTTCATTAGGACTTTTCCAACACACACCTCACTCAAATTTGACCCAAACAATTATTGAATAAGGAAAGTCACAGTTGGGTTATCATTTCTATGGCTAAAGAGGTAGGAAAATTTTTTTCTAAACCTTTCCTTACCCCTTAGCTTATGGCAATATGTTCTTTCAGTTACATAAAGAGCACATTTTAATTATTTAGATATGTTACATAAGGAAAGAAGATGGTTAATACATTTACTGTGCCTATGCAAATTACCTTGGCACCACTTTTATTGCCCCAGTGTACAAGTTTAGAAATACTTCCCTGATATCTCTCTCTGCAATTAGTTCTTCTGTCTCCTTCATTATTTCCTCATCATCTAATTCTCTAATTCATTGTCGTAGCTTCTTCATCTTTGAAAATAGGACATTTCTTCTCAGGGCCACATTATGTAGCATGCCCTGAAGACCTGGCACACATTTCAGGGCATTAGCAGAAAGGCTGCTCCTTTGCTGTATAATGTAGGTATAATGATAATGAGTAATGCATTTTTAAGGCCTCCGATAGGGATTTCAGGACTGCCACACCCTTTTACATAACAAACTACAACAGACCTGTGCTGTGTTGATACAGGTTTATGATTGAGGGAATATGGGCCTTAAAAACCCCACTTTATACATGAAATCTATGTAGTCCATTAAGGTACAAAAACAATGAGTTGCATGCCTGGTCTGTCCTATTTTTCCATGGAATTACAGCAGGCTATGGAATTCTGTGGAATTACAGGAAAAAGGAGGTTTGAAGCCTGGCAGTTAGGAAACAAAAAGAAGCACTGCAAAGCAGTTCTAGCTCTGTTCAAGGCAATCTCTTGGATTTAGAACCTGACTCTCACAGTTGTGGCACCTGGCCAAAGACTTAAAGATCCATGCTACATTTCCCCTACATGAACACAACCTGGATACAGAAAAGCCCATCAAGCAAAATTCAGTCCTTCATGGCCACAGGGTGACACAGAACACTGTATTTAACAGGGTTCTGAGTGCTAGATCTGGCCATATGTCACCAGCACTATGGGATTCAGGACTGTTCTCCAGTATATGCACTAAGACTTACTAGAAGCCATATTAACAATGCCTTCCCAATAAGAATTACCAAGCACAGGTACTCTGCAAAGGAGCAAGCAAGAGCCTTTCAGACATTGTTGCTGGAAGAGCTATGCATGCACGTGAATGTGGATTATCAGAACAGTTTGTAAAGTGAGTACATGGAATTTTGAAACAAATAAACTTACAAAAATGTTCAATTTCAATTTAAATTGCTATAGGGAAAAAAAGCAATTGCCATGCATAATTCCAAGCCCAAATCACAGCCTGTTGAAATATTTGCCATAATATCTCACTAGCTAAATGAACAGTCATCCGCTTTTCTGAGCAGGTATGTTCAAACAAACCACCTCTAACGAGACTGCCTTCATATTTGCCAAACAGCCTTGGCTGGCCAAGTCTACAGCAGTTGGCTGATTACAGATGTCTCAAGGATAGAAGGGTGTTTTGAGAATCCAAATCACTGGCAAACACCTTGATAATGTAGTTTATAGCATTACAGACAATCTGCACATGAGGCAATGGACCTACCACTCATTGCTGCACATCTCTGCTGGAGCCAAAATGGCAACATGACTGCACTCAGTTACACACAATGCAGAGTTAAAAAACAGCAAAGTCACTCTTTGGTTTGTTGTTTTGAAGTAAATGTTTTTCATTAGTACTTCCAGCTGAAGGCAAGTCATTCACCTGTGCTGCCCTCCTGAGGGTGTCCAGTACTTGGTCAAATGTTGGTTATAGTCGTTCTCTGAAGGTTTGATTTCCACCAGAGCCCTCGGGTTTGCACAATTCTTTTGATTTCTCCTCTCTATTCGCAGGAGTTATCTAAGACCCAGGCAGCTGGAACCCAATAGTCTCAGCCTCTTAAACACAGAGGAGTTACCCTTATTAAACCCTCTTGCTTATTACATCCACGTTATTTAACAACCACCACCTAAAGTCAACGAACTGCTACATTTCATCAGAGTCCCATAACTCTGAGCTTCTTTAATATTCGGAAAAATCTCTTTCTTTCAGTGTTTTTCACATTGTTATGTAATGCTGCTGCGGCTTTGCAGCTCCTTCAGGCTTTCAGTGACACTTACTCCAAGTGATTTAGAGCATGCTGCTCAAACACACTCGGAAACAGGGTCAACAAAACCTGTGGTTTTTAACTGAGGGGCAAGCAGACAGAGAATAAGGAGCAGTCACTGTCTGGGATGTCCCAAGTCAGGTTACTGGGTTTTGTTTTAAATACTGCTTGTTCTCTCTCAAGAGAATATTTCCAAAAGAGCAAGGAAGTAGCTGATGTCAGGAATTCTCTTTAAGAGCCTGTGCTGGCTAAGCAGCTCAGTTAACCTAGATCTAGATGTTTAATAATAGAGAAGACACAGGTGAAGTGTTATACTAGGATACCACGCTAGGTTAAACCCTGAATTTCTCCAAACAATGGCTGTTAACCGCTCACTCAAAATTTGGGCTGAATTTATTCTTTCATCTGCACAGATATTCCAATGCAGTGATTTTACACTTTTAAAACTGCTGTTGATCTGCATAATGTAAAATATATTCTTCATGTCAAGTGGCTCTATCCCACATGGTAATGATGCTTTGAAAATTTTAGAAAATATTTACAAACTGATTGATTGTTGCTGCAACAGGACCTGGCTATGAAGCATTCCAAACTCAAGAATGGCTCTATGTGGATCAACAACACCCATTTAATCATCTGCAAGCAAATGAGGAACCGCAAATCCATCCAATCCCCAGTGGATGTCAGAGATGGCTGTGAGGGACCCACAACTCTTGACTGAAGAAAGCCCATCATTAGAGTAGCTACATAAAGTTAGTAAGAGAGTGGGGGTGGATACTGAAGTTCAGAGTAAAAAGGAGAAAGTAAAACTGCACTACATACATTAAAATAATCCACAATAATTTCTTTGACACAAGAATAGGTTGATATTTACAGTGTGGCTGAAACTAGTATCTCCATTGGTTGTGTCTCTACAGCTCAGTTTTACCTCGTTATAAATTCACCTCCACAGCATATGGGGGAAAAGCAGCCTCAGTACTAAAACCACAGTCCAAAGGAAAAGAAAAAGGAATATCTTCATATGACATTCTTGATGTAAATACATTCTCCACGTATAGATGTAAGAGTTAATGCCAAGTCATTAATTAAATCTCTCGGAGGTGCTGAACACATGCATTAATTGTCACTGCTCAACACTTCTAAGATTTTTCCTCTCCCCATAAAACTGTTCCCGTAGGTCTGGTGGTTTTTTTTATTGCACCATGTGTCATGCAGAAGGCACACACAAATCTTCAAAAAGCAGCTTCCAAAAAAGAAATCCTGACGAACACAGTACAGAAGGCTCCTCTGAAGACAAAGAACAAGAGATCAGTGTCTCATCTGCTGTGAATTAGTTTGCTTTCTTTCCTTCAACAACTCTCAAGATGAGAATCTGATCAACAGTTAATCTCGCTGAGCAGACTCTGCTCTGTTATCCTCTGTGGTAGTTCTCTGCTGCTGGGGTAATTTGTTGCTGAACAATTGAGGCAAATACTTGGCTTAGGCTAGAAAGGAGTAAGATTAGTCTGTAATTGGAATATTTTGTCTCATTTATTCTTGAAGATGTGCCATATTACATTCCATCAGCCAGGGGTTATTGTTTTATGAAATCAAGCTGCACCTGGCATTGCATTGTGTAAAACCTGAAGTGCTGCTATCTGCCATCTAGATTTCTATTTACCCAGACCCTGGTACCAATGTCTCATCCTGTGCTGTAACTTTCACTCCCCTCATCCAATTATCCCAGGTAGTCTTACATTAAAAATTAAAAAAATATATAATCTTCCACAACTATAAAATTTAGCTATAATATCAAACACATAATTGTCATGAACCAAAGAAATCCACATATTTTTCTTTATACATTTATTTTATACTTCCCTCAAGTTTTGAAGGTGATGTCTTTTACATCTTTAAACAATTACTACTGCAAATGAAAAATTTATATGCCAAGTAACTGATTGTATCACAATTTCATTTAGTTTGACCTCTAGATGTTTTCTTTTTTTGTGTGCTTTGAGATGATCACAGGCATAAAAACAATAGGGTATTTAAAATTCAGCTGCATTTATGGCATACTTGTACTGATGTATCCTATACCACATATGACAGCACATTTCTAGGAAGTATACTGAAAGGGAATTTTAAGATAAGTTCTGACTTTTTGTATTTAGAGATGCCTAATAGAATAGAAACTTTCATTCTCACCATCTAATTTTCTTGGGCGCTACTGTATCTGCTACAAAATCTACCTTTGAAAGGAATAAAGAGACATTGAAACATGTGCAGCAATACTTGTAGGTAGTTAATTCTAAACCATCCTCTTGTGTGTATAAAGTTGACACATTTTGATGTTTTTAATTAAGCCAAGTTTTTACTATGAAGTTTATACTAACTTCACAAATGTGAAGTCAAATATTTACACTGTTAGAAAAGAGGATAGAAAAGAATAACCTTTCATAGATAAGTCCCATTTCTAAGATGTCAGTTGGCAAGGGTGGAAGAACAGATTTTTACATTGCTCTTGTATAAAGCATTATAGTATCAAAGGAAGGACAAAAAGAAGGGGTTTGGTTGGCTTGGCAGAGATTTGGCCAGGGAAGGAAGAGCTTAGTCAGTCCTTTAACCTAAAAAAAACAAACTGAAAAGAATAAAAGAAAATTAAATAGACCTGTATCTTATAACGAGACACAAATGAGATTGAGTTTAAACTCAGTGTGGTGATTTTCCCCTGCTATTAATGCATTTCTATGTAACCACATAAGTCAAAGCATATTCTTGTTACATATGGTATTTCTTACCCATTCTCTAAGACTAATTAACTATAATCAATTTAAATACTTTTTTAAACATCCACAGACATCTGATACCTAAACATTCATGTTAGATGTAGAAGAGGAATGCTTGAGTTTTTGTTAACTGTAAAAACCTGCATCTTAAAAAGCATTTCAGATTGTGGAAGTAGCAGTAAAGACCAAGACACAGCTTAAAGAACTAATAAACATACTGAAGAACCATCAGAAGGCTGCAAAAACACAGAAAAGATTCACTGCTGTGCTGCAAGTAAAAAAAAAAGATATAGAATGTAGGAAAGGAAGCAATCTCTTATTTCCACTATAAAACAAATGCTGTCACCTCAGGGATTGCCTTTTTCATTCCTTATATACCAGAGTACCAAGAAAAAGGTCCTAAATACTACAGAAAAAGTGTTCCCCTTCTTGCAGTGTTAGTTCCAAGTACACCTCTTAAAGAGCAAAATTTTATGTTACGGTCAAGCCTGAGATTTCTCTAAGAACAAAGAATACATTTGTTTGTCTTTGCAAAATCAGTTCCAGGGTGTGGGACATAATGAACATTATTAGTTTGATCTGTTGTTTGTAAGCAAGCTCTTAAATAGGTTACTTTAACTTACTTGCATGACTATGTAGATTTTCTTGTGAACACTCCCCTTGAAACTCGGTTTGCCTAATCCCTCACAAAAGTTTTTAACATATCAAAACTTTGAATTAGAAGCTGATTTGAAAATCATGAGGTATTAAAACCAGGTGAAAATCCACCAGGTGAAATCCATTTGACTGTATACAGTCTAATGTCACCCTGCACTCTCAAAAATTACTTGATACTCACAAGTGATCTCTTTGATAGCAGGCAGTCTTCTCTCCCAGACTGAGCCACTTGTGTTTGCAACGCTTGTGTTCAAGTAGCTATCATAAAAATGTGAAGGTTTGTAAGCTGGGAAGTCGCTGTCTGACACCTTACAAGTAGAACAAGCCAGAAGAAACCCCTTGTCCTTCTAGGAGTCTCACTGCCAGCTACAGCTTTCAGGTTGCTCAGGAGGACCTGCCCACCAGCAAAGCAAAGGTCTCCTCTTCTTGCAAGTACTTCCACTGTGCCTGGCACTCTCTCACCCAAGGCAGCTACCTGCTGTAGACCAGCTTTATCTCATCAAGCAGATTTAGAGAGTAGCTTGGTTTTCTCTACCATTCCGTAGGCTCCCTTCAGAGGCACAGCTGGTTTAAGGCCAGTTCAAAAGCTTTTTCTGAAGTTGTCTGAATACTACTCTTTTTTTCCCTAAAAATATTTTGCTTCTGGTCAGACTCAAAAGCAAGAGGTCTTGTTCAGATCAGACAAGCTAGTCATCTTCATGGTAATGTGTTCACCATAGATTTATTTGATTGGAAATTATGCCTAGAATAATGCTAGACAGAAAATAAAGCCAAAGGACCTCCTTATGCCAGACATTACTGTACACAGGCAAAGTACCTAGAAACTCCAAGTTGTAAGACTCTTGGGACATAGTTTCTGCCCCACGAAAATGAAGAGGAAGAAGAAGCGTTACTTCCAAAGCCCCACATGATCTGTAACACCCAGGGAATCTGGCCTCCACTCTCTACAGGGCCAGTAGTTGCAACTCCTCCCCAGGGACACCCAAGCACTCCCCAGGCTCCTGTAGGTATTGTACTGGTTCACGTGCTTCACCTCCTTCAGATGCCTTTTGGCAAGAAGGGAGAAAAAAATTGACTGCATTCCCAACTACACAAGCTGAATTTTAAAGTACATGTTTTTAAACTTTTTCACTCTCAAAAGCTTGGGGGTGGAAGGAAGGTTAAAAGCTACTAGGTCAGTTTTCAAGTTACTGGCACAGCAGATGGGAAAGGTTTAGTTAATTTTTTATTTATTCTTTTAACACTGACAAGCAAACTTCTTTCCTTTTCCCCCCTTCTTAACATTATCCAAGCTGGTATGCCTGGGAAGTTGAACTGTTTCTAGCCTGTTCACTTCAAAGTATACCCATGTGAGGGGTGGCAGACTGCCACAGAACAGCATCATAACTGAAGGTGACAGCTCCTTTGGAGAGACACAACAACAGTGTCCCTTTGCTCATCCTCAGCAAGTTCAGGATCCCACACTGACATCTCCTCATCCCTTTTCACAGCCCTTATTCCAAGGGGGAGAATGTAGATGCTTTCATCTTCTCTGTCCTCCAGCATTTTCCTTTGTTTGCCTAAAAAGAAGCGCCTGATCATGAGTTTTCAGCAACCTTTCATACACAAGTCTGTCAGAAGCCATTACCTGGAGGTGCTGATCACTGTTGCAACATTCGAGACAAGTTGGTAACTGGTATTTCTTTGGAACAGCTACAGACAAAAATAGTCTGAGTTGCTGCTAGGTTTAAAATCTGATTTCTCTAATACGGCATTTTTCAGAATGAAAGATATTTTCAGGGTCAACAAATTGCACATGAGATATGAAAGAAAAGGTAAGTATTTCTATCCCAAGGATACAAGCCAGAAGGATGAGAATTAAGTCTGGGGAAAAAAAGGTTCTGTGGCAGTTAAACAAACAAACAAACAACAACCCAAGAATATAACCCCAGCAAAATTATTGAAGGAAACATCAGAAGTAAGAACCCAAAGATGAAGTTAAAGGTTGCAGCACATATACTCATGCACTAGTAGTTAATAGCTCAGATGTCAGAAGGTTGCTGGGGACAATTGCTAGGTAGGTAACACTACTACATTGTAAAGGCATTTTCAGAGCACAGGACAGAAAATGCAGCCTGTATTCTTGTTGTGCTGAGGGTTTATCAAGTGTAAGTATAACCAACTGTAAAGCAAGTGGGAAGGCAGTGACATTTCATAAAGCCATTTGAGATGTCCTACTAATATCTGATACTTAAAGAACTTGGAAATCTTAGAATTCTTGCCTAGATGGGACACAAGCAAAGAAGAAAAGTGGCAACATCATCAACCCCAGAACCACAGCACAAGCTGTTTGCTCTCAGGCAATTTGCCTGCTTCACCTTTCTCACACCTGCTGCTATAAACAGACAACGATATTTGTTAGCTACAGTAATTTCAGGCATGGGGTAATACCTCAGAACCATACTACTTTGCCAGAGATAAGGAGCTGAATTTTAAAAGGCAGTGTGATTTACAAGCAAGTTTCACTTCTTTGCATCACACTAAACATGCTCTTTGCTTTCTGCATGCTGGCAAACTTCATTCTAGTTGGCAGTTTCCATTGTTTCTCTACTGCAAACTGGATCTGTGTTTTCCCAGAATTCTAACTCCTCTCTTGTTTCCATTTCAAGATAAGATTCAGTCCATAAATAAGGTGGAGAAAAAGAAAAGACAGAAATATGCATATTTGCTGCCCCAGATGTTATTTATGTCAGCTTCGAAAAAATAAAGTCAGACACTGACAGCCCCTACAGTAATCAAATATTTTCTGTTCATCTCATACTGATCTTGCAAGAATTTAGCTTGTTTGATTGCAAACAATCTTCTCTTCCCTGTAGTTACCAAATCAGATGGCTAGCATTTAAGTGTAGACAATAAAGGGATTATTAAATAGTTTTCTTACACAGCAGAGTTAGTGTATAATAATTATTCCCTTTTCTTGCCATAGATGGGTACAGAATGGAATTTAGATCCAGTAAGTGGAATAAGTCTGCTTTCCAGGGCTGTGTGTCTCCCTCACCTTTGTAGAGTATTTTGTGCCACAAGGTGAGCTATCATAGTAGTTCAGACAAGAGTTCATCAGGGCCAGTCTATCATCTCCAACATTAGCTGCAAGCAGACAGCCAGGCAACAAACCAGGATTAGTGTCAACTCATGTAACATTTGGAGTCCCTTTCCAAATCCCCAACTATATTCAACTCAGGAGAGAGTTTCTGAGCTCAGTTTGGTTTTCTGGAAGCCCTCCCATGGATCTCACTTCAAGATGCTTGCACAAGAAAAGAATGTTATAATGACTAAACTCCTACACTTTCCTGAGCCTTTTGTCAGAAAGAGGATTCTCACAGAAACTGGGCATCTTCAGTAAAATACTTTTAATTTGCCTTAGTCTTTGCTGTCACCAGCCACAAACTGATCCCAACTGTCATTGGATTTGGCTGCTTAAAAAGTGGTATGGCTAAGCAGTTGAGTCAGAGATCTCCGGCAAGGCTGAATGTCCCCTGCAGGGCCACTGAAAGTCTGCAGCTGCAGTTTGTGTTATACTGCAACTTCTCTGGCATCTTCTCCCAAGACATCATCTCTACAGCTTAACCTGTCAGGATTCTGCTCATCTTCATGAACTGATTTTGCTTCAAAGGGCACAGGGAACCTCTTTTTGGTTTTATCCAACATTAATCAACACATCTGTATAACTTCCTTTTGACTAATGTGATCTTTATACACATCTTGGCTATTTTAATGTTTGTTATTTTTTTAAAAGGGATATATCTTCTCCTTTGGTTAAAAAGGCCTATAAAACTCTGTGCTGTTCTAGTCCAGATTTCAGTTGTTCAGAAATGCTGCAGGCAAGTTCCCTAATTCAGTTATACCAGTGAAACTGTCCCTGTTAATGTGTCTTCTTCCAGAAGGAAAACTAGGGAAGAGAATTTCAGTCCATCTGGTCTCTTCAAAATTAGGAATTACAGAGGTGTGAGAGAATAAAAAGAAAACCCACACAAACAATAACAAAAACTAAACCCCTACAATCTCAAACTCTACCCACTCTTGGATTGAAACTTATTTTGCCTGAACTAATGCTCCTATCTCCACCAAAAACACTTCAAATTCTTCAGTACTTTTTTAGAACTTAAAATTTTAATTGGAAACAAACTGCTCTGTGAACTGCATAGATCACATTAGATGTAGGCAATATAGATTCAGATGTGTCAGGTAGCTTGGAGCTGAAGTTCAGCTGTCTAGACATTTCAAAATGATCAAAATTCATTCTCATTGGTGAGAAAGAACTTGTGTTGAATTCTAAACTGGAAAGACAGAGAAAAGCAGGCTGAGAGAGGGGCTGCGCTGTGCACACAGCCGGACTATTTACAACATTCTGCTTCGCATGTCACAGTTCAAATCTAGTTCTGTACAGCTGATGCAATTCAACAGAGTGAAACTATTCCAGCACTTGTGGCTATTCTGCTTCATTATTCTTCTTCAGTAAAGCAGGTATGTTAGGGTTCGGAACTTCTGAACTGTGTCCTCAGTACTCTGAACTCAATTTCCTAGCAACTTTCACAGTAAAAATAAATCCTGAAGTGTTGCATTTACTAAGGGAAAGTTATAGCACAATTTCCCTCCCATTTCTTTTTACAGATAAAACCACCAAACACCCAACAGATTTAGTCTGAAGTCCTGTTCACTTTGCATTAGACAAGCTCTTCAATTGAAATTCAAAAGTTTTGCCCCCCTGCCCTCCAGTAGTCTCAAGTAATTAGAGAAGAGCAGCTGAAGTTTCGGGAGTGTTCAGTGAAGTGATTCTGGAGAGAGCTACAAAATGCTGGTCCTCCAGGGTGCAATTACAGCACTCTAGTGAAGGCAAGTGTAGGAGAGGCAGGTATGAAAACATTTCACGCACCCATGCAAGTCTTGTGTGTAAGATCACACAGATATTTGCAAAACCGGTCTTTGATTCTTACTGTGTGTTGATACTCCTTGGTTTATTTTCACAAAACAAGCAAAGAAACCTCCTGTCAGATATGACTTCCTTCTCTATTCCCTCTTTTGTGTGGAGATGGTGTCTTTTTTTCACTTCCTACTGCAACTATCCTGTGTTTTAGAGACATGTCACATGGATTTTTCACCCATAATGACCAGAAAGAACAAGCGATGCAAGACACATGGTCCATACCATAAATTTTGGCAAGTAGAACTTAATTTTCAGTGGGATAAGTGAACAGATTCAATCAAAACCAAGCATGCCCTCACAGCTCCCTGGAACAATATAATTGTCCATAGCAGCCCTCACTGCCCAACCTTCTTAACTGATCCTGTACTTAACTTCCAAGAAGGAAGGAACAGTTTTCTTAAACAAGCTTCACTGGAAAACAGCAGCAGAAGTCACTTTCAGTAAACACTTTGTTGAACTTAAAGGAAATGACTAGGAAAGTGCCTTAGAAACCTTATCAGAACACATCAAACTACAGTCTATTTAAATGCCTGAGGTGCAGGATTAAGTATGTAAGTATATACCAACCAGCAGTTAATTCTAGATAGTAGCACCTGCTGTTAGCACTCAATTAATGGTCAGTGTGGTTTTCTGACTACAGTATCTTCAAGGGATGTGACAATCCAGTCCCTAATGCATTCATACAGTGGTTAGAGACAAATGAAATCTGCTTTTAATTTGAAGTATTGTACACATTTGAACAGCTTAATTAACTTACTCAGCTTTTAAGTAGCACTTGCAAACACTGTTATACAAATAGGAGGGTCCAGTTAACACAGAGCAAAAACATTATCACTGCATTTGAATGATGTTTGATGATCAACATCTTGTTAGCCTACGTGAGTTTGCTGTTATTTGGAGCCATGATCTGGTCAAAACCAGAAATTCAGTAGTTGGCATTCTGTCAATGTAGTACTGACAGCTTATAGGGGACATATGAAAAGACCTCTCTGAGCAAAAATCTTCAAGGAAAGGTTTGGATTCCTTAGTCAGTATTCCAACACTGTCAGCACAGCCAATGCTCTTTAAAATGTTTTTCCTTATGTGACCTAGAGAGAGAAAGGCAAAAAGTTTATTTCTTGCTGTGTTTGTAGCTCTGATGTGCTCTCTGCCTATCTCAACTGATTGAAAAGTACAGTTACAACCATAGTTATTCAACAGCAGCACATATTTCATAGAATTATCTATGTTGGAAGAGACCTTTACAACCAGTGTCCAACCATTAACTGTCACTTCCAGGTCGCTGCTAAACGATGTCCCTCAGCACCACATCCACATGCCTTTTCAGTCCCTCCAGGGAAGGAGACTCCAACAATTCCCTGGGCAGCCTGTGTCAGGGTTTGGCAACCCTTTTGTGAAAGAAATTTTTCCCTCATGTCCAACCTAAACCTCCCCCAGCACAACCTGGGGACATTTCTTCTTGTTCTATCACTTGTTACTCGGGAGGAGAGATCAACGCCCACCTCACTCCAACCTCCTTTCAGGTAGTTGTAGAGAGTGAGATGGTCTCTCCTGAACTTCTCCAGGCTAAACAACTCCAGTTCCCTCAGCTGCTCCTCACAGGACTTGTGCTCTAGACCCTTCAACCACCTTCATTGCCCTTCTTTGGGCACACTCCAGCACTTCAGCATTGTTCTTGTTGTAGGGCCCCAAAACTGAGCCCAGTATTTGACATTCAGCCTCACTAGTGCCAAGTACAGGAGGACAATCACTTCCCTAGTCCTGCTGGTCACACTATTTGCAGACACAGGCCAGGATGCTTTTGGCCTTCCAATTTAGTCCAGTTTTTGGATAGCAACTTCCTTGATTGTAGCTATCACAATGTAAGCAGGGAGGACAGTTCACTCCTCCACTTTGAAATGAAAGGAAAATTGAAGGTAAGCCCACTGGCTTCAATAAACATGCTATGGCCACAAGCTAAAATTCTTCATGTCCTCCAGAAAAGGACAATGTATGGAAAACAAAAAAAAAGTGAAGATGCAAAATGAAAAATTAATTTGAAAGCATCTTGTGGTCATTAGACCTTCACTTTCAGCAGGATGATCACTGGATATTTAGTGCCCATTTAGACTGGGACACACTTTATGGAGCTTCCTCAGATTGATCAATTCCAGAAGTAAAGAGCTTTTAGGATTTCTTGTGATCTAGAGCATTCATCTTTAGCCTATTGGGCTCTAAGATGAAGGACAGCAAAAGACTCACTTCCTCAGGAGCAAGCACTGCTTTTTTTTTTTAACCCCCCATGACTCAGACCACAGGCAAATTCCACACTTGACATAACACTTTGCTCTTTTGGTCAGACTATTCAGAACACATAAAAAATAAATAACAAGGCCAAGGAGAACTCAAGGATACCAGGTATTTCATTGCTTCTGAGGATGAGGAATCAAGGGACCAAACATATTAGAGGGACATTCCCAGACCTGCTACTGAATTTCTCAGGTGTCTTTTCATTTTTGTTCATATACTGTGTATTTCTTTTTTTTTTCCTGCTTAGATTCTGAATGCTTCCTGACACAGGCTTTAAGCCTAAGAATATATGTGATTTCCCCCCAGTTCTTTTGAATATTGCTATTCTCTCTGCCTTCATTTCTAGCACAGTTTGACATGTATACCATGAGATCCCAAACTGCCTTCCATTGCAGATCAGCATGGCACTGGCACAATGACAGAGCTGAAAGCCATAAGAAGTTATCATTATGCTCTCAGAAATGCTATCATAATCATTCATACGTTATGCATTCACCAGTTAGATATATGCCACAGATCAATCACATGTAACCACAGACACAAATGACATGATTTAATCTCTGGTGCAATAAGGTAAAAATGTATGAAATTCACACTGACTGCAACTTGCACCATAAGCAGTGCACTCAGCTAAAAAAAGTTTGTCATCTATAGGGACAGATCACAAATGGAAAAGCAACCAAGAATGCTGCCATTTTATCACTACAGGTGCAGAAAGTGTTTGAGCTTTAGTCATTTATTCAACAGGAGTTGATATAATTTACAAGTTTATTTTACTTGAATCTAGATTGTCAAGTAGAGGCAAAGCACTGTTTTCTGTTCTCCACTTCTCATTAGTATTACAAGTCTGACAGGACTGTAATAATGAGGAAATATAAAGGTCATCTCTTTGCTTCCTCATAACATTAAGGGGGTGGGGGCTGGGCATTTTGACAGTCCCACTTGAGAAAACAAAGATCAGTCCCAGTTGTGGTGTTAATTTCCACCTAGGATGACCGGAAGAAGATCTATAGGACAAGAATTAGCTTTAGATACAACTCTTTCTTTAAAGAATGCATTTGCTCAAAATGTGCCTATGTTTGGATTACACAAAAGCTTCAGCCTGCTGTAATTTCAGAGTCTTTATATTATACCACCATTACCTTTCCAAGAACCCACTGTCTGCAGCTGCTACTTTATGACACAGCGATCTTTCACTGGAAGTAATCTGCATTAGATGTTATCTTGTTTCATTATACTCCTTGATTTGTCTTAGTCTGAATATTCATCTTTGGAAAACAGGAAACAAAAAGCCACCAGGCCTCCTGTGGAGTGAATTGTTTTTACTACTCTTCTGAAAATGTTAAGTACAGAGTTATTATTAAGTACAGAGTATTACAAGTTAAACAGTGCTATTAGTCTAGTGTCAGCAATTTCTCTCTCATTTGCATTAGACTTACTTGAAGTACAAAAGAACCAAGTCTTTGTGATGTAGTCAGAGTCCAGCTAAGTCCTGCTCTTTTGTTGCTTGGAACAAGGGTAGCTGAACCAGGCAGATACCAGCCCAAAATGCCATCTTAGGGGACTGCTGTTTCTGAGACAGCAAACAGGATCTGGCCAGAGGTGCTGGCAAAAGCACCACAGCAGAAAAAAAAAAGTGTCCTCTTTTGAGGAAATAATAAAAAAAAAAATCATTCTGTTTACACACAGACTGAGTTTAGGCTAACATCATACTTCCCAGCCAAAGGTCAGTCCTCTTAATGGCAACCTGTGCAGGTGTAGCACATGAAAAGGCACTAAGTCTGTAGAATAAGGACTTGCACATATATTCTGTAACTATCAACTACAGAGAAGTTTTTGGGTCTTTCAAAAATGTACAGTGTTAGAGAAGAAATCCAATGTAACTGCACAGGCACAGCATGAATCATGCAGCAGTAATGGTTACTGGAGCTACAGGTTTCAACAAATGAAAACACTGGAGTCAAGCCCAGGATATTGGAGTATGAATTTTGGTAGCTCACTAATGTTTTAGCAGTCATGCACTACTGGGATCTATTGTTTTTTCCCCATCAAAAGGATGATATCTCACAGCATACAAAGCATTATCTAACAGCAGTCGGATTTTCCTGAGATTCACAAGTAAGCTGAGAAAGCAGTTTCTATCAGCCTTTGAATTCACAATTTGATGTGAATGTGGCCATTACTTCTAAAGGCTTCTAAAATTGTATTACTGAAAAACCAAACTGGATATAGGGAAGAAAGGATACAACAAATACAGCAGAACAACTGAATTTCTTCTTGCTTTCAGCTGAGACAAAGTTTAGCTTCAATAACATCACATACTAACAATAACTTTTCCTTTTGTAAAGGCCTCCTCCATCTGTGGTTCAGGAGGCTATGACGTTAGGGAGTGTTCCCAAAAATGCCATAGCTCTAGTCAATTAATAAAACAGTTGCCACCAGACTTTTTACAAGACAAAAGCATACTGATAAAGATGATATTGTTTCCAGTTAAAACATTTCAATGATGTTATTCAGTGGGGTTCAGGAAGCCTTACAGAAACATCACTATCTTACTTGGTTTAGTTTTCACTATATCTATGCCCAAAAAACTTATCTAGATGATTTAAAATGGGCCCCACTTGCACAGATCACTTAAATTGCCTATGCTTTGCCTTTGAACCAAGATCACTTAATAGCCTTTTTTCTCCCCTTTTTCACTGTAGATATTTTTTACTTTTTTCATGAATAGTTAATGTTGAACAGTCACACATTCTGCTCAACTCCTGTTCTTGACCACCTATGTCACAACTCTGTTTAAACGATAAAACTGCAGCATTAATGAGAATTAAATTCTGCAGAGATAAAGATGTATGAATTTAGGCAGCAGACCCTAAACTGCATTTAGAGTTTTACTGGATCCTCATGAAATTTCACCCTTCGGTTTTACTTCGTTGAAGGCTAGTAAAAAAAATACTATAGTTCCATGGAACTCTTGAGAAGTTAATCTACTGATGTGGCATATGAACACTTTCTAGTTTGATTAAAAAGTTATCTGAATATATCATACTGTTTACATTAACTCATGGAAGTTATCTTAGAAGAATGTTTCAACATCCTTTTAGTAGTCATACGGAGACATTGAGAGATAAAGGCACACTAATGAAAACATTGCTAATGAGATCATTCAGAGACCATTTGGGTTGCATTTCTACACCCATTCTTGCAACAGAGACTCCAACAACAAATACTTTGTCACAGGTATGTAGCACTAGTCACTAGGAAGGTGTATTTCCCAGGTTTTTAAGCTGTAAACCTTGATGGCCTGTTAAATCCTACTTAATAGGACTTGCCTACCCTTGAATGCTAGCCTGGACTACTGGATTGAAAACTTTACACTCTGGCACCCGTTGCTGAACAGATGCACCTGTGGATGTGCAGATTACTATTCAAAACAATTAATTCCAGAAGAGGACTTCTGTGAATCAAAATTGAATTTTGCCTTGCATGCCAAGAGGCATTTCAATATAAAATTTAACACAGCCACCTAACTAAAATCTGTAGACTCTAGTATTACTTTGAACATCAGCTTGCTTTATTTTCTGTCCTATCAAAACAAATTTATTCAAAAGTACAAAAGCTATAACACTAGTAAAACTGAGTATTGGAATCCACACCAAAGCCAGCCATAGGATGATGCCTCAGAAGTCATGACATCCACAAGCACTGTCTGCCCACACCTGCCCCCATTCCTCTAATAACTTTTTTTAAATGTTGATGTCTCAAAGTTTGACAGAAAGATCAATTGATCTGCTGACTGTGTGACATTTCTACAATGCTCACGTCTAGAAGAGAAGAAACACCCAGATAACATTGTTTCTTGTTTCTCTGAGGACAGCAGCAGTGATTCCAACCCTACCCTGAAGCACAAGGACAGCACATCACCACCCAGGCACCCACAGCATGCTGCTGCTATCCCAGCCCAAGGAGGGAAGCAGCTCAGCAGCAACCTACAGTGGAGAGAGAGCAAGGGCAGCTGGCAGGACACCATGGCCAAGAAGTGAGTTGCAGGACAGTCCCAAGCGAAATTAGGTTCTCCCTGTCCACCAGCAAAACATTTTGATGCTCTGTTTTGATACAGCAGCATTTTATTTGTATTCTCAACAGCTTTTTTCACCAAAAGTATACAATGAAAGTCCTCACAGCAACTCTTCCTCATGGTCACCACCAATAATCCAATGGTAGTTACACACCAATTTTCAAATCACACTTAAATGTCATTCACACCTTGGCAGTCCAAACAAGTCAGAAAATATGCAAAAGAACAGACTTGGTCTGGCCTTCAGCATATAAGAGAACAGTTAATAACACTGCCAAGGCTACAGAGGGTCTTTTTTTAAAGTGATGATGTAACAGGGTCTAACAACTGCTGCAAAGTCCACAGGTTGCCATGAGAACACCCCCCCCTTGGAACTTGTTTCCAGCTGTTTTCCAATTTAGGTTTTCAGACTCAGAGCAAACTTCCACTCATCTTCATCTCCCTTTTACTGTTTCATATTCCAAGAACATCCCAGCAGCAGCTCAAGAACCTTTTCTCTCTGACAATTACCACATCCTCACTCTCCAACATATTACTCTTCAAACCTTTTCCTCCACCTCTGTTATCTAATAGTTTTATTTATATGACTATATTTAAATCTGTCGAAGTAAAAGTGTTCAGAATGCAATTTCCATTTTGATTTTACAGAATGGAGTTACAGCTAGTTGGAAATACAGAAGTGTATATAGCAGGTTTTAGTGCCCATTGGCTTAAATGCAAGTCTTGTACCATGCAAGGTCATTTCTTTCCACAGGCAGGAGATTTAAGTTTCTATTACAAAATGTTTCATTTCCTCACATACTGAAAATGAAGTAGTTCACTCTGATCATTGAAGGACAGTAGGCTTTTAAATCTGATAACATATTATTTAAACCTGAACAGTTATAATGCACCAGTTTTGCAAGAATGAGATGACAGAAGAGATATTTTAGAGGATGCAACAAGTATTAGAGCATTACCAAACAGCCACTGCAGTGCTTTAAAGTCCCCAGACACCACGACAAAGAAAAAGACATCCTCTCTGTAGTAACATTGCTTTGATTAGCAGCAGACAGAAGCCTACTAAAAAAAAGTAGCTCTGGAAAATTAATTCTAGCAGAATAAAGATGCAAAACCAAACATTTATAATTCTCTAATTCAAAATAAATAACCTTAATTTGTATAAGAAATAAGGCATCTCAACTGAATTAGGGACATTCTAACGCTGTGACTTCAAAAGGTTTAATGTTAGCTAGGTAATACCCTACACATCTTAATTTAAACTCCTTAAATATTCCTTTTGTTGCCAAACACCATATAAGGATGTTTTTATTTCATATAAACTATATTGATCCTATCCAAGTTATACTTCTTTTTGTTTATAACTGGGTCCCTTCTGCCTCTCCCCTCTACCCCATTCTGCTTCAAAGCCCAACAGCTAGCCTTACCTGTATTTTTTAGGTTTCTTTAAAAAAAGTTTTCTACATGTGGTTACTGCTTTTTTCCAATCCAGCACTTCACTGTTCTGCTAAACTATGGAAAAAAATTTTCACCTCAACTTTTACCAACACTGACTTCATGTACTTCAGCAGATGATATGCTCCATAAGCTTAGATAGATGCCTTCACACTAACTCGAGATCCAAATAAAATGCCTGCAATCTCTTGTATCTTACGAGTTCTACAAATCCAAACCACATCCCAATCCAGGCTGTTTGCACTTGCAGGAGTGCCAGGATAGAGTTAGGTTGCACCATAGGTAGAATCAAGAACCCTAACAGGTCCCTCTAACATAGCTATTATGGTAATAGTGGGTCATAACTAAGCTTCCCAACATAAAATAAGCAAGTACTCATTATTTTAGGTATAATAATTCTAAGTCTCCATCAAGAGATACAAGCATTTAAATCTTGCAAGCTCAAGCTAAGATCATTCAAGAAAGCTTGCAGTTATGGACAACAGGCTTTGGCAAGAGACTTACAGGATCACAGTACAACCAATATTGGCCTATAGCATCAAGGGGCCTGGGCTTGAAAGTCTTTCAGATTTTATGATTGTAAAATTGATCTTTTTAACAAAGAAATCGAAGTAGTTACCCACACTGGCAAAGTGGCTACAGCAGTGGCTGGTGTATGGGATTCAGATGAAGATTTCAGGGGGTACTTTACCTGACAGACGCTCAGCAGTGGCATGTCAGCCTTACTGGAAGGAAGCCCTCTGCTGTTTTGCCAAGAGAAATCAATTCATCACATTAATATAACAAGTATCATTGCCAGCCTTGGCTATGTAGCTGCTGCTGTAGATGGAGAGTGTTGACCCCATCAGCATACTGCATAGCTGTGCCAGCATCTGCATGCAGGATTCATGCTCCATGGCTGCATGGACCAGCCAAAACTATCTGGGACATATTCTATTAGAGATGATATTGCTTTTGCTCCAACAAGCAGTAAACTCTATTGAGATTGGTTAATTCAATTTTCCCCATCTTATCAGATTTCTTTTTAATGAAACTGAACAATACTTTCATTTGTTATGTTATTAGGTTTCCCAGTAGTAGCAGCAAGACTAACTTGGTTGAAAGCTAAATAACAGCAGCATTGTGCCAGTGTTGACTGTTTGTCATCTCCATGTGCCAGCTTCTTATTGCAAAGTCGCATTAGTCCATTTCTTTTTTGTTTCCCATCTGTGGGGATTCACAGCTTGGAGATGGTCTTCCTGCTTCACCTACTTCATGGATTAGGATGTACTTGCATCTAATTACAAAACCCTTGAAGAGTTCTAAATTTATTTGGGATGTCACAGAGATAGTGGGAGACTTCTCTTTGCTTTTTGGAGGAGAAATGATCATCTTAAATTGTTCATACTTACAGTTCTTGTTAAATAAATATCTTGCAGCACAGACTATTCAGGTTTTCATCTGAGATAAAGCATCCAAATCCTCCTGTTGTGTTTATCAACTCCAAATCCTTTCATCAATTAACCTCCAGAGGTGCTCAAAAAAGTTGCTCTTCCTTCACTTAAATTCCTGCTGCTTCAGCTGATTTATCACATTACAAAGACATACACTGTGTTGGTATTTGCAGGGAAATTGCATTGTGAAGGCAGTCATTTGCATGATGCTTGCTGAGACTTTTTGTTTTAGCTCTACCTTTAAAGAAATGTTTTGTTTGATCCAGGTATTGAATGGTGGTGGGAAAAGCAGACTGTCAGCTGCTGCACATTGAACCCTGTAGCACATGAGTTCAGAGAAATGGCCCAGAATGCACAAAATTATTTTGCCTTAGCTCTCAAAAGTCTCACCTGACTTTGGCGTGGTAGGGGCCCTGATTCAAAACCAGTAAGCTAGGTCTGCTGCAGAGCTCCTTGCCAGATCATCTTCACTGGCAGAGCCACACAGTGTTGTCCAAAGCCAGAACGAGCTCTTGTCACAGAAGTCAAAGACACTATGTAATCTGCCCACACAGCATTGGGGGGAAAATTGGGGATTAAAACAGCTTCCAGCTCCAGCTGTCAGCCAAAACTTGTGCTCCTAATTTACTTCCTGGCCTTCAGGTACCACCTGGTTCCCATTCTTACCTTCAAGTCCTGAGCACATAATATGCTTTCAAACCTCTGTCTTACCACCACCCCTTGGTTTATTTCTTGTAAAAACTGCACCCAACCAAACCCTCTGCAGATGCTGCCTTCTGTGGAACTACTGTACACAGAGCCAACTATGCACAGCAGCCACAGTGGTTAAGGGTCAGGTGAAGGCCTTACTTTTACAATTGCTAGCAGATAGTAGCTGAAAAATCTAGTAAAAAACCACTTAGTCCTGACAACATCCTCCCTGTCCTACGGAATAGTTGTCAATGATACCATGGTTAACAAACCACACAAAATCCTTTTTGAGCTTGATGTCTGTTTGTTTTTAAAGCATTTACTAAAACAAATAGTCTTGCCCCAGTTAGCAGTGGCTAAGCAAGAGCCCGAGGCCTCCATCCCCAATACTGCTGTGCAACTGGAACACCCTGCCTGCTGCAGGAGCAGCAGGAAACACCTGGCTTTTGAAGCAACCACCATGGAAATGGCTGAGGTTTAGCATTTTCCTCCTGTGCTTACAGGAATGGGTTTCCTGTCTTCTGTAATGCTAGAAGCCACAGGAGATGCTCTGCTACACATCTTCAGTAATTTGCAATGCCCAGATCCTGTACAGCTCAAATAGAGCAGCAATATACACCTCTTCCACAGACCAACAGAGCTCCCCAAGAAGTAATTTACCTTAATAATGATTACACGTATACCTCTGACCTCATAAGGAAAACCTACTCCAGTGTCACCTTAGAGCTCCAACCACCTGCTGCACTTCATGTTCACCCTATCCAGAAAAGTACCAAGGACTCCCAGCTCCCCTTGATTTCAGTAACACTTTTTCTCCCCCCACCCCCCACTAACATTATTCTACAAATAAACTAAACAATTATAACAGGAATACTAAGACATTCAGTAAATGTTCAATATTAGAGGTACTTAAATATTTACTCCTGAAGCTAGACTGGAGCTCACAGTGTGCATTTTACCAAAAACTAATTATTTGCATTACAATAGCACCTGGGAACCTAGTCACAAATAGGACCCTGTTGTACAAACACTGAACAAAAAAAGACAGTCTCTGAGAAGCTTTTACACTAAGAAAAACTCTGCTGTAATTTCAACTACTTATTTTATTTCCAGGGCTGAGCTCCTAGTATGCAGCTGCATAAGACAGTAAATATATTCTTACTCTGAGCACCCTGTACATAAATTAAAAGCACAAGGAGTCTCTGCATCACTGGCCAGCTCTTACCTAGCATAACTCCTCATAGTTTCATATAAAACAGCAAAGCAGAAACCATTTGCAACACACTTTTGGCAAATAAATTGCAATCATAACACTGTAGTTATATATAACTTATTTTAGGAATCTGAACACTAAATCTGAAGATGGTAAGAACTGGTGTTTTGTAATTGATTATGTCCCCTGCAGCATAGTTTTTACTTACAAAACACTCTGGGCCAAGCTTGTCATTAACCTTTTTTCTTATATCTGAATAATTAAAAGCAAGTACCCTATACATTCCAGAGAAGGCCATGCACAAAGGCAAAACATGAAGTCGGTACTGTCTGTACCACCTGCCCCTACATCCTACAAGTTTTAATCCATGCTGGGTTACAGAAAGTGGAGTTAACAGGTTAGAAGTGTAGAAAGCAGCCACACAAATTAAAACCCAACATGTCTGTGCATTGTCTTCTCATAATTGACTAGTTCATTTAAAAAATATAAAGACTAAAATGTATCTCAGCTTCTCTAGTTCAATAGAAACAACCTGTGACAAATAAATCAGAAATCTGGGTGTCTTCTGCTTACAATCTTAGTCTGCCAAACAATTATGCAGTGAAATGTTCTAATTGCACTTTGATTTTAATGTTAAAACCCATTTCTATAATTTCAGTGGATCTTTACAACACCGTTTAATATTTGCCAGTGAAGCAAATGAGCTGCATGTAACATTTACAGATGGTTCATGCTTTCCATTAAGTCTGCAAGCTAAGATTTTCTTTGTTTACAAAAAAAAATAAATAAAAAGGTAAATGCCTTGGAAAAGTACCATGAAGAGGAGAGGCTCACCCACACCAGTCAGTGCAGCCTGAATTTCTCAACAGCCACAGGTGAATGGGAGCACTAGGATAACACACAGGTTTCTTACAGGGGACATCCCCCCCCACCCCCCCCAGCCTTGGTCAAGTGAAGAGTTTTATGACAAAGGCCTGCTACTTTCTAAGACAGAAGTCTTGGATGCAACTGGGTTATGTTTAGGGTTAATGAACCAGAGCACTTTAGACTAATCTGGTAAGGGAGTAACAAAGCTAGTTTCTCATGTCCTCATACTATCTTCTGGCCTTCTCCCATGATCTGCTAGAGATCAGTGAAGCAGCTCTCCCACAGGATTCTGCCTGTTTCTGTTTTCCTAAGAAAAATTTATATCAGCAAAAATTGAGACTTTTCAGCTCAGAAACAATGTAAAAAATGTTTCAAAGAAAAATCTTTTTTCTTTTCCAACTAGTTTCTACTGCACTTTCATTTTTTTTTTTTTATACAGCAAGGTTTCAGTGTTGCAGTGTTTGAAGTGGCATCATTCTGACACACTAACCAGTTTAAATTATATTGACCCAGGGTTCCCACAGCAGCTATTGATTGATCACAGTATGAATTGAGCAGAAAGGAGAAGAAAGGTCAAAACAATGATGATCTTAAAGCTGTACTTTTGTTCAAGTGTCTACTCTATCTGGGAATACAGTCTCTGGCCCCTAGTCTATGCTGATACTAGGAAGTGACAAAATACACTGACATGTAAACACAACTTTTCTATGCATCAGAACAAGAACAGGATTCAATGTACATTTTGTTAATGACTAACTGGCAAGAAGTCAAAGGGATTTAACTGATTTTGACCACTATTATAATTTATACATCAATATCAACAAAACGCTGAGAAGGAATTTCTTTGATTTCAAATCCCTATTTTTGTGCAACTCTAATTTTGACCTAAATACTATTTTAAAAAAGGGAGGAGGAGATGGCAGAGGAGATGTGTGCACATTTGTTTTTAGGGAGGAGTTGGGCAAAGTTCTACTGCCAAAATCCAAACACTGAGCTTCCATTCCAGCATGAGGAACCTGTCCTGCTGTGGGGCTCTGAAATTATTCTTTATAAAGTCATTCTTCTCAATAGCTTGTTCACTTTGAAGTAATAGCTTATACACATGCAGAACTAGCAGCTCTGCCTCACAGAACATTTAAGCTGTAATATAACAAGCAAGAACATCATGATGGTTGTTTACCACTAATGCAAACTGCTGTTGAAGTACTGTATTTCTGAACACTCACTCTGGTTGGATAAGCACCCTGAACATTCAATTAAAGTTACTGGTTACAGTCACCAATTAAGCTTCTTTACACAAAACCAAATCTTTTTTTTGTTCTATAATCCCCAAGTTGTAAGATAAAAGTGATTGTATTTTTCAAAATTATTTATGTTCTAAGCTATCCCTGACATCTTAGGCAAGAGAAAGAAAAAAACTAAATGGGTCTGTGATCAAAGGAACTAATTTCCTATTTTCAAGAGCTCCATTTCAAATGTGCAAACTCACAATCTCTGCACAGCAATTCTAATTTGAGGGATGTATCAGAATTAGGCAGCACAAGTGCAGCATGTTCAGCCAATACATCTCAGAATTAAATCTGCTGTGCTGGTACATGTGCCTTCTGAAAGAACTGTCCTACAGCAGCACAATAACCCTAACCCAGCTCCTATACATTTTTAAACCCAATACATGATAAAGTATTTAAAATTCACCCCACAAACATTTCTGGAAAAGTAGGTGGAGATAAAGCCTCAGATATGGACACATTTAAGCCCAGGGCAGCATAAATTCTGTACATTTCTTCTCCTCTGTATTTTACTGTCTGTGCAAATACTCCTAACCTTCAAATGAAACACATGTAATGAAATCACAAAGCCTTATTAAGAAGTACTGGTTCCTTGCATCACTTCAGGCAATTGAAAATTCACAGCAACACAGACATTACTTATTTTTCCTCCTAACCACAGTATGAAGAACTGTGTAGACACACAATTGATCCTATAGTCTGTTTCTGAATCATCACCAAGGCACAGGAACTTAGAGGTCTATTTTCATGCTGTGTTGAAAGGTCTGTCTGAATATGAGGCACTTCTACTGTGATAACTTACCCTCAAAGTATATATTTGTGTGATTGCATCACGTTTCCCATCCACACTTCCTGTGTCTGTTGCCTAGAAGCGATGATCACTTTCAATCAACAGAGAAAGGGAGGCCAGGACTAGTGAGCACCAGTGAGGGATGAAATGAGACTTTCCTGGAGCACACTTATGGCCAGATCCTTCAGTCTCTAGTTCAATGTTTCTGTAGGAAATGGCTGCTTTATTATAATACAAACACTCATACTTCTGCTGTTAGCTTTACTTTCACTAATACTGGTGACTACATATCACCCAAAAGACACAGACATTACAGGACAACTCCCAGCTGCTACTATTGAATTGGAAGAGAGATTAAGGGCCCCCAAACACAAGCTTGGAGGGATTTTTCAAACTTTTTCATCCATCACAGGAGGGATTGATGCACATGCACACTCACCTTCCTCTTTTCTTCTAAGTGAGTGCCATAACTCCTCTGGGGATACTTTCTTCAGAAGCTTGCACTTTCTTTGCTGGCTGTAAGAGCCTACTACACGAATTAGGAACTTTTCTGCTAATTCAGGGACACAGCTGATCTTCCTTAATGCCCCCACCTCCTCCCTCCCAGGTCACAGCTTTTTGGGTTTGACCTTGCTGCCCTCCTAAACAACTCTACTGAAGCAGAGTTTGCTTAATTAGTACCTCCAAGCAGAAACAAAACAAAAAGCCAATTAAGTGTTTGTGATCCAGTTTACATGGATTCTGGAGACAAACTATCTCTAAGTTTCTAATCAAGTAACATGGAAGTGGGACATCTTCAACTAACACTCCACAAACCAGTAACACTTGCAGTAATCCTTGTTCACTTCTGCTGACCAAGCCAGTCTCACAAATGGGCACAGTACCAGCTGTTAACTCACTAAGGCTGCTTGGATATTGCATTGATTTAATAACACATATTGCAAGAGACAGCTATTAGGAGCGAGATGAAGCGCTGGTTGCCTGCCTAGCGTGGCAGCTCTGCTGTGGTGCTAAGAAAGGACCTGAACAAACAAAAAAACCTCTTTATGGAAACTGATCCAGACAGACATCCTTTGACAGAGGCTTGTGACTGGCACACTGCAGTGGACCTGTGTGAGACACAGAAACCACATACCCCTCAAACACAACTTAACTTCTGGATAAGAGTTTGCTTTGTGTCCTGTTCTCCTGACCTCTGCCTTTGAGGGCTCTGCTGCAGCATTATGCTTTACTGTCAGCCTCATACACCTTTTCCCAGGTGTTCCTGGAAATTCACATAGTGTTTATACTAATACTTTAATTTCTGCAAACCTTACATGCTATTAGTGTCAATTGATTAACTTACTTAAAACCCAGCAATCCTCAATTATTGCACCTTCCTCAGCCAAATGCCTGTTTTCTCTCTTGCCTAGATTAACCTTCCTCAGCCCATAGCCTTCCTATTCTCTGTTTCATAACCCTTTTCCCTCTTTCTCAGGAGGAATCTATCATAACTCATGATACTTCTGCACCAGCACAGTGTCTCCTCTGTGGCAGGTCTGCCCTTGGCCAGCCACAGATGCCCACCCAGCTGCTCTCTCATTCCTCCTCTTCAACAAGACAGGGGGATGAAAATAAAAACAGCTCTTGAATTGAGATGAAGAGAGATCACTTACCAATTACCATCCCAGACAAAGCAGACTCAACCAGGAAAGGTGGGGAAATTAATTTTAGTTATTGCCATGCTCAGCCTTCATCCACCAAGTCCTTCACTTCCTCCCTGTTCAAGGCCATCTTTAAGACTTTGAGATTTATTTTTTTTTTACTAGCCTCTAAAAAAAGCTAAAAAGTAGAACAAACATGAGCCTTTTTACATCAAGTAACACTCACCCAGGTTGGTTTTTTTTTTTTTTTTCCTCTTGAGGCACAAATCTTCACAGCCAAAATATTTTTCTCCCATAGAAGAAAAACTCATTCTGACTCCCATGGCTTCCACACATGTGAAAAATGACCTTAGAGATGCCATGCAGGAGTAGAAATATTGCTGTACTAGTAAAACTTGTCTTTAATGCCTGGTTCTTCAGAAGAAGCTTTGCTGCATTAGGAGATCCCACCTGAAAAGCGCCTGCAAGTCAGAAAACCAGGTGCAGCTACTTGCAGGTTTTTATCTTACTAACTGGCCAATAGCAAACTGACCATTATAAGAGTATGTACAGATGGTTCAATTAACATAATTACAAGAGTATCTGTTGGGCTGAACTCCACAGGTGAAGGGATTCTCTGATTTACTGTCTCCATAAAACAAAATAAAGCAAAATAAAATAAATAAATGAAGGCAGCTCATTCTGAGTGATAGTCTGTGGCTGCAAACATTTTAGGTTATTACATTTTACATGGATATAAGTCAGTATTTTTATCACATAACTAAAGAGTGTGCCCAGAATGTGAGCTGTACTATAACAAACTCATACATACAACAGCTTCTCGAGTACCGGGGACTTGGCTGAAGGGCTTTTGAGTTTTAAGGAATATACTTTTTTCTATAAAGCAGCTGCAGAAAATCAGCTGGTGACCTGTTTCTGATGCACAGTCTGCTGTATTATCCAGCATCACTTAAAGTACCACACAATTGAAATAAGAAAGTGGGGGACAAGTCTAGATTATAATACCTACTACTGAGCCAGACAAACCTCACAAGAAGGATTTTTTTGTTATTATTTTGTTACTGCTAAGCCTGTTTAAAAAAAAAAATAAAAATCTAAGTCTCCCAGCTTTCAAGTTTGACTACTTAGTTTAAAGCAGTGAAATGTTCTACTTCTCAGCTGCCTTTTCAATAACAGTTACTGAACCAGAGGATCTCTGGAGAACATTTCTTTTGCAAAGGTCATAAAGGTGGTTCTTCTGGAGATGACCAAGAGCTACAATTTCTGTTATCAAGGCCTCACTCTGCTTAGGAAGCCAGTTTTTGGTGTGCTGAGCTGAATGCCTGTCTTACCTAAAGTCAATGGCTAAGCAAACTCAGATTTGTTCAGGCAAAGAGTACCTAGAAGTGTCAGGTCCTACAGGCAGAGAATTACAGCCAAATGTCACAGAAATTGTATAAAATGTATTTGGGTGACTCTCTTTGGTTACTGACTACACTCAGCCAGCGTGAGGTGGGTGGGGTAGGGAGAAGATCCCAGCATCTCCATTTGAGGAAAGTAAATGAAAAGTGATGCCACTCTCATAGCCAGGAATTGTTTTACTTATGAGTTGGGGTATTAAAAACAGCTTATACCAGCCAAAAAGAATTATAATCTGAATTCTTACTAAATTAGGTGCTTAAGTGGTGTAGGGAAGGCAGCATGGCAGGAGACCCAAATACAAGCTTGTGATTCCCCTGTACCTCCATTTTCTTATTCTTCATATTTAAAGTATATAATTAATCCATACAGAGTTTTTCATACAATACAGTTGATTAACGCTAGTAATTTCAGTGCCTTTTTAATATAACAAATCTCTTCTGAGAAATATTCCCAGTTAATGATCTGTATCATTTCTTAAAGTTTGCCTTCTAACTAATTTTAGTGGAAATATCATTAAATTCTTCAGTATACTTATTTATAGCAAGGACTGAATTAGATTTTAGTTGTTATGATGTTACCATAATAAAGACCTACAGCTTTCAAAACACAATATTCTGCCTGGTTTAGGAGCTTGAATATGAAGTTTTGGAACTAAGAGTAGTTTATAAAGAAAAAAATAATTTGGGAAGTAGAAAAAGATTTCTGTGCCACTTTGAGGCTGGCTGAGCCTCATGGGAAGATGCCTTGGGGTGAGGGTTGGTCCACATCTCCTCTGTCCACAGCTTTGCCAAACCTCCTGCCCCTCCCAGCCCTCTTCTCCCATGGCTCAGTCCTTGCACTGCATCATTCCACACCCCACCAATACCAATGAGTTGAGGCTGAGCTGTAGACCTCTGGCACTGAAAGGATGTAGACAAGAAAAACTCAACCCTTCTGTGGGGTGAGAGTGCACTTCCTTTTTTCTGCTCTTTCTCCATAGCCAAATTGTTAATATCTGTTCTCTTCTTTTGTGCTTTGTGTGCAGGGTAATAAGAATCATCTTGTGCTTGACCCATGCCTTTGGTCTTTAGGGCTCACTCATCTCTTCCCCAGTGATGGTGGAGGGCTGGTCGGCACTGTCAGGTGGGGTGCAGCCTGGCTACCACGCTCCTCCTTCCTACCCCATGGAAGACATCCATAAACCCCAGGCACCACCTGCAGTCACCTTGGCTAGTTGTACATTCCAGTCAAGGGGTCTCCACCTCTCAGTGCTCATGCTTCCTATCCATTTCTAGCCTTTTTTTTCCAAGGCTCAGTGGACTCCAGCTGATAGGAATCTGAGCATAGATGATAGAACAGGTTGCTAAATTTCTGCTTCAAACCACTGTGGAGATGCTGAATGTGGCAGTTTGGCCTCCCTCACCCACTACAGGCCAAGCTCAACAGGTCCTGCACCCTATATTAAGCAAACCACATTGGAAATGGAGAGCAAGCTGGGCCAGTGCTCAAGAGACATCAGGAATTCCTGACAAAGGGGCAGTGCACTGTGCTTATGCAAAGACATGCACAGGCACAGCTGCCTGGGAAATGGAGCTGGGGTGGCCAGTGAGAATGTACATCATCATCACATGAATTATGCATTTCTTTGCATGGAAAATGCTAAGCATATTTATGCATCTTGCTTTACTTCTTTTCATTTTACTGGACATAGCATGACGTTTTTCCCCATCATTATATTAGACTTTGAATTAAGGCAATTTTCTTGTTGGGGGTGAGAGTTTGGTTGGTTGGGTTTTTTTTTTTAATTGCTACTTTTAAATTCTAGTGAAATAACGAGTAAACAAATAAAAAATTCATTAGAGAGAGGCAGCTCAACTTAGATGAAAGTTTTACAGCATATAGCTCTGCTTTCAAAAGCAGAAAATCCAGTCACCGGGTCATTAGCACAGCAAGCAGCACCACAGAAATGAGGAACATTACAACTTGTGTCGTTTGCAAGATTTACTAATATTTCAGTGTCTGAACAGCAACATTTCAGCCTAAAAGCTTCCCAAAAGGCACTTAAACATTTAAAATACCAGCACCAAATGGCTACGGATGCATTTACTCATTACAAGCATATTTAAAACAATGCATTTGGGCTGGCTTGTGACAATTTTGGGGCTACTGTGGGAAGGCAAAGGGAGGGCAGGAGGAATATTCATTCCTTATTTCACCCCTTCGCAAGGGCAGCCAGAGCATGGCTGCTCTTGAGCGTGTGTGGAAGGACCGGTGCCGTGCCAGCGGTGCTTGGGGGACTCATTGCCTGTACAGATTACATTTTACTGTTTGAGTGGCAAGATTCCCCTGAAGAAGCTAACACTGATTATGATCCTAGCTTGATGGCTTTGCTGCTTTGAACATGTCAAGTTAATTTCATGCTGAATAAGGAGAAAACTTATGCCTGTCGCAGTGCTATATATCAGTCAGGGGCTAAGAACAAAGGCTTTAAAATCCAGCTGACTAGGTTTGCCACATGGCTCAGTCACAAAAAGGGAAATGCATGTGTCTCTGTGCTTTTTACAACACAGATGAACTTTCCTTTGGAAGAGAAGGTAGCTACAGAGGGGTCTCTGGTACCATGTAAAGTGGCTTTGCATTATGCTCTTCAGCAATGATGGAGGCACTCTTGGGAAGGAATGGCTCTGCAAGTGTGTTGGGGGCTGCTCCTCTGCATGTCTAGATCCTTTCCCCAGGTCTCTCTTGAAAGATAGCTGTTATAGTTAAAAATGAGCCCAAAGGGACTTTTCCCTTCTAAAGTCAGGTTAATACACTGAGAAAGCAGGAATCTTTGGGTGGCTTGTTTGGTCTTTTATTTGTTTCTTTTGTTGTTGGTTTGTTTGTTTGTTTTTCTCCAGCTCCAGACTCTTTTATGGTTTTTAAATCTTTACTTGCTGTTTGATCTTCTCACTCTCCTTCAGTTTAATATTAGAAATTGTAAAAAGAGTCTTTAAAAGAAAAAACAACAAACACCCTCCCCCACTGAGTTGAGTTATTTAAGCAAACTGCTTCTCCTGGATCAAATATAAAAATAAGGTCTCAGAAAACTTTCATAAGCTGCACCCTAGGAATGCAATTACTACTGAAAACAGTGCAATCACAGTTGCTATCTTCTAGAACTAGGCTTTAAAACTTCAGTAATATTAGAGGTATAAAGGAAAGTCCTGGAGGTTTTGCAGATGTCCTTCATAAGGAAAATTCCCAGATCTCTGCATCTTGAAGCCTTTTCAGTAGTAAGTTACACTTTCTGGAAGATGGCTAGCAGCCAGGTGCAACTGAGGGCAGGGCACTAGTGAAAAGTTTTCTGTTACTTTTTAGCACATGCATCTTTAGTGTTATGAAAGGAAGGAGTGTCCTATGGTCATGTTAGGAGCTACTGGTAATTTTTCTATTTAAGGGGAGAGAATTAAAAGTGATTTAAGAGCTAAGCCTCTAAACTTCCTGAAAAGACTATTGGTTTCCTTCTCCTACCTAATTCTTTGTCTTTTCTTTCCACATTATCAACAAATTCACAGAACACTTGTTTTGCTTTCACTGTGGGGATTCCAGGAAAATGCAGCTTTCAATTACCCTTAAACAACTTACCTAGGCTGGGTTATTATACAAAATGTTCAGGAGAACATAAGGTAAAAAAAAAAAATAAAAAAATTCATTCATTATTTTCTCTTGTGTATGTGGAGGAATGCAACTTAGAGAAAAGCCTTAGTTCTGTGTTTTCTTCAATCTCGAATTTATCTTTGAATGCTAAAATAAAATTCCTGTATGCAGAAATATGTGAGAAGAAAGTGAGTCACCCTCTGTTCCCTGTTGCACAGCAGCCTAACAAAGACTGGCAGTAGTAATAGGAGAGGGACAGTGATAATCCCATTAGATTGGACAGGGCCTCGCTCATTTAGCAGGACAGCTGGCAAAGAACTGCCATTGCTCTCCTCCGTGGTTTGGGAGCTGTGACTGTAGCCTCCCCACCCCCCGAGATCATCACAGTACCAGGTATCAGCCAGCACTGGTCCCTGCGGTGTGCAGCCAGAGCATGGCTCAGCCAGTGCCTGTCACCCAGCAGAGCTGACAACCTGGAGTTCCTTTCTCAGGCAGCACATGGTGATGACTTAATAATCCTGAGATGGCTGCATTTGTGTGTTTTACATTGTATAATTATTAATTGCTAGTGTTAGCTATTTAACACATTACTGTTCTCCTTAAGTAATGATCCATTTTACTGATGATTTGCTTCTAAGGGTGTTTCAGTAATGATATTCTATTTTTCTGTTCGCAGACCTATGATGGGCTCCACACAGGTCTAAAATTCTACATAGTGGTGCCAGGACCAGGGTGACTAAATGATGAAGAGTTGGACAGCTGGATGAGAGCACAAGTTCACATGCATTTCCATCATTGTGGCACTGGGCAGAAAGATTTCACTACTAAGTCCTCCTCAGAGCCACTGAGAATAAAGGTTTAAAAAAGATTATCCAAAAGTAGACCATGATACTCTGCTTATCATATTCATGTTGCCACATCCCATTTTCCAGAGGCAAGAGATTTCAGAGTGGGATCTCTGGATGACTGGTACAGGACACTGTGTTAAAGCATACCTTCCTCTTCATCTCAGTGCACAAAGCATGCCCTCACATACTTGGGGGTAGAGATAGTCTTATTATAGGAAACAGATATGAGGGGACAAAGCTGGCTGAAGACAAGGGACTTTTGATAGTGTGCCCTAATGGTGGGTCATGTTTAAAAAATTTTAAAAATAAAGAGATGTATCAGAATGTAAATACATCCCATAGGAATTTCTTATCTCTCCAGAAAACTCTACCAACTTTAGCAACATGTTCTCATTCTCTGTTCTCAGAGAACTGCCAATAAAAGCTGCTTTTTCAGCTTCCTAGATGAAACTGTTTTTCTCCCTCTTGCTTGCCATTTTTCTTGAAAAATCTTTGTTTGCTGTTTAACTATGGAGCAAGAGGCCTCCACATCTTTCAAGTCTGTGATGAAACCTCAGTCATGCAGGTTATCAGCCATCACTATTCTCAAATGATAGGGAATTCAACTGATCATTGCCCTTCTAGGGACCATCGAAAGTAGTGACCAAGAAGATGTGAAACAGAGCTTCTAGAAGAATAAAAGTGAGGACAGCAGAAGTACTGAGAGTTGGAAGTGCAACTGCTCACTTCACAAAAAAGGTGGCAATTCTGTGGGTGGCAAAATCAAACAGAGGTGGGAGTGTTACAGACATGATCTTCCATGCTTTCTCAAGCACTGCAGAGCTGAGATTCTCACCTCTCATTTTAACATTTGACAGATTGTTTTATTATTATTATTATTTTTATAAATTAGGTACCCCACAAATTTGAATTCAATTTTTCATACTGCTGGTAAAGCCTCTAAAGCCTCCACCCTAGTAATAATGTTCTGCTTTCTCCTTTATAAACCACCAAAAAATCCATATGTTTCATGTCAATTCTGTTGCAAATGCCTTGAGTTGAAAAGCCTTTCAGAAAATTTGTGTTTGGTTAGAAGATTCCATCCTTAGAAACTCTCTTATTTTGGAGACCTACACCAAAGGGCAAGTCTAAATCTGGGCTCTGCTGACATCATGGAGAGATAGACAGTGGACTCTTTCCTATGGTGGAAATGTAATCCAGTTTCTAGCTTAGTTTTTACTGTAATCCCTTCCTGACACTTGCTTTCCATTGTTATGCAGTAATCTCCTTCTTTTAGAATTCCAGAAGAATAAATAAGGTTAAACTATGTCCCCCACTGGCCTTGAAACTTTGTGGCTTCTCTCATGACACTCATGCACATGACAATCTTCAAAAACATCTTTAATCTTCCTTAGGACAAGAATCAGACTCCTGAATAAATCAGGAATTATCTTTAGTGGAAGACTTTTCCCTAAATTACATTTATGCAACTTATTATTACATTTCACATGAAGTATCAGAGAGGATTATGGGAAATAGGGTAGCACCTACTGTAGGTATCTATTTCCCAGAGAAACCATTAGGGCAAGTTTATTAGCCCATCACGGTTGTAAATAATGAATTCAATTCAATATTTGGGGTTACCTGGGGTTTAAATTGGTGCTGATCTTAGTCTAATGTTTCCAATTTAAGGAATTGAAGCACATTACTATATGCCTTTGCCAGCATGCAAAATGTTAATCTTGATAGATTGCATTAATCTTTATAGAGAGCACTTTTTGCTCCACTTATATTTCAGGATCTTAACTCCTCAACATAAGGGTGCTTATCTCTTTATATTGAGAACACTGCACATTTATTTTAATTGGGTAACTGAGCTTTTCTGCTTACTGAGCTGTCTGCCTGACATTTGCAAAAATGCAGCTCTTTTTTTTTTCTCTTTCCCATCATAACCTAACCATTCGTTTTCGTAAGGCCTGTCATCCAAAATGCAGAACCTAATCCTTAATTAGTTGTCATATTTGTTTAGATGTTATACATCACCCATTGGACTGAACTGTTTGGTTTACTGTCCCTTTTATAACCTCCATGAAACGAGCATTTTTTGCTCTCACTTTTGTTTTATTTAATAGTGTTCCTATGTCCTGAACTCCTGACTTCTAGGCCTTTTGCTAAGGCATGGTATCATTAAGGTAGCTGGGCTGCAGGCTGCCCAGGAAGAGCTAACACAACACAAAATAACCCAGCCATAAGCACTGCTGAGCAGCAGACTGGAGGGCTGTGAAGGACCTTCAACACAAGGTTCTTTCCACCCAAAACTCCTAGTATCCCTATGTAACTGGATACTGGAAACCACATCCATCAGGATCACATAGCTTGAGCACCCTGGCAGAACACTAACTAGGAACATGAAAAGTTTGACAACATCTACTATAGAGAGCTAAACAACAGCTGAACAGGAGCTCCTGACCCTGAATGCTGCCTAGCTGGACCCCTGAAATGGTTATGACATTTCCAGGCCCCTTCATGTATATAATTCAAAGTACCTGCTCTTCATGACTATATAATCCACATTCTATTGCTTCGCTGCATAGCAGGAGTTGTGTCCTAGCCAACTAAAGCCAGTGGTGAAATGTTCAGGTAGTCACATCACTATTTCAACTACATTGCCATTGCATTTGATTCATCCTTTGTGTGGATATAGAGAAGGTACGCACATACAAACCAGCATGAAATAAAACCCTTTCCTTTTCAAGTAAGAAAATAAGGACCAGATTTTAGATCTAGAAGTGTTTTTAATCTTTTCCATCCCTGTGCTAATCTCAGTCTTACCTCATTAAAAGACTCAGGTTGATGAAATACTGGCATCTACTACCTAGATTTTTTCTGAACCTAGTCTACTTTCACTGTGCTTTTGTGAAGTGCTGCAAGAAAATTATTGGTATGCAGAGCACTAGGGAAGTGCTGGAGGGCCACAAAATCTGCCAGAGAACAATTTCCCTTTCAGACAAAAAGCAAACATCTCCATTGCTGTATGAATCAAGGTACATGTTGTAAGGACACAAGTCCCAGTCTGGAAAGACTTGGCATAAAGCTCATGTTATAGTGAGTGGGGAAGCATATGCCCTTTAGGAATCTCATTTATTCCTTATGAAAAAGAATTATGATAAACTTTTAAAATACTGGCAAGATGACTGGTTTTGATGACACTTTCATAATGTCTTCAAAGACCTCCCAAAACCATTGTCTCCCTTCTGATCTCACCTCCCACTCAAATCTCTTCCCACTGAAACCGGGTTGCTTTTTCCATCCCACCCCCCTTCTTTATGCCTTCTCTCCCTTCTACCTACCAAAATGGTATTTCAGCTCCACTTTAGGGAGGCAATCATTTACACAGCCTTTTTTTCCCCCCCTAATGCATCTGTACTGTAAAATTGAAAAAAAAATGTGTCAACAGAAACGTGTCAAACTTGCAAAAATCACTTGAGGTAAGAAAAACAATATGGCACAACAGCAATTCAAACCAAAGACAAAGTTCCCAGAAAGTTAAAGAAAATGAAATGCTAGTTAAAAAAAAAAACCAACTTTTTACCTTAATAGGAAGCTAATGAACAACCTGGATGCCCTTAAAGTTGATCAAGGACAGAGCAGTACAGGACATGGTATACAGAGGCAATCCTAAAAAGATTCAATTTAATCTTTGCTAGACAATTAAAGTTGTAATAGAACTTCAAATAACTGGAAAAAACCCCTACTCTAAGAATCTTGCTGCATTTTCCTTTTTTTTGTTTTGTTATATGTGATACTTGCTTTAGTCTCTGGTCAATTGTTCAGTAAATACAAAGTTTTTACTAATTTAGCACGTGTTGGCTACTTGACTAAGAAAGAAATCACTACTGCATTACAGCATCAATAATGATATCAGGCAACAGGCAGATGAAGCCAACCATGCAAAAATTATGTAGTATTGCAGGTTCTGTACGTGTCTCCCACTTATGATCATCTCTTGACATGCTTCTCACCTTCCTTCAGTCCAATGCTTGCTCAGTATCACTACCTTTGTCATTTCATCCAGCCACCAAAGGAAACACTGTCAATATATCACTCATGTATGGTATGGAGGTGAGCACGCTGGGACACTCAATGCTTGTATTGCGTATAAAGATACAACATAAGCATAAGATCATAGCTCCCCA
>VWZX01003966.1:1969428-2224092 GCA_013399015.1 Galbula dea
CGCCGTAGGTGGCTGCTGGAGCAAGTGTGTGGTGGTAGGGGTCTGCAGCATAAACTCGTCCGTAACTGAAAAGAAAGTAAAGTTGAAGATTAATGGAAAAAAAAAATGTTAAAGCCAGATATTAGCAATATTAGCAAAATGGTATTCCTTTCTACCCAAACACATTACAGAGAGACCTGCTTTGTAGTTTCAAAAGCAATATCCTTTGGGAAATGTTAAGGTTACAAATGACAATAAATGTATAATTAGCTTTACTGGACTATTGAGAAGCAGCATCAGGCTAAAGAGAACAGCTTCAAAACAAAGGCAGGCAACTTGTTTTAAGGAACATGCTCATTGCACGTCCCTGGTCTCTCTAGATAAGAGACAGTGTCATCCTAAGCCAGGATACTTGCACAGCTGAAGTCTCAACTTTCAGGCCGTGCTCCTGCTACAACCAGGAAAAGACAGTGATATGAAAATCAGATATTTTCCTTTTCTTCCCATACAAATTCCTTATATTTGAAACTACTCCAAAGCTTCTTTAGATGTACCCCTGGATGATTTGCTGGCCCAGTCCTCCTCTTCACCTTGAATTACACAGCTTGGCTTCACAGTCCGAGTCTGGGTGCAGATGAGTGTGTCCATCGTGAGATGGGCAGGTCAACCTGATACAGGTTTCACTGACTGTGTCTAACACTTTTTTCCATAACCAAACAATTTCCATTTGATCCCAGGTGTCTCATATAACAACAATAGCAAACTTGAAATTACAGTGCTCCCATATGAGGGCTAATGTAGTAAACTAGTTAAGTTTTAATAATACTCCTGATACGTCCCCCCCCAAAATCATTAATTTTTTGGCCTTATATGAACAGTAACCCTAGACTGATCTCATTCTGTGTAACCACCTTATTTTTCAGATACAAATACAAGCTTAATTTTTTTGGAAAAAAGGACAATTGTCCTATTTTATTATCCTCCGAAAGTGGAATCTGGTTAGGTGATTCCTAGATAATCAAACAGCTGAGGGAAAGCTGAGAAAGAAACGTTTCCACCACATATGCAATCCTCCACCACCCACTGCTGTGGGTCCTGGATGTGAGGTACAGAAGTAGTCCAAATTGTCTGAACTACACATTCCAACCTACCCAGTGACATCTCCAAGGAAGAAGCAGAAATTACTGTAGACGAGATAGTCTCTAATTCTCCATTTCACCGAGTCAATATCAGCAAGAATATGAGGCATTCATTGCATGTGGAAATCCCAGTAAATCACCTCCTGAGACAACTGTGCTGTCTAAAGGCAAAAGGGTTCAGCACTGAAAAGTCAGAGAGACTTTACATAAATGTCTCTTCACTCTCTGACCAAGCCTAGGTCACAGATTTGCAGAACTTATATGGTTTTCTTTTTCCAAAGACATGTAGCCACACATCTTGAGGGGTAGGGGGTGGGGGCGGCGTGGGGTGTGGAAAGTAGAAATAAGTTCAGTAAGTACAAACTTCAAAGTGCACATTGGTTGATATTGGTAGTATGAATAAACCTTTTTGTTTGGTTGGGGGTTTATTTGGTGAGGGTTTGTTTGGGTTGTTTTTTTGTCCCAAGTAAGATTTTGCCACTTGGAGGAAACGTGAAGTGCACCTATGCTCTTGCACTCTATGGCAGAATCTGGATGTTTCGCTAAAACCATAGTAGCTGAATGCCTTGGTTGGAAAAGCTTCCATAAACCCCTCCACACTGGGATGCAAACATTATAACATCTAAAGACTTAAAATACTTCTATTTGCTAGTAACCATACCAAAGTCTCCTATGAATCGTTCATCTCCATTGAAGCGAAGATGACATCTCATTTTCCCCTGTATGCCCATTGGTAAAGTCTGAGAATCCATTTTAAACATTATTGTAATTTTAATTCTCTCAAGCCAAATCTCATTCAAACAGTAAGAGGACTTCTAGGAAGGGAAAACAATTAATTTAAAGCTAAACTTATTTCCAGTACCATAAATTTCCCATGTATCTCTAAAAACATGGAGGAGCAATTGCAAGTAGTTATTACACTCACTTTAATGCCCTGACTATTCCTTTTAAAGCAATGGGAATCAGCATAGTTTCAGATGTATTTTTGTTTCTGATTAGTTGGTATAACTGCAATCCTCAGCAATGAGTGTAAGTTCAGATCTGTAAGAGTTCCATTAGTTTTGATCTAAAGTAAACCATGAAGGTTACTGGGGCTTTGTAAGTTTTTTGTTTCCACTGCTCTGATCCATTTCGGGTGGCAGGGCTACAGTGGACTCCATTCTGCATCCCATTCCTGAAGGATCCCAGACTACGTCACAGTGCCCCACAAAGCTGGAGGTGTAATGGGTCACCAATGGATGGAGATCGAATAACCTAAAGGCAAGGGCCACTTGTAAGGAAGAAATAAACCTGAATACATAATATACAGGCCTTACTCCATTATTACTCTATTTAACCCTACTACTGAAGTAACGCACAAGTTTACAATGCTGATGTAATAAAGAAGGTTGCTAATAGTACTATATAATTATTTTACAGAAATCTGGACAACTATGGGGAACATATGGATAAAAAGCACATAAGCAATTTCAAAAGGAAGAAAAAAAATACTGTTTCAACCTAGTATTTACTTCTGAGTACATTTTTATTACCCTTTCACCAAAGCAGTAATAACTTCTTGTCAGTGCTTTCCATTCCTTTTTATATCCTACTGTGTAAACCATGTTTCTTCCTTAAAACAAAGCAAAACTTGTAAAGTAATCCTAATGTCAACTAAGTTAATCCTTGCTCCTTAAAAGGATATTTACATTTATATGATGATAGTTCTAAAGTTTGTACTGTGATATTAACATAAAAATGATATTTCAGTATTAGCAATGCTTATGTTCTTGTTAAAATAAGGAACACTTCTTCCTTTTACGGGATATTGAAATTCCACTCCCACAACCGCATGCAACTTAAACATAAAGTAAAATGTTAAAAGCATTTTCCCAAACATTCTGTAAAAGAAAATAAGGCATATAAAATTAAATTGAAAAAGTCTCATTCTTAGACCCTCCTAAATACACTTTGTAAGCACAAACATGGGAGAACATATTTCCAAAGGGGAGAGAATACAAGCTCGGATATTGTCTGGTTAAAACAGAAAGTGCATTGAAATTCCTCTGTGATGAATAGACTTTTTTTTCTCCTCAGAGTGACCTCTACCTTCAGAATATGATGGTTTTATTATGATTAATAAATTTCATTTCCACAGAGGAAAGGAACAGTGTCAGCTTAAACTTAAAGCAAGTGGGTTTCTTTTTAAATGCTAATTTTTAAACACGCCCTTGCATGACACCAAATTTAGAAGCTCAGAAGGTTAGCAGAATAGATTCTGATTTCCATACTTGAAATAGTAAGAAGGATTTAAACTATATTGTCACACTGAAAATCAGTAAGCTAGTTCAGTCACAGAGCCATTGGTTCATTTATTCACTATTATGCCACCATGCTTATGTCTCATTAAAATTAGTGGCATTTAAATGCTTTGTGATAATTTACACTGGAAATAATCAGCCTAGGTAAGCAATTTACTAATATTTAGGACATATAAATGGCAAAGTATTTTGAATAAATTAATAAGTCAATGTGATTATCTGAGTATTTTACAGAATGTTAAATCAATGTATCAAAACCAACATGTGCACTCACAACTGTCTGAGAACACAGCCAATGAATGATTTTGTCTGATCACTGATTAGAACAAGGTAAGTTCCATTACATTCCAGTAGCTGGAACAAGTATTCAGGATATAACAGGGATGTTTGCTACCATACTGGCACTGGTTACTGGACTAGTAACTTAGTGGGAAATAACTGAGGAAGAAAAAAAAAGAATAAAAGCAGTGTAGCCATGCTAACATCTCTAAATGTCACTGTCAGTTATCCACCAAAATCTCAGTATATGGAATGATCTTTTCAGGCTATGTCTCAATTTCTTCAGCCATTTTCAGTACAGGTTTTAAAATTTCTAAAATACTACATAAAAGGACAGTTTGTTGTCCACTGCACAGGAAAAAAAAAGTAGTACTTCAAAAAAAATTGTACTTGATAATGAGATTTTTTTCAGTTCTTTGGCACTATGGCTGTATTTCTGTATACACCTAGGGCAGACAGAGGAACTCTGACACTGGAGACCTTTGGAAGCTCCTTAATAATATACATATTGTAGGGTTTAATAACAGTATTAATAAGGAAAAATTCACATTATAAAATCTGAACCAAGTTAATACATTTTCCTCAAGTTTCCACAAGTTTCCTCAAGAACTATAGGAGGATTTGAAAAATAATTTTATATTTTTAGGGAATTTGATGCACATATTATTCAGATAATTTTAATTTCTCCCTATTTTCTTTTTACTTATGTCACATCTGAATTTGGCCAGTTAATTTTCTTCCTAACTGATGGACATGTTTTACAGCAATTGTGATCGTTTGGGCTCAGATCTGATATTAATTGGTATGCCAACTTGTAGCTTCTTTTGAAGTTTGTTAGATGGTTACAGCCATCCAAAGTTGAGTTCTGTTCTAACCCAAACCAGGACAAGTTGTCACCTTGTTAAACATTTAAACAAATATGACAGCTATTGGTTAATTTGCAGAAATAGAGAAGTGTAACAAACAGCAGCACAGGTGACTTTCCCCCCAAGCTGATGTTGAATAACTCCTATGCAACAGTCCCAGGGACAGAACTCAGCTTAAAAGCTTTCTCTCAAGTTTCAGTCCTGCTGTCTAGATTTATACAAGTATGGGGATTTCACTGGATGCCTAGTCAAAAATCTAACATAATTCTGTGCTACCAACAACTCCTTTCTGTATAATCACTATCCAAGACAGTTAGACTTTATAAAAACTTCAGTAAAAAAAGTCCCTGGGGAAAGTAAGTCTTGCCATCAGGGGACACCTAAGAGCAGCTCTATTGCAACCATTTCTTTAACTGTAAATAATTCTGAATTTTCCTATTACTATTGCTCTTAAATTTTGGGGCAATAAACCGCAAATCAATTCTTATCTAGTTCACTAATAAATATGCAAATGAATGCTATTAAATTTTAAAGCAGTCTTTTGTGTGTAAAATTCGGTATTATGCAATCATATTATTTTTTCATATTTTAATGTAATATATTAAAACTGAATCCCTGTTTCTTTAAAGTACTTGTATATAACCCTGTACACATGTACACAGACAAATCACTTTCCACCTGTACTATTTCACTCTAACAGAGAAAAATAAATCTGTTTGTTTCATTTAAAAAAAAAGAAAAATCAAACAAACAAAAGAAAACAACTCAAAAACCTAGTACAGAAGATGCACACATGCTTCCAAAGCACTTGTTGAGGGCAAACACAGATTATTCACTATTTCTGTTATCAAAGGAGCTTCACATTGCAAATCCTCCATTTACAAATCACAGAACCTAAGCTTTACTTAATCTTGTCATGTTGTCACATTTGACTAGCCAAGCGAACTGACCTAGAACTGTAAGCACCGGGAAGGCAAGCTGTCAGAGAGAGAATGACAGAGATGCCAGGAAGGGCTGCCAGTGTTTCCACTGGGTGAGAAAAAGGAATTAATCAAACTTCTAGAAAGAGGAACAGAGAAAAATCTCAGTGCTTACTGATTTTTATCAACTGATGCAATAGCTGAACATCTTTACCACACCACTACCAAGAGCAGTATAAGCTGTAACAAATAGAATTCCATATAAGCCACTATATCCAGCAGCAGTAAAGGCAAGTTTAAACTGCCAACAAAAAGGACACTTGAATTTATAGAAGTGTAATACTGTGCATCAGTTTAACATTTCCTAGTCCTTCCATAGCAACACCCCCCCCAAAAAAAAACAACAAACAAAAAACCTGAAAAAAACACAGTATCAGCTATGTTTCACTGGGAAAAGCAGCACAGCCTTAAATAAATACTAGCACAAAATGCTTCCAGATTCTTCTTCATCTTCATGTTTTATTTTCTCTGATTAGTGGAAGAGCATAATGTAATAATAAAAGTGTCTCACAGAAAATGGTTATTTTCCCAGTCAAATTGCTTCATGAAATGAAGTCAAACCCATAGGCAGCAATACTAGAAGGGAAGAACCTTTCACAACTGAACATAAGTCTTCACACAGCAATTCAAAATGGCTGAGGAAATAGCTCTGAACCTGTATTCTTCCAAAGGATGAGATGTACTTCTTGAAAATTCCCTCGAAAGAGTACACTCTGATCAGTATCTCCTACCAGACACCTGTGTAAGTCAATGAGATGCATGAAAAATTTTGACCAGTTACAGTTATTGATGTACAGCAGCAGAGGTATGTCACAACAGGCACCTGAACCATGCTAAGGCGTCAAATACTATGTCAAATATTAATTTGGTTTTAAATAAGCATCTCCATATTTGCTGTTGTTTCATGAATTAGACTTGTGGTGGTAGCGTTGGTGTTGACAGGTTAATGATAGGATAGAGGGAAATTGCAATGACATGAGCAATAGCATTGGGTAAAAACTGCCAACATTCTGTTCAAACTACTTCATTAGTACAAACTCCAAGGTTTGCTTCTTTAAGCTGCCTGCTTTTACGAAATGTTTTTCCTAGAGTTATAAATTTAAACCTTTCAGAATGTTTAATTCATTTTGGAAACTATATCTTTCTCCAAATGGAGGTCAATAACTTAATATCTAAGACTGTCAACTTCTAAAGCTTTATAATGCATTTCTTTTGCACACACACACACATGCACGCACACTCCCTCTCTCTCCTGCCTCCTGGGGATGACTCTGCTCAAATATGTAAATAAATACAGCCACAATTGGACAGATGTTATATCCACTTCCACCACACTTCATTTCAAATTCAGGTTTATATATATACACTTGCCTCTCTCTCTGTTATTTCAAAATCATAAACTGCACATACACTTGGGAGAAAAACAATATCAGGCATGCAACTGCATGGGATTTTTTTGTTTGCAGATAGAAGTTGGGTAACAGCTAAAAATTGGAGAAAGAAAGAAAGAAAGAGTGATATAAATACAGAATAATGATCCTGCCCCATATTTCCATAAAAACTGTAAAACGTAATATGCAAACACATCCTGGAATGAACTTGGAAGAGAAACTAAAAAATATTTGTTTTTTACAAACTATCAATGTGATCTTACAAAACCTAAAAGCAAAAAAATATTGAGCACCAATTTGAAAAAATCATTACAAATACTAAGGATTCAAAATGAACAATGTCTTGTAATCAACATGTAAATAAACCGTGGGTTTATTCTAAGTCTCACTCTGATTTATTAGGAGCCTGACTGGGCAAGATGCCCATTGCACCCATCAGCCAGGATCCTCAGGATTAATTCTCCCCTAATATACTCATCATCAGAGATTTGCTAGAGAAAAATCTTCAGACACCCTTGTTAAAATTCCATCACCAAACTATAGGACAAACTCTGTTCTAGTTCAGGTCTGTTTGCACACTCTTTAATCATGCCTGCCAGAGAAGATCTATCCCAGAAGCACAGAGCTGCTCTTCTGAAGAGTAATTATTTTTATCCTCAGAATGCAGCAGACGCAGTCAAGAGTGAAATATTTTTAAATTTCCCATGGAAGGATCCCTCTGTCAGATACCTGAGTAGGATTTCTTTATAGAAAGTGTGTGCAAGAACAGACACATGCACACACATCAACAGGAATGTGTATATCGACACACCATCCAGTCACTAACACAGTTGTTCATTCAAGACGATTTTACTACCAAGTCAAGATATTATGTGGCTCAGGGCTAAGCATCCTCTGGCAGGAATGATAGAAGAGAAGAAAGAATATTACCAGCAGAACCACCCCAGACTTCCCATTTCCATTTGATGATAAAGTTCCAACCCAAAGTTTACTTGTATTATTTTTTGCAATCTACAAACACACACATTCTTTACAAGGAAACAATACAAACAAACATACATATACTCACATTTCAAACATCGAGCATATTATCAAGTATCTTCACTTTGTATCAATTTTACAAACACAGTTGAATTACTGTCATTGAGCTTAGGAGCACAGAAAAAAGGCAGTATAAAATTGTACTGCAGGTGATTTGCATGCATCTGGAAAGCCACAGGAAGGTTAGCTGCAGTTCTAAAGTTTGTGCTTCTATATACGCTCCAAATATTAAAACATAAAACATCATATAATAAATCAGTTGGAAGTCAACTTACAGATTTGAAAGACCAAATGCAACTTTGGCAACTTGTACCAGAGGAATATGAGTCAGAAAATTATTTTTTTTTACAAAGCCAGAATTCCTTTCAATTCTATGACTAAAACTGAGGTACAAACCCCCAGAAGTTCCAGACTTTCATTAGCTTTCTTCTTCAGATCACATTACAACAAAAAGACACCTACAGTACCCTATGATAGGTATGTTTATCATATGGCCAAAAAGCTACCTAACAAGAATACCTTATCGTTGAATCGATTCAACAGAGGCAATCAACTGGTAAACTGAAAAGTTTTAATAAATATACACAGAGATCCATTTTATTCTATATAAATTTGACTGAATTTACTGATAAATAAGAGCACTATGTTTTTGACTGGAATTTCAAAGTAGCAATATACAGAATATGTGTAATATAGTCTGGGACACTTAAAGTGTGCCTGAATTGAGGAGGAAAATGTCTTTATTAGAGAAATAATTATTGCTTAGAAGGCTTCATTCTGTAAACCAGGAAATTATTTTCAGGACAGGAAAAATATTGAAGACCTCATCTCTCCCTCAAGAATTTCAAGTTAAAAAAAAAAAAAGGGTAAAGTAATTATATTTACTCTAATTTAGCAAGGCTTAGATTTATAAATTAGCAGTCTCCCACCTGCAGCTCACTCCAATCCAGAGCTGAGCAGGAATCACAAGTGAAATAGCAAAATCCAAAATTCAAGTCTAGTGAGATCAAGAAAGTATCAGATGTTGACTTCTTGAACTGCATTCTGTTGATGATTTAGGACCTTGAAAAAATCTATGTTAAATCAGTTTTTAGTACAGAACAACTTTTCAGATTACCATCAAAAATGCTATGGCTAGCATACAGATTATTACATTTTCAGCATATTCTGGCTTTAGCTGTGATCTTTTTCATAAAGAAGTGTTCTTTATTTGCGTCTATGTAGATAACTGTGGCATAAACAGGATACTCTTCACCTTTCAGTTATTTCTGCTAATGTAAAACTCTATAATAGATAAACACTGCTTATTACCAACATTTTGTGTCACACTATATACCCTTTCATCCCTCAATACAAGTAGCTTCTATGAACTCAGTGGATTTTTTTTGCTAACATTATTGGCAGAGTATGTTCTGGCTGTGTTACTATTTATTTTGGGTTTTGATTTCTTATGTAGTGACATAATACCATCCTTACCTGAATTAAGACTAAGATTGTTCAAACTCTTGCTTAAAAGAGAGAAATTCCCTTGACATATTCAATATATATAAATTAGCATTACCTTTTAAAAACATCATTCAATCTTCCGTACCCATGGCTTACAACATGATAGCGTAGTAGCAAAGCAGCTAAGACTTTTTACTTACTAGAGAGTGATCCTCTGAGGACACAGACCCTCTCTCCCACTATCTTATCCATAGGATAGACTTTGTGAGTGCTTTAGGGTCTGCAGTACCCTTGTGGGCAACGTTTGCCCCCAAAGAGTTGAAAAGAAAACTGTTAAATCTATAGCACTTACAATGTCCTACATACAGCCAAAGCCTTTACTCTCATCATCTGTTTGTTTGGCTTGGCTTTTTGAAAGTCACAGACCTGATTGCACTTCACAGTAAGTTTTTGTTAGGAGGTTTAACATATCCTTACTTAGGCCATATGATATTTAAACTGGAAATCAAACACCAAAGTCGGCAAAATAACCTAATGGTTTTTATATGGCAGAACCTATAGTCCAAAGCTGTAAATTAATTAAACTATTCCAAAGATTTATCCTATGGACCTTCCTATGCTTTCTCTTACGATTAAATGCAGCATGTGAAAAAGGATATTGAGACCTGGATGGATGCATCAAGAAGTATCAATGATTGTTACCTGCAGAGGTGTTACAAGAAATTTCATCTGCTGCAACGAAGACGAATTGATTTCTGCAAGAGAAGATAAAATTCACAATACTGCTTGCTGACTGGGAAATGTGCTAGCTGCCAATTGACTTGATGTTTACAGATGGGGTAGGGGAAGGGTGCTTAATTTTAATGAATGTAGCAAGAAAAAGTGTTGACGTATTTCAGTACTATAGTGTTTATAAGGATCATGAGGTAAACATGCTGGGATCTTTTAAATGAAATAATGGTGACATTTGGATATGGACTATGTACAAAGTCTTGCATTGGAAGCTTCATGTTTAGTGTTACAGACGTCAATATATTTATGAAGTCTAATAAAAATAAACCAATATTGATACTGATATAAATAGTAAAGGGCACTCTTGCAAAATATGTAAAAAACAGCTTTTGAAAAAAAATTGCAATTTACTTCTTGCATTTGAAAGGAGGCTATTGAAAGTAAAATATTTTGCTTTTTATGTCTCATATAACTGAAATCAGAAAATGAAATTTCTGCTATTTATTAGCAAAATGACATAGTATATTCTTACATACTGTCATCCAAGTATATTCTTATATACTGTCATCCAAATACATAGAAAAGTCTTTTGCAGAATCTCCAGAGAATAAACTACAGATACAGGTAATTTAACATCAACCTTCTCTTGCAAAATTCTTTCTTAAACCAGGTAACATAAAAAGAGAAATGCTGAATAGGCTAATATTTCAAAATGCAGAAAACTTCATTACGGCTCAAATCCTGATTTGTCCTTTCTGAAGTCAAAGCAAACAGGATTTGGGTTAGTGGAAACCATGTTTAAGGGTTAACATCTGATGATTCCTTTATAGGCATATACACAGCTTCCTCAAATTACTTCTGTGTTGTGCAGGACTAACAAAGAACCTGGGTGAAGTTTTAATGCTTGGGTGTTGGTTTAGTCCAAATTCATGTAGCTCCTCCTCCAGCCTGCACTACTAGGTATGGTGAAAACCTGAAGTTTATGTTTTGCACAGCTTTAATGCAAGAGTCTACCAAACAGGAGCTAGAAGAAACTAGTTCTGGATTGTACTAAGGTCTACCTGGAGAACTTGGCTCTGCAGGATGCTGAAAGCTCTGTCAAGAATTAATTGCTTTGAAGATCCTGTTGAAAACCATTTCAACCAGGAGCAAACATCTTCTGGGGGTAACAGAACCTTGAAGAGTTAATCCCTAACAGAACAAAATCTCTTCCTATTACTTCACCTCCAATGTATTAAAGAGATTTTAAATTCTTATTGAGAAATATGTGAACCTTGTTACTTAGTTCACATTTTGGGGAAAAAACTCCCAAGGAATCTGCAAACCATACTATAGGGACAGGACTGATTCAAAAAGTAGGATCTGATCTCTGCCTTTGCCTTACCTCAGTAACACTAACACCTGCCTCTTAGTATGGGTGAACTTGATCATGAAACTATGTATTCTTCTATTTTCAACAGGATTTACAGATTGGTAGTTTTGCTCTTTATTTTGTCATCTGCAGCAATTTCACAAGCTAATGAGAACTAACTTGCAGGTAATGCTAAAGAAAAGAATTTTTAAAAACTGAAGTGAGATAACATTATAAATACAGAGCTATTCTGTATTTCTTAGGTAGTACAATTGCACTGTATGTACTGCTATCACCTCTTTTATTATGACCCCTTGTGATAATTATATAGAAACAAACAGGTAGCTGTTTGCTTAAGAGGGGTTCAGCCAGTAGCAATGCAGACTTACCAGCTAGTTTAACAGAAAATTCTTCTGATTCATTTCTATGAAATTATCAATCTGCCCTCTCAACTAAATGAAAAGATCACTTATCCTTAAAAACTACCTCTAAAGTGCCTTGCTCCTTTGTCTCCATTTGGAACATTTGTTACAGAATACTGAGCCACAGATACCCTATCTTCAGATGCCAAAATACAGAATTATCTGCAAGAATAATAAGCTGTGTTAGTTACCTACAGAAAGACTACAGAACACTAACTGGCATTTGTCCTTTGGAATGACAGATGCTATTGAAGCTGATCTGAAATCTTGCTTCTTTTTACCAACTCTTTACTAATTACTGGTAGAAACTTGACTTTAAAAAATCTAACCCAAAGTGATACCTATTTAATAAACACCTACCATAAACATTCCTTGTTACAGTGCTTCAACTTACATAGGAAGACACTATTTTCCCTGTTTTTTACTTTTGTAAAATTCATTTCACAACTCCATAAATCAATTTGAAAAGTAACGAGAAAGTTATATATTGGATAGCATAGCAATTGTGAGACTGACAAGTAAGGCTAGATGCTGGAGTTCAATAATCCAGTTCATTTTTTTATAACTAATTGTTTGTTAACAATTGCAAAAAATTCTTTACTACTTTGATGGCTTTAATGTTTTTATAGTAACAGGTTTTACTTAGTTAAATTCTAGACTACTGTCCACAGAGCCCTAGAGGGAGAGCTGATTATCAGAGCTGTCTCTATACACTTCTCTCACTCCTGATATCCAAAGCAAGCACTATTCCTTAGGGTGGACATCCCATGGTTTCCAGGAGTCCTGAGTCAAGCTGACACTCTGGTGCATCATATTCTGTCTGTCTAAAAGGACACAGAAAGCAGACCTGGAAAAGGGCAAATAACCTAACTCAGTCCTTTGCACACGGAGGGTTGCTCCCTTCACACCTTAATTTTGTGCACTAATGGTACTGAATGTACAGAGGCTTAGAAAACATAACGAGGAAGGTATGCTGAAAATTCATGATGCATTTTAGGCTGTTTTAATGTCTCTTACCATTGCTACACTTTTTATTGATTGTAAAATGTATAAGAAATGTAAGTGGACCCAACTGTATTATTACAGAATAAGCCCTCTTCAAATATTAAGATACAGAATTGCATCCTTAATTTAATTTGTGTATTAACGGTGAAAGTATAGATCAAACTTTTCCTGCTCATTTCAAAAAGTTTTTACTGGTTTGCAAGGGAGATAAGAAGAAAAACAAATTGAAAGGGTAATATGACAAATACATTGATCTGAATGTACATTTGGACAGACACTCAACTTGCCAGATAGTCACACCTTAGGCTGGCTAAGTGCAATCCCTGTAAGTGCTAGAGTGGCATCCTTTGGCAGCCTGGGCTCTCTGATGGAAACCCAGACAGTGCAGGTCATTAAAACCTACTGCTGGGACTCAGAATGGCTATGTTCCATCTGAGCAGCTATTTCCCAAGGGCAAACGCTTCTGCATACTATTGCTTCTCTCAAGTCTATAGATCAATTTCTTATTTCTTCTAGGAAAATGAAAACTACCACAGGTTTTTACCAGGATGATAATAAAAATATAGTTGGGAAAACAAACAAACAAACAAAAACCACCAAAACATTTAAACTTTTGCTGTATTCCTTGAATTCAGACAGAAACAGAAGGGGAAGATAACAAAAGTAATATTAAGTGAAAGAGATGCTATTTCTTACTTTGGGGTACTTTTTGAACCTGCCTTAACCTAATTTTCAAAAGGTTCAAACATGTTCTAATTTCCTCTGCTCTGTTCCCCACAGACCCTTTGACAGTCTCCCAAAAAGTATATTCCTCAAAGGGCCCAGATCTCACAGAAACTTCCCTATTAGTTTTAGCATCTGCTATTCCTACCCAGCAGGTTTTTTACATACCTAATACACTGGGTGCTTGTTTCCTCTCTTCTTGATGCTGTTAGTCTGATGAAAACAGGCCATACTATAGCATAAAACTGGATTGTTTTTTTTTTCCCTAAATCTTCAATAACTAAGTCCAAGCCTTATCTTCACAATATCTGTTTACTATGCAGAACTACTTCTGTGATTAAACTCTACACCTGAATTTTTGTTTCTTGATAAACTGCCCTAGAAAAACGCAACCTGTGGTAGAATGGAGAATAGCTTCAGGAGAAGATCCTTTCACTACCCTCTGTCAGCATTTCCACCTTAGCATCTTTTTCACAGGGTAGCTGGAAAAAAAAACACAACCCCCCCTAACAAAACAAAACTAAACAAAACAAAAAGCATGCTTTTCTACGTGTCTTTCTGTAGTGCACTTTTTGTTACAAGAGAGCTTTTATTACAAGATCCTTGATTAGCAACATTAGAACTTATGCCTTCAGGAATTACTTTCAGTCATTATTAAACTAATCATTTGTATTTAGGGACAAGGCCTGCACTACAAAACCACATATTATTTGAAAGTCTTTCTGATGGCATGAGGTGGGCAGGAAAAATCCATCTGTCAGAATCAAAACCATACTCCGTAGCATCAGACTTCAAAGAGCATAATAAAATATTTTCGGGTGCAACTTTATCACCTTACTAGAAGTACACTGCTCTAAAGTAGAGCACTCAACTGATAGACTAAGACAATAAAGAATTAAACAAAATTATTTAAGCAAGTGAAGAACAGGACTTAAAGTGAAGCTTGACTTCAGTTCTTAATTATAGACACTATTTAGTGAAGAACATTACCAATCACAAATTACTTCAGTAAATGTTATGTACTTGCAGAAATTACACTGTCTGGACTGTCCAATTTTTATTATTATTAATATTATTATTTTAAATACCATAGTCTAATTTCTTCAGCATGTTTATACTACCACAAGTTAATTAAGAGGCCTGAAATATTTCAGAAATATATTTTGCCAATACTTTCCCCTATCAAAATGTTGCATCTACCCATTTTTCCAGAACAGCTCTTCTGCATTCTTGCTTCTCACAAGTCCCCTTAACTGTGCTGGAATAGTACAGAAAAAACTTCCATATTTTCATCCTAAAGCAAACTGATCTAATGCATAACCTTTGTGCATATCAGCACTGAATTTAATCTTAGATAAAGCTATATATGTGAAATTTGGTAGAAATATGTCAACAATTTGTAATTACTATGTAGAACTTTTAGCTTTTATTGCCACAGAAATCATTTCTGTAAGCATGTTTAAATGGCCTTGACTCTCTTTTTTTCTTAATCTACATATTCTGAGAGTTAGTTGCATGTTGGAGATACTCCATATTCCAGTGAGGTTGATTAGCGTGTAAGCATATATATATTTTACATGTTCCATCAGGAAAAAACTAAGTTTGAATATTAACAGCATTTCTGTGTAATGAACATTTATGACTTTCCTCCAAAATTTTGAAAACTCCTTTAATGTTTCCCATCATCATAAACACTTAAAGCAGTTATCTCAGCTACCGGAATGTCAAATAGATACCAGGACAGACAGAGAAATTCTGGTTTATGCCATCTTTGATACTACACTGAACTTTAGGCTCCTTCACATGTGTAAAGCTGGGAGTTGTGTAATCACTGAGAAAACGGAGTAAAAGTTTTCTTAAATGCTGAAACTTTGATAATTCAGTTATACATAAACATATACAAGTTTTATCATACTTTCTACATCTAAATAGATTACTTTGAAGGTCAGTGGCAACTTAGAGTGAAGCTCAGGAAGACTAGAAACTTATAAGAGATATCGGGTGGACAGTACAGACCTAACCACTGACCCTGCCTGACCTGTGCATGATTTAGCTTCTTTGCTATTACCACCTGGGAAATTCAGAAACTGGAACTGTAAGATAGGAAGAGATTCAGAGAATGGGTCTCAGTCACTCATCTTTGACTTGAGGAACCTAACCATTATGAAGCACTATTCCACATAATTTCAGGATAGACTGTTACTGTAGTGCTCCCTTTAAAAGTTTCCATATAGTTGCTCAGCCTGGGAAAGGATGTGCTCATTTTTGAGCTGTGCTACTACATTTTCTGAAAAAAGCATCAGCCTGCTACCATATTTTCCCTCCTACAGTCAGTGGCCTCACTGTTCTTCAGATATACAACAGGACTCACAGCTGTGTCTGGGAAGTTGACACTCTTGGGTCATTGTGGGTGTAAGAACCTATGTTTATACAGCACAAGACAAATTACTCAGTGTTCTCTGTGTACTACCCTCTCCCTACAAGGCTGGTGACAGTCAGACTTTTCAGCATTATTTATATTTTACACAGCACATAATTAAGAACAAAATTTTGGCACACAATTTCACTCAGCACTCCCAGAAGCCTTCTTGGCAACACAGAGCTTCCACAAAACAGAAGCCATAATAAAGGTCAAGTGGGATTTTAAGAAATCAGAACTTCCCTAAAAGTAATCACACTAACTCTCGGAAATGTGAAATATAAAAGAAATTACATTCCACTAACACACAGTGATTATGTTTCATACATCAGAACTCTTGGACTTGGCTTACTTACTTCACAAAACGAGACAGAGATCATTGTGCCTAACACAGAGGTGCAGCCTCACCTTCCCCCCCCTCAAAATATAGCAACTGCTGAGAACAGCGCAGAGCGCCAGAACATAGGAAAGGAAGCTGAAGGCAAACACATTACTGAACACAGGCTACAGTAGGAAGATTGAAACTACATGTCATCAGTTGACTTTTTCAGGTAAGACCACCACAGCATTTACAAACAGTTAGTATTTAGATTGCATGGATTAGAACCTCAGCCAGTAAAGTTGATCCACCTTAAGTGACAACACTGACTTCACTGGAGCTATTCCAAGTGGTATACCTCAAGGATCTGGTGCTAACTATATAGTGTAGCAATGCTTTATTTTTTTTTTCTAGAAGTGTTGTATGTGGTACATCTATACATTTCTCCATCATATTATTAAAGATAGTTTATCCTTCCTTCATGCTCTAAACTTTAAGGCTTTGTTGCTCTCATTAGAGCTCTAATGTTCAGGGCTTTTTCACTATGAATTATAACATAGCTGATGCTGGCTGCTGGAATAGTTTCTATACTATCCAAATACAGACAAAGTTTCACAATTTCCCTCTCAAATAATTTTATTAAGTCCTCCCCAACTCCCTCCTTTTGGTGTCTTCAATTTAAATATCAGGACTATCAAAGAATTTAAACTTTTTCATATTAGTAAAAGCACTATAATAAGAAGGTTCCTTTTGCTGTTATCTTGGTTTATATTCCCATTAGTGTAAGGCCAAAGTACATTATCATACTCATAGCATTTGAATCATAACACTAAGACAGTTAAACAACTTTACAGACAAACCTATAAGAAAGACTAAATGAAGTAAGAATAAAACTATAAATGGAAATTAATTCATGTAGTATCAAACTTCAACAACACTAACAGTTACTTGTTTGACCTGATGTGCATTAGGAAACTATATTATACTTTTAGACTAATGTCTTCCATAACAGGTTCTTTTTTTTCCTGCAGAATTCTTTATTCAGCCTAACTACTACTAATGACACCAAGACAATCAGGAAGACATAGACATTCTGCTTTCACTATCAAAAAAGAATGCACCTCCTAACTTCAGCATCCCTGACCAGCTAATTAAACGCTCCTTTCTGAGATTATGAGGCAGGGCTTGGAAACCTGCATCCAAAGAAATTAATGTAGCTACTTCTGTAAATACTACCTCACAGAAAAAACTACAGCTTATCTGGATTGTCCAAGTAAAAGCAACTTATCCACCTGCACAGCCTCAGCTGCCACTCCAGAAGGTCCACTCTCACCTCTGCCTACATGAGGGGCTCATATGTCTCTGCAAAGTCACCAGATTCCTGTTTCCAGGCACCTTAACCAAGCAATTAATTTGCCTGCCAGCCTAGCCCCCTTCCGTTGCTCTTTCTTTGGGTCTTCTTGGTGTTCAATACAGACATTTCAGAGTGATTTAACCAATTACAAGATGTTTCTAATACAATTCAGACTGGCAAAGACAGCAGGAGACAGGAAAGGTAAGAAATTTCTCTCATTAAATTTTATCCTGCCACCAGTCACATAAGTTCACAACTTCTTGAAGAGGAATAATTCATTGTGGTACCAGAAAGCACTTTTGCAATTGTGAAAAGCACATCTGCAAGAAAAGAAAGAGGAGAGAGATGGAGAGGGGAGAAATGAAAAAGAAGAAAAGAGATGAGAGAAAAGAGAAACAAAAAGAAAAAGAGACAGGAAGGAAAAGAGAAAGGAAAAAAAGAAAAGAGAAAGGAAAAAAAAAAGAAAAGAGAAAGGAAAAAAGGAAAAGATAAAGGAAAAGAAAAAAAGTCCTTAACTCTTCTCTATGGTTATGGAAATGTGCCTTCCCAGGACTGTATTATTCCATTTACTCAGAGAAAAATAACACACACACAAAAACCCAAAACCAAAAACCACCCCACAAAATACCAAAACAAACCCACAGCACAAGAAAAAACTCAAAACAAAACAGAAATGCTAAAGAGCAAAATGATCAACAGAAGATGCTTTCTCATACTTTGGATTCTTTCCCAGGCTTTCCCCAGCAGATGGACAGGGATCTTTTTTAGTCTTTTTACTGAACTAACTAAATAACCCATTAAAGTGCTACAAGAGAGACTCCTTTTATCACAGCCTGATATTAATGCTGTAAAGCATGCCAGGGAAATGACAAGGTGTCTGTGCTGCATACAGGATAGGTATAATTCTTCCATGGCAATGTCTTGTACATGAACTCCCCTCTCTCTCCTCCCATTATCCCTCAGAGTGTCTCAAGAAAATTTCTAGCAAGCTGGTGCTGTACTTTCCAACTTGGTGCAGTTGTTGTGCAGTGTAGAATAGCTGTTGTGAAAAATACTTTTATTTTTAAAATGTTGCCAAAGTGTGGGCAATGTCTTAGATTACAATCAGTGGGAAAATGTGTAGCTCTTTCACCTACATTTTAAATCTCCATTGTTTATTTTCTGATTTATTTCTTCTTTAAAATGAGAGCTATAGAAAAACACTTAGTTCCAATCCATATTACCTGCTATATCAGTGGAATGGTTTTGTGTAGGAAGGATTGCATACTATGCTATATGTAGTGTAAATGTATTTATTACTAAGAATGCAATACACATAAATATGCATAAATATGCATATTTATCTGCAAGAGGAACACAGATGACTTTAAAGTGAATCTTAACATTTTAAATTGAAAACTAAAACTAATAGCTGGAATGCTGACCACTGCATAAATCAATGGTTGAATTGATAGTGATCTCAGTGGCACAACTACTCTAAGATTATTTGCCTTTCACTGTGATTAACACAGTCTCTGCCCTTAAACTAAATCCTTTAAGAAGCAATCCAGGAACTTTACCTCAGATATGCTCTTTGTCAGCAATGTAAACTGATGCCTGTATGGTCCAGGACGGCTAAATTTAGGCACTTTTGAAGTTTCATCATTGATATTTGAAATTTTTTCTTATGAGTATGTTTGGGATGTATTTTTCACTCTCTTTAGGGCAAACAGTACAGAATTTTGAAATTAGCCTTGTACAAAGAATCAGTAAAATACATAACAAAGTATATATATTATTGGGGAAATATTCTTTAGGTATATGATGTCATCTTTAAAACAATGTCATCTTTAAAACATACTTCATGGTTTTTTTCTGATTTCATAGCTATTATTATGAAGTAACCACCCTTTTATCTGCAAAAAGTCTCCTAATGTACAGTGGAATAATTATAAACTTTAGCAATTATGAATAACAACAGTTCTTTCCCTTTAAATTATTTTCAGGTTTGAATGACTTTACAAATTACTTGACAACATTATTTTTTCTCATATTATAACTAAAATACCATATATATGAAAACCTTGCCAGGATTATTTAAGAATTCATTCAAGAAACACAAAATGAAGCTAAAAGGTTGGTACATGTTGGTTTAAATGAAGATCTTAACATTTTTCTGCATGTATATGAAACAACCTATAAAAATGATCATGAAAAAGTTGTCTTTTAGGATACAAGGGTAAACTTGCTACTCTCTTTCCTGCTGTGCACTATTCTTATTAGCTGCTGTTTTGCCACAGGAGTTTTCCTAGAGTATTAGAAGCTTGACAAGCCCAGAGGTATGTGAAAAAAAATTCTGCTTTAATACTTCACCAAATGCTTCAGACTCCTTTGGGGTGGGAAACACTACAGTAAAAACATGCAAGAGTCTCAAGTGACTCTTTCTTCAATAATCTCACCATCATAGGAATTTGAAGTTTGTTGTTCTAGTACCTCCTCACCTTGTCTAAAGAACATTGCAAATTCCATGGCTAATCCATACAGACCGTATCCAATTCATTCCATATTTTATTAATAACATTACATTTCTTCATCTTCTGACTCCTTCACAATGCTTTTAATCCCTTCTTGCTTTTAAAGCACTCCCAGTGGAAGCACTCAGGTTGACAATACTTATAGCACGTTCTAATCTGCCTCTTTGTGGTCTATCAAGTCAATGATCTGAAAACTAGAAAGTGTGTAATTAGAGGCTGACATGTCCAGAGGAACTGTTATGGTCTATCATGTCACAGGCATTGACCCAATAGACTGTAACAGTTTTGGTCTGTTGGATTAGGAATCAATGTTTTAGCAACTCCCTAATTCCATATTTATCCAGTCTGCTGAATACAACACACTTAAAAATGTTAAAGTCACACCTTCCTTCAGTATCCTCTAGGAATGAAGAAGCCACTATGAACTGTTACAGAGAGAAATCCTTCTTTAAAAATGTTAACAATCCTTTATTTCCCCCTTTTTTTAGAGGGAAAAGGATGCATGAAAATCTACCAAATGTTAGAGGAACATATTAAAACATCAAAGCTTTCTAAACTTGGTAGGAGATTGTATTTTGATGAAATGTTAATTGTTTGCCATGCCTTCCTGCATTAATGGCTCCCTGTCTCCCCCAAAAGCATCTATCTACAATATTTTAGAATGAACCACGTCATTAGAAAGTACCCTAATGCAATACATTTGTATTTCAGGAAATTCCTATGAAGTTGCTCTACATGAAACCCACTATTCAAATATTTAAAACTCTTAGATTTTTTTAATTTTGTTTTTCTCTACTACTTTCTCTTCCCTCATAATCACCTACTCGTACATTCCAATTCCTTCACAAAATGGTGTTGTCAATGGCCATAGCATGAGTCATATAGTCCAGCCATTCCCAGAACTGTGATCTGAGTGATGAATATGAATTATGAAATATTAACATGATGCCAGTGATCCTCTAGTTTGCCACAGATCAGATACAGACATGAAGACACACAAGCCTAACAGACAGATGCCCAAATCCATTATCTCTCTGTAACAGCAAAGCAAATTATTTTATTTTTATTTGCAATTAGGGAATAAACAAGCTTTAGCTACCATACAGGATATCCAGAAAAAGCTAGACTAATCAGACATCACCACATGAAACCTATGCCTGCAGAAAGTGTTGACTATATGCTATATTACTGCTGTTACAAAAGGTAAACACAACCTTTGTACCTGGGTCAGATCCTAACCAATCTTTCTCTTTATCAAAACTGGAGGACTCTATGGATACTGGCTATATGATTCCTGCTTATGTACCACCTTGTCCCCCAGACTTCTACATTTCTCAAGATCACATTATATAGAACATCACAGAAAAAAATAAAAGGTTTGAAGGTTCCAGCTGGGAGGAGAAGAGTAAAGGTTTTGCTATATTCTATTAAACCTGATTACTTTAGAAATTAAAACTCTGTATAGAAGCACTTTTTCCTACATCTTAGAAAGCTTAATGATGAAATGAATCAAGTACTGCCTTTAAAGTATTTATCCTTCTATACAATAACTAATGGAAAATTAAATTCTGACTGAAGATGCCATTATATTTCATATGTTCTCAAATCCTTGATTTTTACTATGTACCACTAGTGAGATCGTCAATATGAGAAAATAATTTGAATAAAAAAAAATTTTAGGATATACTGACAACAAATATCAAATATTACTCTCAACTACTTGACCAAAGACAACTAGAAAAAACATTAAATTATATCTCTGTAGATGCTAGTACTTGGATAAAATGAATATTTTACATAGGCACGTTAAAAATGTCAACTCTTACAATATCAAAGATTTTAGTGGCAGTAAGACTTCAGATCTGGAAGATATAAACCTTTTATATGACAAAACCCTCAAATTTCATACAAAATCCTGTGGATGACCACAGAACATGTAACACAACCTGATAGTCCAAAAGAAAAAAATTGGTTTTGGTTTGGTTTGTTTGGGTTTTTTTTTTACTACTAAGTGTTACATGCAAAATATTTTGGAATATGCCTTATTTGCTTTAAGAAAAAAAAAAAGGTGAAAAAAAGTCAGCTTCCAGAGATGAGGGAATCTAATCTAGGAAAAAAAAAGTCAATGGGAATCTTTCTCTTGTTTCTAGTGTGATTTAAATGTGACACCATGTTAGGAAAAAGGAATTATGCTCAGAACAAAACACCTCTGTACATGTGTGTGTGCATGTGCGTGTGTGTGTGGGGGGGTGTGGGTGGGTGATGGATGGGGAATGTGTGTGTATATATGAATACACATGCATACATATATAAACACACATGATTATCAGGTATTTCTAGAGTTAGCAAGCAGTACAAGCAAAATGACTCTGCCTTTTAGACAAGGCTAGGTGACTATTAATGGGGTTTGGATTTATTATATCACCATATATATATTTCATAAATACTGCTGACAAGGTTAATATGCAAGAAAGGAACATTTTTCTTACTCTGATCGAAGATGCAATAATCAACTCAAAGAACCACAAAACCAATAGCCAATCAATGTGAACAAGTCTGCCCATAGGCTTAATTCAAGCAAGCCATTCACTGAGCTATGTGATGGATCTGTCAAATCCAATACAGCATTACAGACATACTAGCAACATCGAGTGAACATGCAATGACAAAATGACAATACGCCCCACTGCCATGCTTTGACTTCTGCCTCACAAATATAAAACTTGATGACTTTGCTAGTTTCTCTTACTTCAGACTTTGACAGAAATCTAACAGCTATATTTTTACTTATATTTTTGAAGATATTACATGAAAGCTGAATAAAAGCTGTATGAACATTTTATTGACATCTGATTTAGGTTCTTTTGCACATCCTCACAATTATTTTTTTCCAAACACTCTCAGTTTAAGGAGTTTGGCAAGCAAAGCTCCAGAATGGTGAAGAAGATATACAGAACAGTAGGTCTCCTTTTATCAGTTATAAGAATTGGAAAATTTATCAGAAATATTTTAAATATTGGAAGGTTAAATGTGATTTTTTGATCCACCTCTGCCAAGAGCTTCAAATCTTTAAGTGCCATTTAGTATGGTGATAGATCACAGAAAATGAAATTCAATTATTTTTTTAACTTATTATATTGCTTCACAAATAAAATTAATTTTTGTTTAGGTGGTTGTTTTTGGTTTACAATCCTAAGAAATGACTGGAGAAATCTGCAAGGTCTACCTCTGTTATGAAATTGGTTTTAGGAGTACATGATTTGTCTTAAGAAATACTTAGGGATTAGCACTGATTTGTTTCACGAGATTTCCTTGCCACCTGATTTTCTGCTATATATCTGTTCTTTGCCTATTTCCAGCAATATTTCCAGCTGTGACAAACAAGGATACCATTGCATTTCTTCACAAGAGAGCTGTCTCACAGTGATCATTATCCATTGACTTGATGTATTGATTCAGGAGTCCCAAATCTTTCTGTTAACCTTTATTTTTAATTTACCAAAACATGTCTCCAATTCTAAAGATTTCCTCTTTCCATCTCCTGACTTAAGAAGCATGTCAAATATAGAACATTGCCATTCATCATCTTTATGAGCTGTGGGGTTTTGTTAGTTGGGGTTTTTTGTTTGTTTGGGTTTAGTTTTTGTTTTTTTTTTAATTAACATGAAGTAGTATTTCCATGATATATCACTGCTTCAACAGTACATACTCACTGGTCCTCCTCACTTCACTTTTCCTGGCATTATTTACACATAAGACATTAATATATATTTCAAGTGCAATTAAATTAAATGGGGGCTCAAATGAAGAGTAAATATAGAGTAAGGTATAACGAGATAGGGAATATTCAATATTCAGAGGACAGCAAATGATTATTACATGGAGAAGAAAAGATACCAGCAGCTGTACTGAACTATATTTCAGCACTTTCAATATTAATAATTCACAAAAGTTGCTAAATTAAATTCCTTTAAAAATGAAGAGAAGACTTAAATTAAGCCAACTGTAGAAGTGAGTAATCAGAGGTATCCATGTTTGCACATAGTTTCCCATATGCAAAGTAATCTTTGAGCAAATTGTTAGTTGCTTTGCTCTCTATGCTAGTTTTAGAATTCTCCCATAAATCCAGTTACAATTTTTGATATTAGGACAAGAAACCATATTCATCTGGGGGAAGTAGACCAAAGATGAGGGTTAACCACATTTAAAAAGAGAAGCTAAATTTAAAAAAAAGAAATCCAAAATATAAAATTCACTTAAAATATCTAAAATGATGCAAGCAAAGACAGGTTATTACCATTCTAATTATACACAAAGTGTATCTGAAAATTAGACACTTTTCAAAAAGAAATAATGAAGAGTTGTAACAACTGCATTATTACTGATGCCATCTGAAGCTTCCTTTACAACATTTAAGATTGCTATCTTCTTAGACAAATCCTTTACTTTTATCATCAGCATAACTCATAGGGATGTTGATTCTCTACCCATAACAGAAAATGTGACCAAGTGGTGGTTTATCTTACAGCATTTGATTTGTTTCATGAGAAGGTACATTAATCCATAATTAAAGCATTTAAATTCATCTTGATAGCATTCAGTTTCTCTCTGTAACACATAGGTTTTCAGAACTTCACCTATTCATAGGAATATACACCTTATAAAATGATCCAGGGACAGCAAAAAATGACTAACTCCAGGAGGTGGTTTGTAATTTTGTCTTTTCAGTTTAGTAAGTTTTTAGAAGCAGGAGTTGTTTTGCATTCTAAGCTCACAGGAAAATATTAGAGCTGTGACATGCTAACACACCTTTGTGGAAATGAAATGAAACTATTGAGTAATACCTCACCTTTGAATGTGACCCTAAGTAGAAATAGTAGGTTGTGAACACAGTGCATACAGCACGTCTCTAGTTGATATTACTCATCCAAAATTAATAGAAAATAACTTGCTTACCTGTCTGACACAGCATGCCTCAGCCATACATGCAAATTATTTTATTCACATAGCTTTAAAAAATATATCTTCATTACCCAGAATAAGCATTTTAAAGGCAAATATGCATGCATAGCATTGTAACATTCATACCATGGTACTTTGTTCTAAAAATACAGAATCCATGAACAGCACTTCAATCTAAGAAATAGTTCACTGAAATTTCTTAATCTGTTGATTTCTTTAAGAAACAGACATATTTAGAGCAATGACTAATTTAGCATCTGAAGAAATTTTTCAATACATATTCAAGAGTTATGAAATTACTTCCATGATTCCAAGGGAAAATTTTCTTGTATCAGGAATTGAGAAGCGTGACCTTACTTCTCGCTGCTATTGTGAAGCAAAGTATATGCATGTATCTGTATTTCACAATGTACCTCCTCCCTTTAGAACTGTACACTCCTCAGATACTTGGAAAGTATTAAAGATAGTATGGATTGTGTTAAGAGTACAGTTTATGAAGAGCACATAGGATATTCTTTCTGTTCATTACAAAATCATGTCCACACACTGCAAAGACTTAATTTTATGTGTTTTGACAAAATCCTATTCCGACTGAAGTCAACAGCAAGTTTAGGCATTGACTTCAAAGAGGACCCAATTTTCATCTTGCAAGAAGACAAGTCAATTTATGTGACATCACTTTTAGTTTATACAAGTTAAGTCTTCTATTAACTTTATACAAGTTGAGGGTTTTTTCTCTTCTGCAGATTTTAATAATCTTTTATTCCTGCTATTATTTCCACCAAATGTTGTTTACCTTTTGAAGATAAAAATGCAGAGCAAAAGAAGAAAAAGTGATTTTTTTATTTTATATTTTCCAGAATTAAAAATGTCAAATGCCTGGAAAACAAGCACATGGAAAAAATATTGCTTTGCCTTGAATTGTTCAGGCTTAGACACAGTTCATTCTCAATTTCCACTGACTAAAGCAATGTCAATGAGAATTGAGGGCACTCAGTAGGTTCAGGTTCTAAATCAACTGAAATAATACTCCAAAGACGAATAATGATCTTTAGTAGCAGACCATCATGAAGCTGTACATATATTTATCTACATTGTACAAGGGTCACAGACATTAACTGGATGATCTACAGCTTGGGAATGTGCACATCTCATGCCTGATTCTCAATTAAGGCCTAAAAATCTCTCAATTTATGGCTATTCATGGATTATAATAAAACAGCCTGCTTCAGATATCACAATTATCTGCAGAGCAACAAGACAGTTATGAGACTTCAACAAGGCAAATTTAGAGAATCACCTTCCACTTCCACTGGTCAGGTAGTGATGAGCAGTAAATGAGTCCTTACCTGTCACTGTAGGCAGCCGCAGTGGCAGTGGCAGGCTGGGCGTACCGGTAGGCAGCATAACCACCCTGAAACACAAACTCAGGCTCTAACTGCATGGCCACAGCACTTTCAACCACAGTTTGCAAAATTTAGCAATATCTGAAAGAGCACCAGCATGCCATAAGTTCAGGGAAGGGGTTAAATGTATAGTATATCTTTCGGTGAATCATTAAACAAAATTTATTGCCACAAACTTGTTCTGATTTGTCTCAGAGATCAGGAGAAAACAATGACCTGTATTCATCCATGTTAAGATTTTTTTACAAGACAATACTGTATTCTTCCACAAGTTTTCAAGAAGCAATTGTTCTCATGAATGAGGTGGATGTATATTCATAAAGCGATGCTGAACTTAAAAGAAAAACTCAGCTGATAATCAATTCTTTTTTGCAAAAACAGGATTTATCATGTCTGGTTGATTAAACCTATGAATTTGTGCACTCAATTAACACTTAATGTTACATTGGCTTCCAATTTATACATAAAATTATAATGAAGAAGCAAAATTCTCTTCTTCCATGAATTAACATTCAGTTGTATGTAACAGTAATTGCAGACGTTCAATTAAGCAAACAGGACAAACAAACACACATTTGAAAGGAATTGTGTGCAGTGATGCATTGATTATCAAACTGTGAGAACAGCAGAGCTTCCTGTTCAATGGACCACGGTGTTATATCAACCATTTCCAAATGATCTCAGCATGCCAATTAGCAAACACAGGCCAGTCTCCACAGATAACACAAACACGATTTACGTCCCAATTAGAGTTCACCACCCCATAGTCCCCTGGGATAGGGGACTTCCATATGTCCTTTCCCACCTTCCCCCACCTGAACAAAGAGTTGAATAAGAAGCTATCAGATCACTCAGCTTTGAATAAAATTCACTCTTTTGCTAAAGTATTTGCTTTAATGGATTGTTTGGGTTTTTCTTTTTTTGGAAGGCTACATTCACACCAGACATGATGCTGAAGCATGAGGAATTGGCTACAGTGTGCTACCCTTTCCTGTAGCACTACTACTTTTGTGGATTTTCTATTTTGATTTTACAAATAAAAAAATCACTCTTTCTAGAAAAGCAATTTCAACTACTTTTACAAGCTATTTCCCCTTCTACTATTTCGCTTGGCACAAACACTTTCATCCCTAACAGGTGTAAGCCTTGGTTGGTTTGAAGATTTGAAGCAGGTCGGTTCTGGAAATCAATCATTCAGCTGAGAACGCCACATCACCCTAAGAATAAACCTAGGTTTTACATATACTGACAGCTCATTAGAAACTCCAGGCTTTGATTTGTCAACATCCTTGAAGAACAGTCTCTGAGTTTTTTCAAGAGCTCACACAGAGAATAGTACATTTACTCCCCACTCCTGAGCAGCTTCCTGCCAGCAGCAATCGTGTCACATAGTGGCTGGAATCAGGCAGGGGCTCTCACGGTGCCATTTCTGGGCTCTCGGTTGCAGTGAGGAGCTTCTCTGTGCAAGCACGGAAGCATCGAGACCAAACTTTCTTACTTCAGATCATTTGATTTTTCTAAACCAATAGAAGGGTATTAGTGTCAAAAATGTATAATAGGCACATATTGCTTGCAGGTATGTGCATAGAGGCAATCAGGTGTCAAATAATGTCACTAAGTGCAAACGGAGCCAGTAAAGAGTGAGGCTGAGAGATGATAATGTAAACGGCATGCCTGGTCTGGCTTCTGCTACTAGGAGAAGTGTGAGAGATTATACAAATGTATTTGCTCTTCTGTTCTCCCCTCATGGTTTGCAGTGCTAAATATAGCAGGTTTTTTTCCTTTCTTTTGGTTTTGGTTTGGTTTGTTTTTTTGTTTGTTTGTTTTCCCTGAGTACTGATATAAGGGAGTACAAATGGTAAAAGTCTAAAGATAATAAACTTCTTTTCATGATCCAGTACTTAAAATACGTGGCAGACTGCAAGTCATTCTGCAGTTCCCCACATGGAGGACTTCTTTTCTTGTCCTGTAGCCCATTTCTAAACCCCCTTATTTAAAGGGAGAGCTGCTTCATTTCCATCCAACTATACACACAATGAATCCCACCACAGTTAAGAACTGAGAATGGGTCACCATGAGAAGTATCAAAGCTTTGGTGCTCTTAACTAGACAAAAATGAAGCAGGCTGTTCAAATGCTAGCTGGTTTTAAATCTGCAGATGCTAAGCTCTGCTTTTTAAAAAATTTTTTAAACTATGACTAAAAATTGGTCAGTCTGAAGGCAGACCCTTTCTTGCTCTCTAAATATAAGGGTTGCACTCCTTTTATGCTTGTATTTTTACTTTCTTTCATCAAAGAATTGCTGCTGAACAATGAAGTTCAACCCTGAACTTTATTAAGATGCTTTGGATTCAACGATCAGTATGACATTTGTGAGAACCCTGAAACAACTGAGTCTAAAGCAGCAAAAAAAGAGATTGAAGTTATTGAATCTGCCTGAATACTTTGGAGAACTAGAAGACAGGATGCATTGGGCTATTCCGAAAATCAGAATTCCAGTCCCTGTCATTATTTCCTATTTTTAACATAAGCTATACACATAAAAACATTAAGAAACAAAGTATTTTTATAGGTTTTGTATTCTGCAGTTTTGCTGTGAAATTAGTCTTAACACTTCAATTACTTCAGCTGGCTTATCACTGCAGCAATAAAATACTTGAAGGTACACTTTATATTGGGCAGCAGGATGGGAATCTGACTCAAGCTCCTGAACTCTAAACATCTGTGACAAGCTCTGCTTCACATTATTCTCAAATTTTGAACTTGGTTGATATCTTAGATGAAGAATACACTAATAATATTCACTACATATAAATCTCTTGAGCAACATATTAAATATTTATCTTCGTGCCTTAGACTATATTGCAAAATAAAGTATTTATAGGCAAATTATGCAATAATTACATAGCAATAAAAAATTATTTTCAGTTCCTATGTTTTAGAAATGTTTTAGAAATGCTATTTCCCCCCACTCAATACATTCAAAGAGAAAATACTTGACTGTATTGCTTTGAATTATTATTTTGGAAATTCAGCTGAAATAATGAATTCAGCTAAAATAATGCAAAGTGTCCAGTGTCTTATCTGTGCTCCCATATTTGCTACATCCAAAACAATGATAACACAATGTTACAGCAGCTTAAGTTGTCTTAAAAATATAAGTAGAGAGTCAATACTCTTGTGATCCAAATGAGATAAAGTTCACTGGTATAAAATACTGACTGGGACCATCCAGTAACTTTTGGGATTTCATGGAATGTGACGAATATCTGTGATTTTGTGATAGAATCTGGAAAGCATAATGCAACTGGTAGACTATCCTTATCATTCATACGCACAGAATCTATTTTCTGACATGACTGAGTATTAGTTTGATTTCACAAGACTTTACAATCAGCTTAATGAGTTTTTTCTATCAGTCAGCACGCCATACCTGTGGTAGCTTATTGCCATACACAGGCTCTTGTAATACTGCTCTATAAAGGAACAGAAATGTAATGATTGGAATGAGTAAGAAAAGAAGGATGGAAAGAAAGAAAGGTAAGGAAGGAATTTAGACAAATTCCCCAGAACTATTACAATTGTCTTGTCAATGTTCTATACACCTCTGTGGCTCAGGTAAATTGAAAAAGAGCAGTGGGACTGAAGATCAGCAGCCAATTGTTACAGAGAAATCTTGATTTTAGAAAGAAATCACAGAAATTTTAGATACAAAACAATGGAAATGAGCTGAAAATCAAATCCATGTGAATTTTAAAATAAAGTCTGTGTATCTATAGTAAGAATAATTTCCACAAAGACAAGTTACACAAATGCACGTCTATAGGGTACAAAAATATGTATAAAGGTGGGTGTCTCCTCTGAAAATATCTAAATTACTTAATCTCAGATGCTCTGACAGTGTTTTGTTGTAGATACAGATAAACTAAGTGACTCTAAATGATGGGCATTATTTTTTGTTAGTTTTTCCTATTGCTAACCTTTGATACTACATGTGAACAGCGCAAATTCTTTTTCCTCAATTTTTACTTCCCAGAATTCCTTTCACTCAAGGATCTCAGAGAGTTATGTGAACACAAATTAATCAAGGTTTAAAACCTTCTCTAGTACTGAGAATTATACCTGCATTATTAGCTACAAATTAAGGAATGGTATTAAAGATGGCATGAATTATACTCAGCCCCGCAAAATATAGCAAGCAGAAATAATTTCCTTTTCCTCCACTCATATGATATTGAAGTTTAAACAGTATTTGTTCAGCTCATGGCATAAAACTCTGTGAGAATTCAAAATGCTTTATGCACCACGTCTTTATGATGGCTCAACTTGTGGAACAGGTCTACGTGGAAGGTTCATGTTAATTTTACATTGTGTTCCCAGAGGGATCTGTTGATACCTCAGAGAAACTTCTGGTAACATATCCAGACTGACACTACCTCTCTATTAATTTCAACCAAATACAATCACCAGGACTGATCTGGCAATTTTTTTTAAATGTACTGTTTATATCTCAAATGAAGATCAGAGAGATGAAAAGACATTTCATCACTAGATCTCTAAACTTTTAAAAGGTATCATGGAGTGTTCCAGGACACACAACACCAGAAGGAACAGCCCCACTGCTCCTTGAGGACTCTTTTGCCCTTGGAAAAGTCATTTCTCCCCTTTCTTTTGAGTCACAGGAAATGGCACAGCCTTCCATTTACAAAACACAAAAATCTTTAGCACTTAGATGAAAGACTTCAGTGCTCACTGAGCATCCTTGCTTTTCACATCAGAACAGTGCCTTTCAGGGTATCTGAATGCATCAATGGACTTGTATCTACTATTAAGAGAATGTTCCTTAGATAATTATATCTGCTTTTACTTTGAGAAATAAATCCATGTTTCACCCTCAGTACCACCCTACCCCTGATCTAAGGGTGATGGCAGTGGCTATTGGCAATCCCTTTCCATAGCCCTGATCACAAAAGTATGCCTTATTCTTCACTGGCAGCTCAGAAAGAAAATCTTAACCTTATGTACTTCTGTGTCGTCGTGGACGCTCACCAGCTGCTGCATCACAGGTCCAGAGTCCTGAGAGCAGGCCAGAAACTCTCACTGAGAACACCACTGGCTTCTGTAGGTGGTTAAACTGTGTTACCAAGGGACTTCTGAGGCTGCTGATGGCAGAGTTTGGAAGTTTCTCATATTTCTTAGCCTTCCCACATTCTAGATGTGGATTGAAGACTGACATGTTCTGAAAACATTCTTAGTGATGATGGTGAAAAAGAATGAACAGATTTAAGATAAAGCAGAGCAGTGGTGTAGAGCCATTATTCTAACTGCATATTTCTGTGTCTATTTTTGCTTCATTTTGTGGAGTGTATTTTCTTATTTTCACAGGTGTCAATCTTCATCTAGGAACTTCTATATTTGCTGGCAGGCAACCTTAATTCTCTTTTAATGACTTCTTCTCTTACTGAATCAATACTTAATTTTAAAAGCTCTTACTTACTTCCTAATTGTTTCCTTTATTTTTCCTACTCAAAGGCACATTTAAAAAGAAATTCAATAGCTCAGCTATTTAAGAAGCATTATTACATTCCATATAGAACTATATGAAATACAGAATATATTATATCACACCTAGAATATAGGTTGTTGATTTTTCATTTTAGACTGCACTTTCCACCTTTTTTTATATTCCTATTCTCTTCTATTCCTCTGGTAGGATTAAGCAGCTCTGCCTATATGCTATTCTTGGGTCACTCTGCAGTGTTTACACAGCCAATATCTTTCTGTGTCTTCCCTCCTTCCTTTCCACAAAATCTAGCCATCCAGAGCTATACTGACAGCAAGTAATGGAAATATTAGCATGGTCTGTATTACTGTTGGTACTCAGTATAATCATATCAGAATGAAACCCACTTTGATCTACTACTTAATGTATATTTTTCATCTGGCTTTTCATACTGTGTTCCTTCTGTTTTGCTTTCTGTGGTATTTTTAAGGTTCCTCTCTCCCCAGTCTACTATTAAAATCTATATTTTTTAAATATGTCTCCTTATTTTCACAAAGCATTCGTTCTTCCACAACGCTTGAGGTCTACACTTAAAGTGAAAAGTTGGATAGAGCTATAACATAACCAATTGGGATTTAATAAATAACTTAGTCCATTGCAAACTAATACACAAAAAACAAATACATTGTGGATTGTAAGGTTTCTTTTGATTTATGCCAATTCTCTCTCTCTCTCCCTTCCCTACAATGTCTTTTATATGCAAGAAAGAACATGTGAAGAAAAATGAATTATAAAATAAGGTTTGTACACTACGTTAAAAAATTAAACAAATTTCTAGATGAGCATTGTAATTCTGTCAACTGCTGTACAGGTAAACATGCTGCTGCATTAAGAGGACTGAGAAATGCAATCAGAAATACAAGGCTGCAACTGAGACAGAACCAGTGCACCAGTACAGTTACTCCATTTTCTAATGCACATGACTATTCCAGACAACAAAACTGAGGCTGTACTAGAAATTAGTCACTTCTTTGGTATCTTCCTCATCAAAATCACTTTCCATTTGGAAAGAAAATGTTCAAGTCTGTGAGATGGTGTGGGGTTACTTAAAACTAATATTGCCAGCCACCAAAAGAGATATTCCTGCTTTTCAGCAGCAGAGGGTTTCAAAACCACAAACTGTTACATTAACATTTAGTTCCCAACCATACTATGACATTAAGCAACCCTCAGAAAGATGTCTTACTGCCTTTCAAATTTCCAGGTTAGTAAACTGAGCAAAATGGATGTCACATTCTTTTGACAGTTTGAAGAAGTATGAAAATTGGGAACCACACTTGAAGAAATTCCACACTGTGCTATGTATCATCTGTAGCTCAAAAATTCAGCAGCAGTGTGTTTAGGTGAGATTCCAGCAGCATGCTACACTTGAGTAAACCATTTGCAGATGGGTGATTCTCATGTGTTGTAAACAATTTGTTACTGAGATCATCACTATGTACATAAATACACAGGGAGAAAATTTTAACCCATGCTAATTTGTATTAAATATATTTTTAATCTCCACAAATGAATTTTCAGGTGAGTATCAGCCTCTTTCTACCTCCATCAGAAAAAACAAAACCTACTTCATCCATAAATTCAAATTGTTTTCCTTCTTGCTATAAATCTTATTAGAAAAATTCTGTTCCCTTGGAAATACCTTTAAAAGATTGCTGATAATGAGCACAAACAAGGAATGGTTGCTAGCACTAACTATTGAATTTTTAATATTCATACCAATTTCAACTCATCCATCTCTCTGTGTCTCAACAGAGACAGTACAACAGAAATGTAAGCAGCTTAGAGAAAGATGTCTGGTGAAACAGGAATGATACCTGTAATTTATGACCAGATTGCTTTATCAAAATAATAACAAAAGCTTAATGAACTATCAGGTGTAATATGTTACATCTACACATAGGGTATAAGATTTAATTATTTTAGAAGAGTGAAATTCAGCCTTGATCACCTAAAACCTCTTGCATACTCACATAGGTAGCCACTTTGTATACATTCAAGGTAAAAAGTTAGTATAGGTAAGAAACTTGCTTTAAAGGAAAGTGTTGACCAATGAGGTGAAGTAGGTAATGATGGATCCAGGGCTATAAAACCTTACTAACAAATATAACCACTTCCTATATCATGACCAGTCTCTACCCATTCCATTTAAATTGTAATAAGTAGATTTTAAAAGATCAGGTGGAAGTCTACTGAGATTACAGACAATACATAGCCATACCTCAAATTTACCATGTACTGAAGTTCTGCTTATGTATACCCAATGTTGCCTGGATCTGGGAAATTTATGCCTCTACATCAAGTATGTTGGTATTTCAGGTGTTAATAGCACTCAGCTTGCCTTGATTTTTAAAAATGAGCATTTTGGGATTTGCAGAATAATGTTTCTGCTTTGTGTTTTGGTTTTTTTCTTTGAAGGGAGGCACCCTCCACACGCACACACACTTCTCACATCTTTTTGCATTCATTCAGCATTTGATTGAAGAGTTAATTCAGCTCCACTGAACAATGATAGATGTAATGAACAGAAAGGTCTTCCAATGTGAGAGATATTCTTCTCAATTCTTTCTGACAGGCAAGGGATGGTAAATAGACAAAACAGAGTCAAGCTAGGCAGCAAACTTGTAAAAAGAATGACTCTGGTAATGTACAAGGACAGCATGCACATCAATGAATACTTACATAAATGTCTGCACCATAAAATCCATCCTGGTATACAACACTGCAAGGATGCACACACAAAGAAAAACATCCATATTAGTGCATTTCCACATGCAAATGCCACCAACCCCTGCACAGCTGAGGTTAGTCTTGTCACAAGAACAGAGGGAGGGGGGAAGGAAAGCACTCTTCACATTGGTTAAGGAGGTTGGTAGTAGTTGTCCGAAGTGTACCGAATACACCAGCTTATAAAGTATGCCAAATGCTTAGTCAAAGAAGGGCAAAGCATGGCAGGATTGGGAAATGCTTCTGAAAAGGTTTTGGGATTTTTTTTATTTTTTTTTTAATAAGAAAGCATATATTGGCATCAGTTTTTCTAGAAAAAATTTCAGTGGGCCAATCCTACAACCAGATTTAATAAATTAACAAAATGCTATCTCTTGAACTAATAGTTTCTTGTCAGGAAATTATGTCAACCCTCTGAATCAAAGCAGTGTAGTTCTCATTACTTAGCTGGAAAACAAAACACAGCAGAGGTTTCTATGGTGAGAAGAATGTGTGAAGTAATTATACTGGTGGCCAAATCTCAATACCTCAGTGTACACAGAATATTTGTAGGTACTGCAGTGTTGGCTTGATACCCATTTCCAGTAGTGATGACAGGTCTCTTTGGAATGTCAGGGTGTTGTTAAAAAAGTATTATCCTTCCTCACTTTATCATTTTACCACTTTGGTGAACATGCCAATTGTTCTGAGCTCCCCTACAGTTTTTCTTGAATACTTTACTACTATTTCTCTGAAAAAAATGCAGTATTGTCATAATGCTGTTAACAGTTTAACCAGAGATTGCTGCATTTCAGCTAAGAGAAATCCTCAGTTCAAATACTAGATTCTAAACACCTCAGGACAAATGACATAATATGACAAAGGTGGTTTCAATGATTACACTAAGTGAAACAACATGGTGGTGGCCTAACAATTGCACACATTACCTAAGTCTTGCAGTTTTACATTCATTTGGCAGTTCTGCAACCTAAACCACCTATTTCCAATATCAGAATCAACCCAAGCTGTTTTGAGAGCTAAATATGAGAGCACACAACAGGTTTTTTGGAACAATATTTTCAATCCAGGAATGCTATTATCTGGGAATAATAGTTGTTACCAAGTTGCTAGCCTAAGCTGTTTTGCAATTCCAAGAAGAATTTTCTTGTCAGAAATAGAACTGATCTATTGAGGTCAATGACCAAGACCCACAGGGCTGAGCTGGTATGTGTCTAAGTCAGAATCACTTGAGAAAATCATAAATATACATACATGCACACAAACCACATTGATAAAACCATATAGAGGTTACAAGCTTGCTATGGAATAATAAGGTGTTAAAATTCAGCTCCACTTAAATCAAGGAGTCTGCCATATGCTTCAATACAGTCAGACCTCTGGTCTTGTATTTTTCTATTTATTATGCCAGAGCAAACTATGCCAAATTTGGTTTGCAACAGCAGCTTTCAGAGAGCTTCCTATTTACATGGTAGCATACCTTTGCTTTCGTTTTGACATTCTGATTACTTTACAACCTGACGTGTTTTCCTTACACCTGTCTGCATGTATGAAATAAAACATTCCATGTGATGGGGGATAGAAGTACACAATCATAAACAACATGGAAGGAGATTTATGAGATGATGATGTACAAATTATACACAGTTACTGAAGACGGAGACCCCCACAACCACAGCCCTCAGATCCTCATATCCTATGCCACACATGCTGCAAGAAGGTGGAGGAGTTGGGAATGAAGGAATGAAGCAGAGCCTGGGAACTTTCATAGATTTTTCAGAGAATATTTTCTCTATTCCCTGTCCTTGTCATTCCTTGACTCCTGTGACTGAATCTTACCAGTTGAGTCAAATGTATCTTCTAACAGCATCCTTTATCAGAAGGACAAAGTGTAAAACATCAAGAGCTATGGTTTGCTCTTGTGCTTTTCTTTCCCTCAGTGTATAATTTTCCAAAGGGTAATTTGCTTGGCTTATCATCTCCTTTTCTCTCTCTGAAGCTGTAGGCAGAAAAGGAATGGTAAGTCTCAAGCACGGAAAGAGCCTGAATGCATCACACAGGGACCCATGTCACCACAGCTCCTCTTACACTTCATACTCAAAAACCTGTCTTGGCAGACAGAAAAATGTTGAGTTCCTTCTAAATCAACACAGACATGCTGCTAGTCACGTTACTGACATCTGAATTACTTCACCCAGTAATGGATGATATGTTAATGTGCTACCTGGAGGCATCAAAATATGAACAAATTTGGGTGATTTATTCAGTTGTATTTTATGATTTTATTGTGCTACAAGAAACTCAGAGAAGAGACAAAGGTTAATTTAATAAAAAAGCAGGTGCATCTAAGTAAGATCATATATGGCAATCATTTCCTGAAATTATTTTTCTATAAATACAAAACTGTTTTCTCACCAACTATTACACATCTGCTTTGCATGGGTGTAGCTTTATTTTAGTCTCTGTGTCTTATAATCATTTTTTTTAACAATATAAAGACAAACACTTTACTCGTTTAGATCGCACCTTTATAATATCCTCAGAGGATTACATCTGTCTTCATTACCATTTTTCTACCCTTATCTTTCAAAAGGACTGTGTTGCATAATCTATCAATGACATAAGAAGACAGTTCTTGACTGCACAAACCTTAGCTCAGTAACTTCGTAACAGCTGAGTATATGTGGCCCTCAGCCATACACACAGCCTGCACAAGTGAACACAAATAACCTAAGGCTGATGAAGTGCATGGAGGGATTGATCCAGTGTAACAAAGGGGCATTGCAGTCACCAGTTCCTTCATTGTAATAAGAATCATAGTTATAGTTCTTTCCCCTCCATCACAACTAAGACAAAGCACCTTGAGGAACAAAGGTTCTGTTTTCTGACTGCTCCTAGGGTTGCCTTCGCTGTCCTATACATATTTTCCAGGTTTTGGTCTCAGAAATCACCTTTTACATGAAGCCTTTGTGAAACAAATCACAGAAGAGTTGAAAGTACAACCTTATTTAAAGTAAACCAAAGAAAAGACTAAGAATTCCTTTCAACGCTAATAACACAGCTTTCACTGTTGTAAATACAGAACTGAAACTCTTGCATGAGGCTGTTTCAACCTTTTAGGATGGTCTTTAATTCCAGGTTCCTGCCTTTCCAGTTTAAACATTCACCCCCTGGTGAGGCCGCATCTGGAACACTGTGTCCTGTTCTGGGCCCCTCAGTTTAAGAAGGATAGGGAACTGCTTGAAAGAGTCAAGAACAGAGCCACAAAGATGATTAAGGGAGTGGAACATCTTCCTTATGAGGAAAGGCTGAGGGAGCTGGGTCTCTTTAGGTTGGAGAAGAGGAGACTAAGGGGTGACCTCATCTATGCTTTTAAGTATGTGAAGGATGGGTGTCAGGAGGATGGGGTCAGGCTCTTCTCAGTGAAGCCCGGTGACAAGAGGCAATGGCTGTAAGCTGAAGCACAGGAGGTTCCGTGTGAATACATGTAGAAATGTTTTCCCAGTTCAGGTGCCAGAGCACTGGCACAGACTGCCCAGAGAGGTTGGGGAGTGTCCTTCTCTGGAGATATTCAAAACCCATCTGGACGCACTTCTGTGTGCCCTGGTCTAGAGAATCCTGCTGCGGCAGGGGGGTTGGACTAGATGATCTTTTGAGGTCCCTTCCAACTCCTAACATTCTGTGATTTTGCCTTTTTTTTGACAACGTAAGTACTGCCAAGTACATCCAAAATCTGTCATAAGAGTACCTTTACTAGTAGCTTCTGCTTTTTTAGGCTATTTCTTACACAATTAGTAGGCACATAACCCTAGAAAGACACAGGTTAAGCCAAGCAAACATTGGTTCTTACACAGATTTTTTTTTTAATAATTTAAAAATTATTTTGTACAAACACTATCTAGTTCCCAGAGGGAAGCTGAGAGAAAGGTCAAAGAAGCAGTAAGCTCATATCCTCTTACATAGAAGCTGTCCCAAGAAAGAAGATACGAAAGGAATGCAGTCAGCTTAAAATAGCAACTGTTTTACTCCTCAACCATGTCACCCATCTTGCTGCAAAGCTCCACTGGAGATAGGCAAGCAATAGCTCTAGCTCCGCAGCTACACCCTCCCACAGTGCCAGGCTCTGCTGTCTATGCACCTCTCCTGCCATACACAACACAACCAGCTCTTGCTTCTCTTTCTCCTGCTGTGTTGAGGTTGAACTCTCTATGCAATGCAGATCTCCAAACTCCTTACATTTCAGAGTTCAGTTTTCTGACACAAATGAAGCTCTACTCCCTCATTTCACTTTCAGTATTTTTTTTATATGGTACATAAATGAATTATATTTATGAAGTTATGAGTAAGCTGCACATTGTAGGATTCCAAAACATTACAAATGATGCCACAGATGCTAAACCCAAAGTATTTTCCATGAGCTAATAAACAAGATGCCATCTCAAGGAATTAGCAAAACGCCTCTCTCAGACGTAAAGGATCCATTAATTATTCATGTAGTGCCACATAACTCATGAACACTGATTTCATTTTTAAATTACACATTTTAAAGCATGTTTGCTGTTTTTTTCTTTTATAGGAAAAGAAATGCCTTAAATATGGTGAAAATCAGCAGTTTTCCTCAGCCCTAACGAAGTGTGCCACATTTGCTGTCTCCCAGTAACCATGAGGCACAGCGGAAGACAAGCATCCAGCTGAACCACATTAACTTCTTTTGCCAAATGATATTCCGAGTTGTTTGCTTCCTTCTGTAAGTTGATTCGTTTTCTGTGATCTCTTTATTATCTCTGTAATTTTCCTTGACTCCTGTGACTGAAAACCACATTCCTATAACTTATTTTCATTGATTAAGTATTTTTTCCTGTTGGAAATTCCTTTTTGCTTCCTGACGGGTCAGAATACAGAAGAAAGTACTGCAAAGATATTCCAAGTTGCACTACTGTATCAGTAAAGCTAGCAGCACAAGATCTAATACACTAGGAAAAAGAAATTATTTCAGAATAAAGCTTTCCTAATCCAACTGTGGATCAGTGCAAGAGAGGGATGTAGTATTTCTCCACTGATCCATGAATTACAAAAGTTGTAAATTTGGGGTTTTTTGTATGAGAAAGCAGTGCCTTATTATGAAACATAGCTGGATGGAGAAAATTAAACCTAGCTAAGACCTATCTAAATTAAGACAATGCTTACTAATCAAAACCTTCTGCAGAGCCAAACTGTGTTAGAAAACATACTGACCGGTGAGCCCTACATTACCAACGTTTCATCTCAGACAACTGGAAGTCACCACAAGAAGAAGATGTGACTTCTTAATGATGCAATTCATGGCTTCCTCTGAAGTCAGTTTTAAGGACATGTCATGAAGATAATAGGTGAGAACTGTCCCACATAACTGTCAAACTGCACTGCAGAAAAATTTAAGAGTGCTGAGCTGACCTCTTGGAACCCAGTTCTGAAACACTGCTGAACCGGACTGCAGTGCAAAACTTCTGTATTAACTGACAGCAGGAGTTCACGACACTTGTGCATCTACCTTAACTACCTCGAAATGCTGAAAATAAGTAGTACAACTACATGAGAATAGAGATGTTTTACACTTGGAAATATAATTCTTCCTGATGAGTGCCTGTACTAACTAAAGTCTAAATATTTATATATCACACACATACACACACAGAGCACCCACACGTAGCCCCTTATATTAAATTTTAGCTACTGATCTGGAAGTATTTACTCATTTTGCAAAAGCTAACAAAAAGGTACTGTCCAATTCAAAAACTGTATTAACACATTTTCTTATGCAGCTTTATAACTTTGTATTAAACTAAGATATTATGTTTGCTTCATCATGAAACTGGTAATAACCCATGTTGTCACCTCAGTACAGACTGAAGTCTGTTCAAGTTAAAGATATTCTATTTAAACTGATTAGGGATGGAAAGACTGGACTTTCTATGTATATGTATTATCCATTTTGTTGCTGAGACATTCAGATTGAAATTTGCCCTTATTAGATCATTCTGAACTTGTTCCCATCATTGCTGTGTACAAATACCTGGACTAACTTTAAATGAGAGGCAGCAGTAAGATAACATTGTTGGGACACCATTCTTGTCCAAAGGTAACTTGGGTAATCTTCAAAAGTCATGGTATCTTCCTCTAGATATTTCCTCAGTAGAAATACTGTTTGGCTTATTAAATTATCATTTTGTTTATTAAACTACACAAAACACTTTAAAAAATAGAATACACTTTTACAAAATAACCTGATTCTGCAGCATCATTTTTATATTTGTTTTAAGAACATGTTAACTCTCTGAGGTGCTGGCTCTCTAACGTGAAGGAACAGGCAAAGTGCCTGTCTTAAATATCCCTGAAAAGTTAGCTCAGTGGCTGACTGACAAGGTTAACAAACTTTAGAACAAAAGCTTCCTAAGTAACTAAGGGAACTAGTGAAGAGCTCTCATCTTCTACCATAATGAAGTAGTTGGACTTCCATCTTCTACCATAACAAGGTAGGAGGACAAAGTCTTGTGCTGCAAGCTCCCTTCCAAGGGGATATCCACAGTGAGAGCAGATGAGCTGCTGAGAAGAATTTTAATGAGGGCAGAGAGAGATATCACCTTCAGTCAGTGACTTTATAAACCCTTCCTGACCCTTTTTCATAAAGATCTGTTGCTCTACAGAGAGGTAATGGCATATTTACTTCAAATTTGTATGAAAAAATACTATTCTGGCCTGGGATCCGCTGAGTTTTTTGATGTTCCAAATTTCCCAATTTCTAAATAGCTGAAACTCTTTTGACAATGTTAGGGCTTTTCAACAGCATAAAAACTCTTTCTGTGTCAGCATTTACAGAGCTACAGAAGGATTTGTTTCTTTTTTCTTTCCTTCTTTTCTTTTCCTAGGAAAAAAATAATCTTCTGAAATAACAGAAGATTATTGAGTCTGTAGAAATTATTACTATGAGTTTGTCTCCTTTGTTCCTTAGTTTACTACTTGGTTTTAGTAAATTTAGCTCAGTGAAATCTTAAGGTATTCTTTAAGCAAATGTACTGACAAACACATGGCCCTAGGAGAAGCACATCCAAATTTCAATTGTGGTAAAGATGTCAGCTAGAAAAACTGAAAAAAAACCCCACCCTGAAACAAAACAAATCAAAAAATCCAAATACCGGCAAGCCTTCAGGTCCAGAGATAACTTTCAGTGGATGATTCAAAGGAAATAAGCTAACTTGATCCAACCTCCTTAATAACCAGATGTTTGCAATCATCACAAATATATCTTTAGCTGAAACAATTTCTCTATTCCAAAGCATTCCATTTCTGAGAGCATTTCCATAACAATATGTGACATGTGAAATGCTTGAGGCCACCAACCATGGCAGTACAAATTACAGTCATTTTTCAACACTCCGTGCAAGGTGCACCACTTCCCAGCACCGGGACTGGTCCATGCTGTGCAGTGAGACACAACCTGCATGCACCACAGCCACAAAAGAGCTTGTAGCCTTTGGAAAGTCATGCTAAGAGGTTGCTCTTACCCGCCGTAAGCTGGAATCGGAGGGGGGGGTGCTGCTGCGCGGAAGGTGTTGTACACCGTGCGACCTCGGCCTCGTAGGTGGGCACCTCTGTATGCAGCGGCGGCGGTCGCAGCAGGGTAGGGAAATCCTGGCACTGTGAAGGAGAAAGGGGCAAGAATGTGAAATAGTCAGATCAGCCTAGTGTTTTAAAGCAAGACTAATGTAGCAGAATGCTTGTGCTTATATTAAAGCTTGCTTCTAATTGGATGAGTGAGCTGCCAAACAAGGAAACTGTTAGTCTTTCAACCAGAAGCCTGAACTTTTTACACATCTGTGTAGGCAAACAGGAGACAGCAAACTGGGAATCTAGATGGCAGTTTCCTAGGTGGTTCTCATTCTGTTAGAAAACACTACTAAAAGTAATGTTGGCTGGTTTAGCCAACACTGATGCTAGGAGACTCTTGAAGTTCCAGTCACCAAGTTCAGGCTCCAATTTATATTGCCAGAGCCCTTTCCACCACATTATTGGGTCTGTCTTCAAAAATCAGTCCTACATTGTGTGGAGATGAGACATTAGACCAGGTGACACCTAGTGATCTAAATCATCCAGTGATTTTACCTACTAAGCAGGGCTTTACCTTGGTTCAAAAGTTGATTATTAATTGGGTCTTAATTGTGCGCCAAGGGAAAGAAAAAGCAAGAGTTTTCTCAGATTGTGGGGGTGTACCTCATTTATAACAGTATTCATTATTCCTTCAAAGGCAGGAGTTGCACTTTAGAAATAGCTATCTGAATTCAGATAATATTCAGATTCAACAGAAACAATTTAGACATACAACAATGAAATTAACTCAGACATTTTTATATTGTTGTTGAAACGAAGTACAAACATTAATTACCATTCTCCATGTGAGACTTAAAATATTTTAATCAAAAACTAAGCAGTAAAACAGTACTACTTAGAGGGTTTTTATGTAATATGTCTGTAAAACCTCTCTTTCATAAATCTTTCAATTGAAAAAATCACAAACCAACCCAAAACCTTTCCACTTCACTTTCACTGCCAGTTTTTTAACCAATATTTCATTGCTTTTTTGTATATATATTGCTGGCCAAAATTAGAATAGGTATTTTTTAAATTAATTCATTAGCGAGACAGAGATAATCAAATCCAGCTCTGTTGGCACTCAGGTTGCTTCAGGTGTTGAATTTTTTTCACTACATAAATAGAGAAAAGAAATAAATATTGCTTAGCAAAGCCCTAATAAGAAGCAAGCAAATGGAAGTAATGATGTATAAAACAGTAAGGTTTTCAAGTCTGAAATATTAATTAATTGCAGTCCACGTTTCTCTTTCATCTGGTTTAGCATTAAACTTTATAAAAAGCCTTGAATTTGGAAAAGAAAATGAAAAATTCTCAACTTGTAGACATTGCTGGCTGAACATATGAATGAAAAGACTCCTCCATTACTACCTTACTGTTATGGATTTTGGTCTTTGCTAGGTTCTTCTCAGTAACAGAAAGGTTACACAGCAATTTTGCAAAGATTTACATTTCTGTGATACAACATAAAGCACCTTATGGCAACACAAATAAATTTAACTCTTTTAAAAAGTTGAAATAACATTGTTTTTATTCCCTTTTCTGTTAAAAGAATGTGTGTCCAAACCAGAATGATGAACCTATAGAACTCAGAGAACTCCATATACTGTTGGTAACTTTGCAATCAATTGCATTAAAAAGCCTCAAAGACAGAGTAATGGAAAGCATTTTTTTTTAGGGAAAAAACAAACATATATATCATATACTTCAAATCTTACAGCACTTGAAAGTGCTGTAGGCACTTTTGCACATGCAACAACATTGTTGAACAGTATAAATAGAGCAGTGGTAGACTCATGACCTGCTGCTCAGATCAGGTAACTTCTGTCCTTTTCCTTTCCAAGTAAATAATCTTGCATACAATTTAGTACAATGTGCATATAAAAATGGAAAAGATAATTTTCAGTGGACTGAAGACACAGGCAAAAAGATCTCCAGGATGTGCTGTAGTTCCTCCAAGTAGACTGTCTCCCCAAACTGACAGATAAAGAAAAGGTGCAGTGCACTAAAAATGTTTCGTAGATGGAAGGTAACAATACCTGAGAAAAACATGAGGGCTGCATATCATGGAATTGTTGCATCCCTTCGGAATGTATTTATGAATGGCACATGCTGGAGACCTCCTGTCCCTGGCTTAAATTAGGTGATTTACGGAACATACAAGTTTAAGAGAAATCTCTCTGACCTAAAAGCTCTGGACAAAAAAATAAAAAAAAAAAAGTGTGACAACCTTTGTGCAGCTTTGCCAACTTCTTCACTTACTTGAGCATTTGTAGTTCTCTACACGTTGACAGAAAAGACACTTTGACAGGAAGAACAGAAGCAGTGGTAAAGAAAACCAAACTAATTCAAAAGCTCTAAGCTCAAGCAATGTAAAGCATCTACCATTTTCAAAGGATCTGCAACACAAAGGATGTGTTAGAATGAAAAGCCTGGCATAATGTAATTGTTTTGCTATGCTGGCTTTGCATTGTCTCCTTGGTAAAATCATGAAGCACAGAACGCCAAAAGCATAAATGCCAGGGATGCCCAGTGACAGGAGAAGGAGCAATGGGCACAACCTAGAACACGAAGTTCCACCTAAACACAAGGAAGAACTTTTTTAATCAAGTGAGGCCTGATAGTAGAATCTATCTATAACAGAATTATATCCATGCCAAAATACTGATTTGGATCAGTCTGAAAAACTACCTCAAAACATGCCTTCTATTTCCAGGTAGTAATACTAAAGACTAAGATTAGAGGTAAAATAATCAATAAGATCATGTCAGCCTAGATTTGAGTTCAGACAAAAATAAAATAAAAAATTATGCGACTACAGACCAGCTAGAAATCAAAAGGTTAGGAATGCGTTATAAAAAAAGAATTTATTATGCTACCAACTTTTTAATATCCTCACCCAAAAATAACCAGCAGAATTGGCACCATTAGAACACAACTGAAGAATGGACTTCATAAAAACAATTTTATGAAAAGGGCTCTCCCATCAGGCAGCATTAAGTGCTATTAACCAGCCCCAAAAGTAATGAATATACTAGCCAGAAGGGGTAAAGATTTTAATGACTTACAGTTTGTAGGTCAACCTTCCTCAGTCCCTAAGTGCCAAACTGCTGAAACTCAGTAAGTGAAAATGCTTTTACTGAAAATAATACACATTGAAAATGTGTTTGACTCTCGGCAGGGAAGCATCTGAGTCTACTTCTAATCGAAAGTACCTTAAATTTATCAAATTAATTTGATGTCTGGAGTTCTTCTGTGATAGAGAAAAGGCAGATTTTTCCAACTACACGTTGATGATATGAGGTTACACACACACAAAAAAGACTTTTCTAAGGACTATGTACAAATATCAAGCCAAAGAAACAATTTGTATTCTCATCTAATAGCCTCATCAGTTCTATGTTTATTCATTCATCTTGTTCAAATATGAATGAGACTACAATGGCAATAACAAATACTGAATCCCTATGGTGGAACTGCAATTTTGTTTTTTTCATATTAAAAGAGTGAAACCAATATTTTGAAAATGTATTATTACAATGAATGTTGTCCAAAAAGTTCTCTCTTCTAGAGACACTTTGTAAACATGAAACACTTTCAGGGTATCTTCTTCACTGAACTTCTGTTTAGATCTCAATCTGGTCAGCAAATGGCATCATTTAAGAAAATAAAGAAGCCTTTGGAATTAAGAGTATATTAAGAGTATGCTAGTATACAGGTAAGATTTAAGTAATTAATGATTTTATATAGAAGACAAATATGAGCATGAGGAAGAGGAACTTAAGCTTTGTGTTCACAGGAGAAATTAATTAATTTCTCCCAAAAGACATATTATAAGCGTTGGTTTTATTAATTTTTTTATTAAATGAAAATGACAGGTAGGTGCACTTTCTAGGTTTCATATCTCAACATATGCCTTTGAAATCAAAGACTGAAGGAACAATGACAAACCCTGAGTTCCCCAAAGGAGGAATATAACCTGGTAAAAAATACTTAAGGGTTATACGCTGTTCGCTAGAGTTTTAAAGCTTGGGGTAGATGGAAGAGCAGCAGATGCAAAAAACAACAGGGGGCAGATTTTATATCAAAGCCATAAAAATATACAGCCATTTTAATGGGCAATTATTCTTTGCATTTGTGCTGTGGTTTGAATTTGTAGGAGTGTGCCATATGCCTCAAAAAAGGTGCACCATCAAAATGGACAAATGAGTCTACCTCTCAGCACTCCTAATCTCTCCTCCTTTGTGCAAACTAGCAGGTCATCTGCCATCAAGAGTTTTCAAATGCGAAGAATTTTAATGCTACATCATGGTTGAATCAGCTTGTAGCTAATTTACTTCGACATAGTTTAGCTGCTAGAAAGGCAGGGAGACATTTCTATTATTCCCATAGTTCAGGAGAATCCCTGTTGAGGAAACACTTCAGAAGTGCTGGACAATAAATTAAAACCAAAGAGATATAATGGGTAACATGCTGAGAAGGGCTAAGCAGAATAATCTACAGGATATTATCTGAGATTTCAGGAACAGGATTATTCAGTGTAGTGAGTTTTTACTTCACTATGACAGTAAAAAGCAGTGTTACTTGGCATTCTTTAAAAGAATTCTAAAAACTACTTTAAAGAGGATGTGTGCAGATCTTGGCATTTCCATATACAGTCTAAAGTACAGTGCAATTAAAAATTAAGCTCTTTTACTGTAGATTTTAACATAAAAAGGCTTTTTTAAGTTATATACATAGATATATGGACTCTTAAAATTCCAGGGTAACAAAAAAAATCTTTGTGAAGTTCACAATGTTTAAAAATGGCAAGCTGAAAATACATTTGTTTCTCCTGTCATTTTTGTGAGATGGTTATCCCTGGGATCGAGTTATGAATTAACTGAACTCAAAGGATATCTTTCCTATATGTCCACTACAGTTACAACTGGATATCTTTCCTATATGTCCAATACAGTCACAATTGGTCGCTTCCACTTCGTTCATTCACAATCTATTTATTTTCTGAAATGTACTTAAAATTAGTAGGATGATGATTTCCTTACTACTGCACAAAAATACATGTCTGTATAAAACCCTGCAGCTTAAGAATGAGCAAATCTGTATTTTGGACAAACTGTTACTTATAGAATGTTTCATTTGAAATGCATTGAAAAGGAAAACAAAAATCTCTAATTAATGTACAAGTCTAATCACCATTCTCCACATGGAAGAGTAATTTTTCACTGTTCATTTGCTCAGTGTAATCTCAAAACTGACATAACAGAAAAGCAATGGCCTATAAATCTGCTCTCATTTGTTTCTTTAATATTCATATTCCATTGAACTACAGCTGCTTGTTGCTGCAGTCTATTACAACATGCAAAACTGTCAATAAAAATATTATGAAAGGCAAGATGTGTTTCTTCATGGCTCTGTGTGCCATTTATTTGGAAAAAAATAACAATAAATGACTCATGGATTGTCCCTTAGCTTGCTGCACGCTGGGTGATTAGTGATTAATTACCTTGCTGCAAATTGACATGGCACAAGGAAATTGACACAGCTCTGATTAATTAACTTTTTATGAGAGACAGTTACTTACAAAACACTGCACATTGTAATTGAATCCCTTTACACAGCACTACAGCATTAAGTTTCCAGGCAGATTTAAATTAGCACCAAATTTTACATAAATTTGGCGAAACTTATTATAAGGCATAGCCAGAAAGATTATGTAAGTATTTCTAGAAAGAGGGCAGATGGCTGCTCTAAGACACTGTTTTCAACTGCCATCCTGAGACATATGAAAAATAAAATTGATGATATTTTTCCACACCAAATCACCAACACAGCCAAATGCACTCAAACAACATACATAAAATATTTCAGTGAAAAGCAATCTCCTATTAATGTGCTTATTAGTATGTTATATACAGTGGGAAGACATTCAATTTTTCCAATAAAACTTCTTATTTGGTTATCTTTAGCTTAAATTTGTTTCCAGGTCTAATTGACCTATTATTCCAACTATGACTTGCATATAACTATGACTTGCATATAACTATGACTTGCATATAACTATGACTTGCATATAACTATGACTGAACCGATATTTAGTTTCCTTTATAATTATTGTTAGTATATGTGGAATTATTCTTTTTCTCTGCCCTCATTTGTTTCATCTCCTCTAATATACCAAGAAACAGACCATCATTGGGTTCTGTATCTATTGATACCATTCTGTGTTGGGAATTTAGAACCTTCAGAGCAAAATGTCCATCTTTGGAGATATTCAAATCTGTTTGGATGTGGTCCTGGGCAGCCTGCCTCAGGTTACCTGCTTGAGCAGGGAAGGTAGACAAAGTAACCTCCAGAAGTTTTTTTCAACCTCAGCCATTCTGAGATTCAGGCATTTAGTGATTCAGTGATAATCAGAAATTCCCATAGATCTCATCCTTCTTTTAATTGACTGTAAATTCAGCCACTTGAATCCCTCCAGGCACAGAGACTTCTCTTAACATGCAGAAAAAATATAGAGGATGTGGAGGGATGCAAAGGAACAAATAAGATGTCTGCAAATTTTTTTGTAAAGCTATGTAATTGCATCAACCTGCAATGCTACAATTGGTGGTCAAATTACTTGCAGTGTACTTAATAACAAGAGCTCTGCATAGATGATATTAAAAGATGTATATTTGATGTGCTAAGAATAGTTGACATTTGAGGAAAGAAAAAGCTCAGGCAGGTAAAAATAAAACAAAGAAACAAAAAAGCAACTAGGCCACTGAGCTGTAGAATAATTTTGATTGGAAGACACCTTTAAGATCATGGAGTCCAACCGTTAACCAGCACTGCCAGGTCACCACTAAACCATGTTCTTGAGCACCACATCTACACATCTTACTCCAGGAATAGCAAAACAAAAAACCAGGACAGAACAGAGAAGTCACATCAGATCTTAAATTAAAGAACAATCTTCAAATAAAGATGATCAAACTGATCAATAACTTGTCTTGTGTTCCTGGTTGTTGAACATCTGTGAGTTCCAAGCAGAAATTGTCATACGTCTAGCAAAACACAGTTTCTGAGACAAATGAGAGGGCAAGTTGCAGCAGGGGAGGAGTCAACTGTGGGTGACTGCCTACTAAAATAAGCAACACAGCAACCAGAATTCGAAGCTAAGGAAACATCAGAAGCCTGTATCTAGGTCTCTACACAAAGGATCTTGTGTACAATAGGATCACAGATCACAATGCAAAAAAATAGTAAATGTAATTCTCACTCTTTAGCTGCATACTGAAAGGAGTAAGTCCAAACAATCCTATTATCCTGACTCCTTGGTTAGTCATGAGAAATGCCAGTGGCCAAGTGCCATAACCCCATTAGCAGGAAAGTACTAAGTTAAGACACAAGAGATACCCAGCTGTCCTTGGTCAAACATAATTTTTATTATTTGAACTAAAGGTCAAAGATACTCTCCACAATTTACCACTTAAACAAGTCTGTACACCTTTCCAGTCGGTTCCACTACCCAGGTGTAGTTAAAAAACATCAGTGGCACATGGTTCAGGATATGTCTATCTTTATAAAACTCTCAAGCATGCTAGTTCAGATACACTGCACCATCACTAAACAGATTAACAGAATAATGAGTATAAGTAGCAAGACACTTTAAAAATAGATTTGCAGGAGTGAAATAAACCCCATACCTACAGATTCTGGGTAACTGCAATACATCTTACTGAAGACTTGTTAGTCACCATTTAAAATGCTGACAGTCAGAAGGCAAAAGGACTGTTTCCTTGCAAATAGTAACAGCAGGTCAATATACAGTGATAGAAAACACACCAAAAAATATTGTAACTAGGATTTCAGGCAATGTTATCACCAAAAAAACCAAAAACCAAAACCAAACCATTAACACCCCAAAACAGCTTCACTTTATAACTATCTGACATAGAAGTCAGTGGGGTTATCCTGCACTCAAATTTGTGCAGCTTCGTGTAACACAAAAGGGCCAGACCATTTCAACAAGAGATAACATCAGTATTTTTCTCTGGACAAATTCAACCTTTTACACTTCTACACATAGAGAGGAAAAAAAAAATCATGGAAAGTAACCAGCAAACTTCCTTTCCTATTTATTATTGATATCATCTTTATTTAAACTGTCATGTAAACCAACCATATTTTAACATGCAGACAAGAATTTTCACATTGTTTCTGGGTTACTAGCGGGTGACTCTCTTTACTTTATAAAAAAGGCAACTAATTAACTAATTCAGGAAGGACATTACAAGATAGTTTGACTCCTAAATGTTTAGGAATTGGGTTTTAGTAGCCTGGAAATGGCTTATGTGGTTCGTCTACCCAAATGCTTGGACCTTCCCTTTGGGCAGGATTTCTGCACTGTTCCATTCACAAATCTCAGTCCCACAATGGTCGAGTTATTAACAGAATTCCTTTGCAGGGGTACTCTACCTTTTCCCTATAAAGCAATAAAGAGCAGACAAAACCACAAAGATGTAAATACAATCAACTGATACAGATTTTAATTGTGATGAAGTGACCTGCCATTCCACTTTAGTTTAAGAGACAATAGACCAACTAAAAATTTAGTTTGTAGAAACCTTTTTACATTTAATTTGGAAATACTGTGACACAAGCAAAATTGTTTATTCCACATCAATACTCATTCTTCAAACTGTTCCTGACCCACATACCAATTTAAACTGGCAAGCTTACAGAACATTCTCTCCTTTGCCAACAACAGTAAAATCACAATGAAGAAATTAAGAAACTCTACAACGAAACAAACCAAATAAATCATTGATGCCATTACAATAATGCATATGTCCATTTGGATTGAGTAGAATGAATCATGTCTTACATAAAAAAAAACCAGAAAAGGATATATCAAAGGCCAGGATATATCAGTTGCTTGGAGTCTCAGTATAATACTATCGGAAGAAGATGATCATTACGATACAATTTTCAGGTAATTACATATATGCAACAGATTAAACTGAATCAAGGTTTCTAAACTGAAAGTTTCCACTAATGATTCTTCTCAGAAGTGCACTTTAAATCACCTCTAGAAAATCCATATTTTCCCCATGCAATCTTCTTGGTACTGGAAATATCCCACAATATAATAGAAATGTCAAAGGTCTTACTTCAACCCATTAGTAATGCCACAGTAAAATAAAATCTGGACTGTCTTCACTGAAACAAGAAACTTGAAAATAGTTTCATGCAGCATTTTTTTAGGTAGTTGACTAATATTCTTAAGGCAAGTAACCTCCCTCTAAGTAAGGATATTCAACAGACAAATTGAACAGAAAAGCTTTACTTAATTTTCATTTCTGTACCACAATGGGTCCTCAAATGGACTAAATTCCTGGATGTGGTGGTTATACTTACTACTAAAATTTTTCCCTATTTATTCCATGCATATCAACAAACTCCTGAACTATCCTCCACTAAGAATCAAAACAAAACACCCACAGGATAAAACAATGTGCTTTAAAAAAGTACATGTGCCTGTCACACAGAAGTCGTGATAAGGTTTTAATAGAGAACATATATTAAAAGCAAAATTCCCATAAAATGTAATTAATTCTTTAAGGTTCTGCTATAGGTTTTCCTTCTCTCCTGGCACATAATGCATAATTTTGGATCAGTAAGATTATTAGGAAATTTAGGAACTTTCCTAATGCCTGCTCTGAAGTAATGGAATGTATTCTCCTGATTTGCTTTACAATGACGTAAGCATTAAAAATATTTCTTGTCAAAAATATTACAGGACCAAAGGTTTCCAGGGAATTTCCTGAAAGAACTGCCTTCCTACCTTTCAAAACCACCTCATCTTTGCCTTGTTGTTTTCAGGTTGCTCATAAGCTAAAATCCCAGGGCAACATAGTTTATTGTTTTAATATCTGTCTGACGCAAAGCAGAAGTATTCTCTGGTGAGTGCTTATCTGTCATATGTACTTTTGTGAAAGGAATATCAAGACAAATAAGATGTTCAAGGGCATAACATGGGATTATGAATTCGGCACTGATGGTATTCTGTTTAAAAGTAGTTGAAATGATAAATGTAAAAAATATCTGCAGTGATATTTTGAGGATGGGAACTTGAAGAGTAGTGGGTTGTAAATATTTTAATTCTAAAGGCTTCAGACTATTTTAATATGAATAGAGAATGAACACTCAAGACCATAAATGGGACAAACAATATCAGAGCAAGAAAATAGTCATAATTGAAACAGTTAAAACAGTAAAATTCCATTCTAGTGGTACAATGGACTGTAAACTTACTTTGTATTAATTAAACTCAGTGTAATGGCATTTTCTTCATTGAAATGAATAACCAGTGATCTGGAAATTCATTTAGACCATTAGGTTAATTACAGAAACCGATGGAAGTTTTATCAGACAATTACAATTAAGGAACACGAACAATGTGGGACAGATTTATAAGCATTTGTACCACCTCAATCATTCTTCCTGAATTCCACCACCGCTGCTTAGAAAATTACAATCGATAGATCAATTTTAAAATGGGCCATCAACTTCATTTGCCCTTGAATATGATAACATAAAAATTAATATCTGATTTCTGCATTTTCATATTTTTTTTAATTCTAGCACTTTCTGGCAATATGAAATATTTATTTTTAATTAAAAAATGAAAATTTATGGAAAAAGGGCACTTATATCTCGGAGCTGATGAGCATACTTAGATAGAAGATGAACAGCTCCACCAGTTAGGGAACATAAGCCAAAAATTGACATCAGTTTAAAATGTACTTGTTGAAGTCAAGGCAAAATTCTTTTTTATGGGCATGCAAAACATTCAGGAAATATAGGCTTTCACCTGCACAACATTTTGAACAAAGGCATGTAGCAATTTACCCTTGCACCATTTATGTCAGTTACTGAGTCCAGCGAGGTGTCCCTTTGACACATACTCAGAACAATCTGCTAATAGTTACATACCTGATAACTCAAGTGCCTTTATTTTTACTTGGAGCTAAAATAAAGTCTAAGAGTTACAAAGATCAAAGTGCTCATTTAGAGAGTGAAAAATACTTAACTGCCTTTGAACTTTCCTTAAAATTTGTAAACTCTCTTCCATTGCCTTCCATGGGCCTGGGCATGCAGCACTGTACTTGGTTGGAAAAGAGAATGCCCAGCTTTAGGCTGGCTTCCTTACTCCAGCACCAGTGCTCAGCAAACCCGAGAACATGGAGTAGCTATTCCAGAGCACAAAGAAGTTTTCTACTTGCAGGTGCATCTCCTTTTCCATCCCCTTCCATGAAAGGGCAGGGGAGGTTATGAAGGGAACAGACTCATTTTCTTCACAGAAGCACACAGTGGGAACACAACAAACAAACATAACTTGAAAGAAGAGAGGCTTTCACTATTAGGACATTCAAGTGTTGGAACAGATGGCCCAGAAAGGTTGTGTAGTGTCTATTCCTAAAGGGACCCTTTAGGTGCAACCTGGTCCTCCCAGCCTGAATTATTCTGTGATTTTACAACTTCACTTCATTCCCATGCTTTGAATCTCATTAACTGCTAATTCCATTCACACTTTCAGGGACTCCTACATTATAGAAAAACAAGGAAAACAGGCAGTAAACAGGTTTTTTGAAGTCCTTGAATAAATTTAGATTGGTATTTTTTACCCTTTTTAATCATACATACCCAGCTATATTACTGTCCTTTGTAGAACAAAGTGACAGAACTTTTCTTCTTCTTTTGAGTCTTCCTTTTGTCCAGCAGGTTCTTAATATTCTCATGGATCCTATTCTCCAGTGGCTTCAGTTTGGAAAAGGTCCATAATTTTTCTTCATACATTTCTTATTTAAAAGGAGATACAAATTTCTTTGGGATTTTAAAATATCCTCTGGAAGCAACTAGTCTGAAGAAGTTGGGGCAAAAAGTGACTGTCAGTTACACGCAGCCAAACTGCTTGATTTACAAAGTTTCAATGAGGTATCAGGGGCCTCCAGAAAGTTTCCAGTGAATGCTTACTTACTTGCTGGGACTTGGTGTGCTTTAGTTTCTGCATGTATCTCCTCCCAAAACTTGTTTACATTCTGCATTAGGGCAATCATGAAGGACCTAACTGAAATCAGCTGTATTGGTTCTGTCCTTGAGGTGCCAGTACTGTGGGAATCTACAGCAGCCAAGGTGAGACCATGAGCTTCCTTTGGTTGTCTGAATAAGGCAAGGAATCTGTCCCACCAAGGGATGGGAACACATTTGCATGCTGAAACTATGCTTTCTACATAACAAATTATCTATTCCCAGAATAGATGTGCAAATGAAAAACTGATCCAGGTCCCATCTTCTGCTTCGGCATAAGAGAACAGATGAGGCATGAGAGACTATTGCTACTGATTTGTTCCACTGCTTGCAGAAGAAACAGCTCATTTCTTTCTGTATTATGCGAAGGCCAGAAGTGACGGAAGGAAGCAGAGCCATGTTTCCTTCTCTTGACATATTCAGAGGTGTAACTAATCACTGTACTGGGAAATGTACAATGTGATACATAAATATATCCTGGGGAAATAAAACATCAGAAGGGAAAGGGTAGCTCCAAGAAATGCACTCTTCTTTCTGGCTAGCCATAAAAAAATGGCATAACAATATTCAGAGTCAGCAGAAATTACTAGTGACCAATGTAATTAAAAGACAGAATGTTAACTGAAAAATAAAGGTAGTCAAATTAAGAAAAATACACTTTACAACCAACTTAAAACAATGTTTCAGTCCTTTTTTCCATGCAGAATATAACTTAAGAGCAAAAGAGAAACAGTTAAGTTAAAGATGACATTTCTAAAAACAGGGATTAGCCTCTTCCAAATGCCTGAAAAATCTTAAATACCATTAGCATTTCATGAACTCCAAACCTTTCAAATGGCTTTAAAAATCTCAGCTGACTCTTTCCCTTCTGTTAAAACAATTACAAATTTTACAATGTTTTCATTCTTACATTGTAAGCTGTTCTAAAATATTACAGGGTTACAAGACCAGCAGAAACAGACTAAATAATCAACAAATTATTCAAAGATGAAGGCTGCACTATTGATGTGCAAAAGGAATGACAGTAAAAGTATTAGTCTCCTAGATATTAATGTTGATTTATCAGTTATGTCAATATTACAAATATGCATAAAAATGGGATATAGAAGATCTTTAAAGTAATAAAAGAAAACTATACTAAATTCAAGCTTTGTTTCTACTCACTTCTCAGTAGAATTTCCTATAGAAATGGAACTATTTTACATCTTTATTGAAAGTGTCGTAATAAGAAGAAATAAAAAAAAAACCAACTAATTACAATCATTAGTAACTGTAGTAATTTTGTATTATTAGGAGTTGTGACCCTGTGGGGGAAACTGCATTTTGGCAATAGGAAATGAAAGAAAAATCTTGACTTGCAGACACACAGATTCAACAAAAGCATAATAATTTCCATTGCAAGGGCTACTAACAATCTCTGTTATGAAACTGTGCATTACACATTGCCCAGTGGGAGGCAGATAGGCAAAGGCTGTTTACTTCTGTATTTGGCATAATTGAAAACAAACAGGTGCTTGTTAGGATATCATTATTCAAGGAGCACCACTGCAAAATAAGATTGTTGAAAGGGATTAACTCATGAGACATAATGAAAACAGTGGAATCTAGAGCTTAGATAGCTATACAGCAGCTGTAGAGGGATTTAATAATAGTGGAAATACCATACGATGTAAACAGCAACCACAGAAAGAAATTGCCCAGGATGGAACTCTGTGAGATAATAGGAGCAAGAGGGTAAACTTAACAAAGGCTTTATTTGGAGTAATTTCCAGAAAATGAAAAACAAACACTGCCCCTTCTATTCCAATAAAGCTCCTTAAAAGTGAGATGAGTGACATGTTCGGAAAATTCCCTAGGAAAACACTTTCAGTCAAAAGACTGGTATTTCAGTCAAAAAAAGAATAGTGTACTAAAACTGTAGAAAAGGGGACATTGACTTACATGGCAAGTGTTTAATATGGTTACCATAAGCATTTCTATAAAACACCCTGCTGCTTGGGAAAGGTGACAGGGTACAAAATATTCTTGGAGCAGCTGGAAGCAAGTGTACATTTAACTGATAATTTCATTTCCAATTTAAACCACTTCAGATAATTTGTTAGTTCACTATGTATTTGCAGACTCCTGATTTGAAAGTAGATCTTGTATTTATACTGCAAAAGCAGAAGGTCTAGGGATGATATTCATAGCTTTTGACACAAGAGTTACATGACTGTAGAGATGATCACTATGGAACTCTTGTCCTCATTCCTGGTTTTAATTAATAAAAGAAATTAATTATTTCAGTAGTTTAGATAAGCTTTAAAAGAGTAGACTTGCATTCTCAATTGAATATAATCTTCACAAAAAACACATTTGATAACGTTAAATCGGACAATGTAAAATGTTTTCTTTACAGAGGACTGTAAAGAACACAGAGTAAACGTTGCTGTTGAACCTAATTCACCAAGCAGCAATTATTACCATTTCATTCACCCAGAGTTTTCTTATCTGACCAGATTTCAGAACGGGCATCGGTGGTACCACCAATACAATCTAAACCCCTCATTTAGATCGATTGAATTGGTTCCACTTCTGCTTCAGGATTTCAGAGGACACATTTCTGCTCCAGTGTTTCGTACAGAAAAATGGCTGATGGCTACATCTATCATTTCAGCTTGTCTTTGCTATTTTTATTAGGGCACCTTTTTAGATTTTAAAATACCTCCTTGCACACAGTCCTTTTCCTTATGTAAAAAAAAAAAAGACTTCATATCTATTTGCTTCCTGACACGAACAAATGGTGGCATGCTGAAAGACTTTTGTCAATTAAATCAGGGTTGTGACCAGGATGGAAAAAGAAACACAATTTCATCTTCTACACAAAATGCAGAGTGCACAACAGTACTGGATTCCAAAGAGCATCACTGTTACTTGTAGAATGTTTGACCATTTCTGTGGAACATTGCAATATAGATAGTATTTTTTATTTTTTTAAATAAATATACTTTGAGTGTTAAAAAAAAGCAACTAAAACCACTGAATTATCATCTGTTGACATTACTTACATATGTTTACAAACACTGTATTTATGTTAAAAATTTCTAAGGGGAAAGTTTACATTTTTGGGGCTTAATTCACATTTATGGGCTTTTGTCACAAAACAAACAAAAGAAGATCCATAACTCTAGCTTACTTGTGGATGTGTATACTAGTGAACTGGGGGCACTGTACACGGGAGATCCCTCCTGGTTTGCCTGGCACAGCAGCACCCTGCCTACAAGAAAGAGAGAGAGAGTGGTATCTGGTTTTGGAACACTCCAACTAAACCTCCATTTTCATCTCAACACAGAAATCAAGTTATACCCAGAGCAGTGCGCTGAGGCAGGGGCACTGCATGTCCTTTGGCTTCAAAGCAGAAAGAGCCCCAGCAAACAGGTACAATTTTACACGGAGAAAGCAAAGCACAGACATCCCCCCAAACACCAACTCCCTTTGGTCACCCCACAGGGGCAGCGACACTGGTCCCTCACCCAGCTGCTCTCTCTCTGTCCTGTCTCTCTGGAGCAGGAGCTGCCTGGTTACCCCAATCCCTCAGCCCACCCACACCACCCAGCCCCTAGCTTCTCACCTCCCTGACTGTGCCTCAAATGAGAGGCCACCAAGCAAACACAGCAGAGAAATCAGCCTGCAAAGCTCCCAGATGCAGACGTTAAGCCAAATGCCATCTCAGTTATAGCCCTTAAATTAACACAGGTGCAAGGGATTACTGATACAGGTGAAGATGGCAGGATTTTCTGCTCCAATGAGAAACACATAAACATAAGCTACTTTCCACTATATAAGCTAGATTCAGGATTAAGAATAAAACCAAATAACAGAATTGAAACTACTTTTAAAAATAAAAATAAAAATAATAAGCACATCAGTTCAAAACAACACTTTAGCAATGCATGTTCATCTTGAACAAATGACAGTTTAGGCTTATTTCCTTGGTTTTGGCTGGGTTTTTTTGGTAGTTGTTGTTACTGTTATCTTTTGTGGGGATTTTTTTTTTTAATGAACTTAAAATGCCTTATTATTATTACTATTTCCACACCTTTCTTAGAATTATATTTTAGCATTCTTAGCTCATTACAGATTGGACACTGATTAGAGGCAGAAACAACTATACTTTCAGACTAGGAGATAAAACTTCTACACTTCTGGAATACAGTCCAGCAGGAAGAGCAGGATGTGACATGTCTGTTTCTGCAGCTGTATGTGTATATGTCTGCATAAACACACACAAGATTTTATACATACAGTGACACACTTTCATCTGTCAGGATTTGTGAATCACACTATTTTAAAACTATTAAACTTAGATGAACCTTGTGAGACACTTCAGAAGTTCTTCATTGACTAATAAGCAACATAACTTAACAGAGATGAGTCAAACATGTTTAGAAGGATAAGATACAGTACAAAGGGTAGGCATTTTTTCCATACAATATTACAAGAGCAATTCTCAACTTACAGTCAGTTACCAGAATGGAGTTCTTTCAAAAAAAGTTTTTTAAAAATTCTGTCATTAACAGTTCTTTGAATATTGCTTGCAGCTGTCAGTTGAAATAGAAATACAGGAAATATTGAAGGAAAAGAATTCATGCAATTTTTGCAACTTAGCTAAGACTATGAGCACTGAAGATCTCATGAAATCTTATGCTTCTAACCTTTCCAGACTATAGCATTCTTAACAAACAGGATTTGGAGACAATTCCTTTTTTTCCAGCCACCCACTACTAATCTGAAAAATAAAATAAGCTATTTCTGTTGGCTTTTCTTCTTTACTTCAATACAGCACATAGATGGCTGCATCAATATCTAGCCCTCTCAGCCTCACAGAAAAATCCACAACTGGAAGCTGTTCAATGAACGTATTTCTATTGAGATCCTAGTGGCAGGCATCATTTTCAGGGCAGTATATAAAGAGAACCTATCAACAGCCTCACTTGACACCAGGAATGTGTACGTTGGGATTTCTATGGATGCAGTTAACACCACAAATGTTTCAAAACTTGTGCTGCTGCAAAAGCCTGAAAATGAAATTGAACTGAGGACAGAGGCATTCTTCCAGTTGAGTGGAATGCCGAAAGCAATTATTAAAATCAGTAATTTTCCTGAGGTTTTAAGACTAATGTAACTATAATGACTTCAAGTATGTTTAGCAAACATATAAGGGGTTTTAGAAATTGAAGATTACAGTTTTCTATTATTCAACACAAATTCTAGACAACACTTCTCTTGTTCCATGGTCCACAGGTTTTTTTCTATTCTTTGCAGCTAACATTCTTAGTTTTTTTCTGATTTCATCTCACACAAATCTAATTTTCCCTACGCTAGTCTTCTAATTTCTAATGAAAGTACTTCAAAACAGATGGGTTTTTTTATCCTTGCTACTAGACTGTATTTAATTTGTTGCACAGAGCTTTCTAATTATATTTTGACAATCTGCCTTTGAATTTGTACATAAAATTAATACTTATACTGAAAACATTATTATTAGATTTTGTTAGAAAAGTATGGAACTTCTTAATCTACTTTTGTGAGAAAAGATTCTTTCTGCTGCATTCAATTTTGGTATTAAAAATATTTACATTGTAATTAATTCAACTGGGGAAAGACCAAATTATTTACAATAAAATCTTCTGGATAAAGCTCAGAACATTGAAATAATCTATAAATTCCCTAATGGAAAACAAAATATTTCTCCTCTAGAATACTAAATTCTAGTATGACAGAATAAAGCTTTTTAAGAAAGAGAACGTTAGGATAAAGTTCTTTATGTTTTTGCTCAAACAGTAATTTAATAATATCATGAAGCTGATGAACTCCAAAATGTTACAGTCATCCAAGAGTTTAATTCTGCAATACCTTCTCTACCAGCATATTTAAGAACCATTAAGAACAACCTGCAAACTTTGTCTTTTTTTCTAATATGAGAATGACTCTATATTATCTAATATATATCTATAACTAATATTTTCTAACATTAGCATATATATCTGAAGAGTGTATTGACAACAGCAGACAGGAGGACCTTGGACACAGCGGTGGCAGAAGGGAAATGAAGGTTGAGGGGAGGGGACAGGCAGCAGTGGCTGAGCAGGTCAGTGGCTTGTGCCACACACAACAGGCGGCTCTGCTGTGGCAGTGCATGGCGGTGGCAGCTGAGCAATGCCAAATGATGGCAGAGATTCCCCCACACTGATTCACCACTCATCCCTGGCATACAGGCAGGCAGCATGGACCAAAACATAGTTTGCAAGATCAAAAAACATTCCCACTTATACTTCTCTTCCTCCCATGATTTCTCCTACAGTCTCTGGTTAAGAAAGTACTGTTTGATTAGTCCTTTGTTAAAGCACTACAGTTATTTTTGGAAATAACTAATTCCCCCAGGATATGGGGGACTTACAAAAGGGAAGAGGACAGAAATTGCACTGTAGTACTCCAGTATATTCCAGTGCAACCCCCCAGCAAGTTACTAAATGAAACAAAGGGGAAAAAACTCATTTCCTGCTTTCATTCTGGGAATCCTAAAAACCACAGCCGCATATTAAGCTCTTCAGACATCTCCAAAAGTGACTGTGAAGTGTCATCCACCCTCTGAAGTGGTACTGAGTTCTATATAGGGCACAACTACCTCCATCAGGGCAAGAGGATACTCACATAAGTATTCCAGTGGAAGAAATTAATCAAGTCAATATCCAAGGCTGCCCTGGATTGGGTATTAGTGCACAGGTAGCCAAGAGCTCTCCCCAGCTCCTCCTTCTGTTGTATATATAACTCATCACAAGGTAAAAAAGTGCTTCAGGATCTCTCCTTCTGCAGGACTTGACATACCATACACAACTGATCAAACTACTTACCAGCATGTACTGCAGTGTCTTAGAGTGAAGACCTTGCACATAGAACAGGAACTGGGAAGCAGCAAATTCTTTTAAGCTCTGCACCCGTGCTAACATCCTTTCCCTGCCTCACAACACAATGGCTTGCTTTAAAGCTTTACCTTCTTCACCAACAAAAAGTTGAAAAGTATCTACTGCTGCACTCAAATTCTCCCAGACTGCTTTAGGAGGACTAGCTCCACAATGCAGCATGGCACAATTACTTGGGGATTAGTGGCAAATTTAAGCTGTGCCATGATACTGTTGGTATGTAGTGAAGTAGTGTCAGCTTCAAAACACACACTGGGTGGCTGATTTGTTTCCGTTTCCATTAGCATGCCAACCTTACCATAGATGGGCTCTGTTTCATGGGAAAATTTATGTACTGCTTCCATTCACAATGTAAACCAGGTGCAAAAAACCACCCTTCCCAAATATAAATTAAAAATTATTAATCAGACACAGACATTCCTTGTCCTGTAACCAAAAGGTAACTATTATGTCTCACTAACTCAACTGATTCTTGTAACAAAATCCGTAAGAAGCCTAGGAAGTTTAACTGTGCTAGTTGGTGAATTTTTATTATTGCATCCAAATGTAGATCCTTATTCACATATTGTCACCATGTAAAAAACAGAAGTGGTAGTATCAGTATTGCCTGTAACTGTAAATTCCTTACAAAATAAGTTTACTATAGGATATGTATATTTTATACATACAAATCCAGGAGCACACAAATTGATATTCAGCCATATTCACTGCCACTATATTACACTGGGAGATGCATCTCACTGAAGTTGTTCAGGACCTGAGAAAATCAGATCTTTATTCCTTCTCTTTCTAGACATTCCCAGCATACTGAAAAGTACGTAAATGATGGTTACTCTTGGCTCATTGCCACTTGACCTTGGCTCAGTGCCACTTGACCTTGGCTCATTTGTAACTCCAAGGAACAAACATGATAGAAATCTGGAAATATAAATATAAACTCTGAGCTGGAGTTATACTATTCTTGCAATGGGATACTTGAGAGTGTAAAACATACACTTATATTCTGCTGATAACTAAAATGGGTCACATTCATACATCTGCCTGATGAAAAAAAGACTGCAATATGAAGAGAATCACAGAATAAATGAAACTAGAACCTTTCTGCTCAAGCTCAAACACTACAGTTTCACCATGGCCCTGGAGGAATTACAAGTAGATGTCATATTGTGTCAAGACAGTATTTTCTGTGTATATTACCTATTTCAGCAAATCGATAAGAAAGAGATGCAAATCTAATGCAATTAGATGCAGAGATGCAAATTACTAACCCCTCAGTTCTGTTTACTTACCCCAGTGAATACTGGTTTTAACTTACAAATAAAATTCTATTCTGAATGACAAACTGAGAATATAAAAGAGCAAAAATTGAATCATCAAGCATAATCGTGGCTTTAGGTAGTCTACTTCTTCCCTAGACCATTCAGATTCCAGAGTTTCAGGAGCATGAAAAAAAAAAGTACAAAAATGGTAATGCAATGTTTCCAAACTTCTCAAACCACTCACTTTTACCTGAAGCAGTAGTGAGCTTGGAGATTTTCCCCAAAACAATTTTCAGAAAGAAAATCTGTCAGAGCCAAACTGACAGAGATTGTGTGCCATGGCAAAGCACAGCTTCACCTCAGCCACCTCCACAGATGAGTAAATCAATGAGAACTCAGTGGTTTAAATGCAAATGCACTGAGGATTCTATCATTCAATGCCCCAAATGGGGAGAAATAATGCAGAAGACTAAACAGAAAATATTAGCTATATGTTTGGACTACAATTCAACACAATCTTAAGCTGCTTTAGCATTAATTTATAGATGTAATCAAGGTTTAACACGCAGCAAATTTGTTTTCCATTCCACTTAACTGCATTAACTTTACATTTCATATATTGTTTCATTACTTTACATTTCAGAATAGTTTTTCTGCCTGACTGTCCATCCTAACACATGGATATTCCTTACTTATTCCTCTGCATAACTGCTATGAACTTATCTAGTTATCCTACCCAGTCCTGAACAAACAAGTGTTTTAGTGATGACCCTGTCGTTTGTCTTAAATTTTCCTCTGAGACATTCTTCAGCCATTGCTTTTCACATATAGCCACAGCTGCTATTTGAATTGCAGTCTGTTTTATTCTCTCAGCCAACCATCATGTGTATTGTAGATCTCAGGTCCAGACAGCACACGCCCAGGCTGACCTGTATTGCCAAGCAACTAGTGAGGCAGTAGCAGTAGCTATAAACCAGCTGGTTTTGCAGCTGGCCTCTAAACCTACATCATACTCAGTCTGGAAAGGTTTACTTTGGACCAGGTTTAGTCTTGTCCCTTGAAGAAGATGCCACAGATGGCCAAAGCTGTCCAAAAGCCAGTCTTTGGGACATACTACAGAGCTCATAAAGCCTCCAAGACAGCTCCCACAGCAGTTTCTTGCAAACAGAACCTATTTCTCCTAAACCTGCTCTGCAAACCCCAGGTCAGCATGTGGGAATTGGGGATAATTGTCAGAGTAACTTAAACCCCTTACTAATGCTGCAAACTACTTTATTGACAAGATAAGGACAGGAAGACACCTGTGGAAAAAAATCATCTCAGTATAATATTTATAATTAGGCAGTTTTGGGCTGCCACAATATTTATTTATTTTTGATCTATCACTAATCAGGAAACTGTAGAATATGTTGTCACTAGCCATCAGAGTGATGTTTAAGTAAGAGAAGCTCAAACCCTTTTTCTCAGAAGATTCTCTTCATGAGTAAAGCACAGTACTTAACTTTCTCTTTAACCCTGTAAAAATGGATCAATTATACCCACAATAAAAACTATTCAAATGAGCGTACAAGGAGTTAGAAGTAACGTAACAAAAAAAGAAATGACAGCATAGCTCCTGCTTGATCAGAACACTTTCTTTAGTTTTATTTAAGTACCATTTAAAGAAACAAGGCAAATTGCGTAATAGGTGAAATTAGGAGAAACATGGAAAGATGGCCAGGAGATGAAGAGCTGCTGTTACTCCCCCAACACACATACACTTCATGCCAGCACCACTGCACCTGGAATACTGCATCCAGTTTTTAAACCTAATGCCACTCCAGTTCAACTGAAATGTGGAGAAACTGGAGAAAATACGTTGGAGTGAAACCAAGATGGGTAGGGCTCTAGAGGTCATCGTCTGTGAAGAGAGATTGAGGGAACTGAACTTGATTAGTCTAGCAAAGAGAAAGTTAAAAGACAATCCACCAGCTTCCTCTACTTCAAGGGAAGTTGCAATGATGATGAGCAAATGTCTCATTGGAATGGTAGCAGATGATAATGCAGAAAGGTCAATGGCCACCAGCTGTGGCTTGGGAGATTTAGGTGGGACATCAGGAAAAAAAAAATTCACTAGGAGGGCAATGCAAGACTGGAAAGAGTTATCCAAAAAAGATCATAAATCCATGACTTTGTAGATGTATACAAATTCATGGCTCACTTGATCTAGCACAGGTGTTAGTCCTGCTTTAAAAAGAAATTTGGACTGCATGACCTCCACAAGTCAGTCTCTACCCATAATTCTATGATTTTGTTAAGAAGTGCCTGGTCTAGCTTCAGAAGTCTTATGTCATGGATGTGCGATGTTCAGCTTAGAGTACGATCACCACTGCATTCCAAATGCTACTCAAATGTGTTATACCAGCACACTGGGGAGAAAAAGAAGGACTACAGAAGAAAGCTCCTTCAAACCAAAGCAGCCTTAAACTAAACAAAGGTACAGATCTGAGTCATTGGCATTATTCTTTGGATAATCCTTGTTTAGTTTCCATGATGGTATACATTTTAATGAAAAACTACTTATACTGTAGCAATAAAGCACAATTACTTTTAGAAGTTTTTTTGGGGGGGGTTGAGTAAATATCTAGTGCAGATGCTGAATTCCGTTTTTCTACTGGCTTTATTAATCATTCATAAATCAGCATTTCCACTATAATGGCTTGTTACAGCTCCATAGAAGTTTTAGAAATGCACTGGCTGTTATCAGTAGTGTTAATCTAACTAGGATATCATCATTTCTATGATGGCACTTCAACAGTATGATTTTTGAAACCACACTTTCTGCTTTATTTTGTTCTTTGAAAAGGAGCAGCTCTATATAAAAGATGGAATATTAAACACTAATTATTTAATTTTTCTGTAGTTTGGAAATCACTTATATGGGTTAGCAAACAATATGAAAATGTGTGTGTGCTTAGTCAATGGGTAAGTTCAAATCTAACTGTATGTAATCCAATTGTAAAATGAATTATCTATATAGTGACAGACAGCAAATTTTCACCAAAATTATGCTTTACAGATCTGGTACCGTGAAGTTTTACCATAGGATTAGAATTGCTGTGCAAGCATATAATTCATCTTCACAAACTCCAAAAGCACCTTTGCTGAGAAGTGTTTCTAGGGTATTTGCTGGGCTTATGTGAGAGTCATTGAAATTCAAAGAGAAACACTAGACAGACAAAATGAATCCCAGGTGCTCTTACACTCCAGAAATAGATGCTTTAAGACATGAACAAAGAGAATTAGTGTTAGCAAACATACAGGAATCCTCTTTTCCCATGGATTCCTCACATTTAACTGCACATTTTTATATAAATGCATATAGTACTATGGTATTTATTAACTTCTTAATTATATATAACATTGCATTTAAAAGTTTTAAGCCAATTTGTGAAAGGAAGTTTGTTACAAATCTGCTTCTTGGAGGATACTGCTAGCTTCCAAATCCACAGCATGCTAAAAAGCCCCAGGCATCTAGAACTTCTCTGATGGTATACAAAATAGTCAAAAGCAGAAACTCTTCTTCCCCTTTCTTTCATTTTAACTGATAGGGAAAATTTTCCAAGCCACCTTGGAATGATAACTGCTAACTGCCCAAGAAACTGGATGTCTACACCAGTCCTTTCTGGGTAAAGACAGTGAAGTGAATACAACTACTCAGCCACATGGGATGAACCTTCAAACTAGCTCCTGAAAAACTTCCAACACATCAGGACTATTCAGGAATAAAAATACCTAATTAGTGACTGAAGTGAAAGGAGAATGGGATCTCTATCACTTGTCATTCAGCTGTGCTCCCTGACTTGTTCTAAGGATTCTTCTTCACTAGTCTTATGTTCTTTCTTTCTCCACTACTCACTTAAATTTTGGAATTACGCTGTTTGTTGGTGATGACCAGACAAGAATATTTTCTCACATGAGTGACTGTGCATTCAGCTGTTCTTGGAAAGAAAATTCACTAGATTTCCAGGCAACTTCTGCAACATCTCTTCCTCCACCTTGCTTCCTGGAACTGTCAAAAAGAAGGTACCTCTCCAGCAGGTACACACCCTAAAATATATTCTCTGTCACTTACAAGGACAAAGTCTTTTAAAATGGTCTTATTGTGTCCCAAACTACCAAGGACTGATATGTTGTTGTAATACGACTGTGATAATATTCTACATATACATTGCTACAAAGAGACTGTAAGAGATTGCTAAAAATATCTTCATTCCAAAAACTAAAAGATTACAAAAAAAAACCCCCAACCCTGCAATAACTGAAAGGAACAACATGGAACTTTGTTTTTAGACTGCCTGAGGCTGAAAGAAAGGCTAGAGATTACAGAGAAGATATACTATATACAAAAATAAATAAGCAGGTAAAAAAGATATTATAACAAGCCACAGAAACAAGTATGTAACAACTTACAGTAATAAAGCACTAGAGTACTCCTACTAAGGAAACCACAGTGCAAACCTGTATTTTTCCAGGCAAAAATGAGTGTATGGGGGAAGATAACAGACTAATTTAACATGGGAAGATCATGGCTCACTATGGGATGAGTTTAACATTGGCTAGGCAGACAAATAAATGAAAATTTTGTCCCAGTTTGCATGAAGACTTTGTGAGGAAATTACACAGTGCTTCTTACAAATTACCTCATTAGGACCTGCCTAAGAGATTGATAAATGGTTTATTGGAAAAGGTAAGCTGAAATAGAAATAACTTCCTTAAGCATTTCTTTCTCACAGGGAGGAAAAGCACCTTAAACTGTATCCTTTTAGTTACTAGAAGGAAACTATGTGAACATAAGTCAATTTTTTAAAAGCTGTTAGGATATATGGAAATGAGGAATTCTCTGAAATGCTGAAAATGATATTTCAAAAAAATGACTGTGCTTTTATTTTATGTGTAATGTCATTTTAGGACTTCATGGTAGCCCTGTGGGAAGGGCAGGAGATATGCCAGTTAGCCAGTTCAGAGCTGGCAGTTGCTTCCTAGATCCTGGAATTATGACGAGCGTCTCTGCAAACCACACTGCATGAACCTGTCACTGGAAGTCCATGTTAGTGCTGCCACGTGACTTACACAGCAGTATTTCTGGAGTGTTCTAATTGACTACAGCGTGAGCATTTCCAAGACAGAAAAGAACAGTCTTAGCAGGGCTACTCAGGAAGAAAAAAAATCTGTTTTGTAAATCTATAGTATTTTCCGGTCCCCAAGCAATACTTCACTTACATGGTTCTGTGATGCATCTGCTATGTATCTTACACTCTCCATTTTAGCTGTCATGCAATTCCTCAATAAGGGATTTCTTTTACAGAAGTATACACTCAAGAAAAAAAAAAAAGCAGAGCTATAACAATCATGTCACTGGTCCTACTGTTTACCATTATCTTCAAGGTTTTCGGGTTGATTTACATTGCGTTCCTCCCTGTTTGACTTTAATTGTCTGCTTCAAGTTGTCAGGACATAACTATATCTTAGATTTGCATTGCATTAGGGGATCTTTTCCTTTCTCTATTGATCTTGTCTTATGGAGTAATTTAACTCAATTCTCATTTTCTTTTGCACGCGGGGTGCTCTCTATCCAAGGAAGTGAGTTATGTGTATTCAAGTGGTGCATCTTATGAATCTTGTTAAGCTTTGCCGCCTTACAGCCCGCACTGATGGAATATTTAATCACAGCAATGAGTTGGCAGATATGATGTACAATAGGGCTAAGCCTTGCGGCGGGTGTCTTCACTGGCAATTGAGAAACGGCTGAATTTCCCATTCATCAGTGCCATCCTGACAGCTTTGTATAACCTTCCGCTTTTTTACTTATTTATGAAGATTAAAGGTACTTTAAATCAACAGTTTCTCTGCAAATGTATCATCTTTATTTCAGAAGTGGCCAAATTTTTCATCATTTATTAGGAGCTAAAGGAACTTCTTGCACTGACTATGAAAGAGTTGGTACAATTTTACCATGACAGCGTTGGAGACAATAATTAAACCAAATAGCTAGAACTTTGTCTTAAAAATCACATTTCTAATTTTACAATCTTCAAAACTGCAACTGCTTTTTCTCCAACTAAGGTGGTGGAGGTGGACACAAAAGGAAAGATATGTGGCAGCATTCCATTACGGCATGCAAGAACCCCATTGCTCTTTTACTGTTTCATTTCCTAACAACTTTTAGAGATCTGCACAGAGCTCTCTCTTTTTTTTTTTTTTTAACTGAATTGCTTAAAGGAAAGTTTAAATATCTGAGAAAAAGAAATTATCTTTTAGTCAATACAGAAAATGTGCATTTGATATGCATTAAAAAAAACCAACCAAAACTGCCTGCACATATAAACAGAGAAAAAATCTGAACTAGATCAAGTATCTTGATAGAACTTTCTGCATAGGTGTGTGGTGGACGGCATGTCGTAATTCATGAAATTAAATTAATACTCTTCTAATGGTAATTAAAGATTTTCATTAAGAAGGGCAAACACCTCCCTTGTGCTGGCAATAAAAATGCACTCGGGACTTTAGGAGGTTATACGAAAAAAATCAATAACCTGCCATTTTATAATTAAAAGACAAAATAAATGTTAGGGAAAAGTCCAGTAAATTAGGAAAATTACCTTCAGGAGAGATTGAAAATATTGATTTTAATTTACAAACTATGTGAACTCTTCATGCCCTACTTCATGAGACAATTATAAGTCAGATTGTTAATTCTGCATACGTATTAGAAAATTGATTACTGTACTATGGGAATATTATTATATTTGTCATTAACACAAAGTCATTTATATAAAATGACTAATAACTCTGACTTTCTAATTTATGCAGGTTCAGGGTTGGTTCACTAACTACTCAAATGAGATCAATGTTAAATTCCTGTTTTCAATGTAGGCATACATCAAGGAAGGAAATAAATTCTGCCTACGCTGAATACTGCCATTCCATGAATGCCAAGATAGTATTTTTATTATAATGTGCCACTTTTACAACACCATGCTCTAATTAGAACATTTTTATCTTAGTAGATGGCTCTGGATATATTACAGGCAGCTTTTTTAAATAAGTATCCATGTGTAAGAGCAGTCCTATCTAACCATTTTCTTCTCTTGAAGTCCCTTGACCTAATGAAAGTTTTTCAGCTTTGTCTATTGGAAGCTTGACTATCTTCACAATTGGATATTCCCCACGTTCTGTGAGCAACCTCCTCCCATGGTTAACAACCATTGGTGAAAAATGACTTTCTAATACCTGTTCTTTACTTGCTGTAAGGAATGTATTTTACAATTACCTCTATTTTCAGTTACCTAAGTGTGTGGCAATGGGTAAATATTTTTGGGTTTTAAAATGTGATTAGGTGTTTGTATGTAGTATACACACAGCCACACTGGTGACAAAAAAATCCAAATGGAAAACTAAAGAATTCCCAGAGTTTCCCATGAAGGTCATGGAAGACTCATGCATGACTGTGAACCTAAGAAAGGAAGGCAACCTTATTACCTGTTAGAAACATTGGGGATTACAGTGATTATTTCTATCTTACATGTAAATGATTAGCTTTCAAAAAATATGGGGGTTTGACTTGCTGGTGATTATGTTTATGGGTGAGATTCAAACTCCTCTGAAATCAACTGGATTTTGGAGTACAACCACGTTTGTTGTCAATACTGTTGCTAGCCATGACTGAGTTCCAGCAGAAAAAGACTGTATCTCATTAACCCCAAATTGTAACCAGGGTCAGAACTCAATCTCAATGGAGACTTAAGAGATCATAAAGATTATAAATATGGACCTTTTAACAAAATTAAAAACTACATCTAAAATTTAAAGAAAAATATTCAGGAAAAAATTATGAACACAGATGTTCTACACTTGTGTGTCTCTGTACAGGTATGTGCAGAAAATATATATTTAAAAGTAAACTTTTGCTGTTGTTGCTCACTCTGTTTAAATCACTCCTGGAGGAAAGCAAGTAGGAGGAAATATAAATAAAAAAAATCTAAATAAAATCAAATAAAAATAAAATCTCATGTAAGACTGGGATATTGCAGAGCATTTCATGTTATACTATCTAGTTTCCAATAAAAGGTATTCATATATCTTCTATATAAACTTTAACATGCCCAGGTAACTGTCAAAATCCTGCACCACAAATCTGCAAACGACTTGCAGATAATAAGAATGAAACAAAAATACCCCAAACCTCATGCCAAACATATATTCTGTGCTTTTGCATGTTTTAAGGAATATTAAAATAAAATATGTCATGGACAACTATAGAGGAATCCTTACCTGCATAGAATTCTGGACTATAAACTGCACCAACAACTGGATTTAATTTCCAGCCTGCAGCAAACATAAAAACATAAGTGAGTTAATATTGCAATTAGTGAAAAGAATGATTTCTTTTGTTTTTTTCATTTTATACTTGCATAGAGGTATACAGACCAAATGGCTTCAAAAAAATCATTTTAATGAAAGTTGTACAGGCATTTAGATTACCAGTCTTTACTATCATACTCTGAAGTATGGGAAGTAGTAAAGAAAGAAGGTGTGCTCTGGACATATAGCACCAGCCCAAACCATCAGATGAATACCTTGGGTGCAATGGACAGTAGCCATGGACTTATTCTGTTAAGTTATGGAATCAAGTCAGAACTAGTTCAGGTATCCCTGTATCATGTAGGATCAGAGTAGCTCTGATCTTTTTCATTGCGTTAGCTCTCTGTTTACAAGCCAGACAGACCAAAACAGCTCATTTGCTGTACATCAGTGTTTCTGATAAGTATGTGTTAGTGTCAGTTACAAAGCAGCCAAACCATCCAAGCATTTTGATTCTACTCAGGGAAAAAAGGAAAAAGCAGACACTGTATGGAAATGTCTATTGTGCCATAAAAGAGATCTGCTCACTGTGGGATCCCAGTCACACACCAGAGACTTTTTTCCATTTGGATTTGGACTGGACAAGGACAGGACAGGCAGGTACCACAGTGCTGCAGCCACGTGCAGGAAAGCTCTTCAGTGGTACAAATGCAGCCACCTTGTTTGTCTTAACTGATCACTGTCTCCCCACAGCTGGCACCAAACCAAAGCACAGAACCAAGAAGGATTCTGTAGCATGTGTTCTGCCAAACTCCATAGCATTGCTATCACATCCTTGCACCTGATGAAGCATGTCCAGGTAAGTCTGGAGTGCAGAGCCTGGCTGCAGAACCAGGGCCTGTGCTCAAAGCAGATGAAATGCTGAAGCAACTGCAGGGGTAAGAGAGCAGCAGAAGAAAGCACTGGCAGATGCATTTGCAGTGGTGGCAAAGTGCTGTTTGTCATTGTGGCTTGCTCAACGACAGGTGGATCCACTGCCAGTTAACTCCAAACTACACAGAACATCCCTCCACCCACACCCTTCCTGGTTTTGAAGTGGTTTTGAACAATTAGTTGAACTACTGAGACTGAAAAATTAGGGGTTTTCCAAAAGCACATTTGAATCGGAGGAGTGAGAAGCACCATTTGTATGAGAATTAAAAACAAACAAGCAAACCACCAAAAAGCCCCTGAGGAAAAGTATCTTTTAAGCTCAAGGACCACAGTACTTTAAATAGCTCCTGTAACTATGCTGCTGGAAGAAAAACACAATCAAGATAGGGACAACAAGGCTTTTCAAAGGAAAAATTTTAGAGGAATGGAAATGCAAACTGTACTGAGGCTTTTTCCTGCCTTAGCCATATCATGTAAAGCAAAAGCACAGTAGGAGACCATAAAACAAGTAACCCCCACTTCAGCAGCTGGAGGAGACAAATTCTCTACATTGGGTGTAATTTTGTGCTGTTTTCTTACTGTCACAATATTAATCTCTTGCTCAAGTTGAAACTGTAAAAGCTCAAAACTTCGAAACAAAAGATAGAAACAACCTCTGTCTTCTCCCAAACCCCACTCAGCACGGTTAGCCAAAGTAGTGCATGTTGAGCCTGCTAAAGGGAAGGAAATTTTCATACTGCACAGAGTAACAAGCTCTGACTGAAAGGGGGGCACAGCCAAGCAGAGAGGATGATTTTCACTTCACAAGCCAGAGAGAGACATGGCTAGAGCAATGCTCTGGCAGGGAAGAAACCCTGCAACATCGTTTGCATCTGGAGAGGGAGGAAGGGGAGCGGGAGGGAATTTAACTGTGGCAGTAGTCACTGGTTGTGATTTTGAATATAAGTTTAGATCAACAGGAGGCTCAGGCTCAAGGCACCACAAGTATAAACTTTAAAACATATTTATCCCTCTACTGATCTCTGTTTTATGTTCCTCATTCATTGCTGTGGTTCTCTGAATCACAGAAACGTTCAGGTTGGAAAAGAACTCTAAGATCACCAAGTCCAACCTTCAACCTGTCACCACCATGCCACTAAAGCATGCCTCTAAGTACCACATCTATACCCTTTTTTATTTGCTCATAATTCTCTCTTCCCTACAACACTTGGATGAGCACCCTGAATTGCAATAAGAAGGTACAACTGGAACACCTAAAAAGGTTTCCAAAATATTTTTGCTAAGTAGATCTCCTGACACTGAATTTACGTGCAAAGAAAAGACACTTATCTCCAAAGCACGTGAGGTGAGCCATCAAAATCACCCTGTTTGGTAACAAACTTGCACAGAAAAAAACTCTCCTGGCAACTGAGCATGTATTACCTGCTGATTTTGGGAATGATCAAAAGCCACTGGAAAACATGCTTATTCTTAAAACCATTAGGACACAAAAGCAAAGCACTTATTTGAATGAAGTTGCATATATTAAAAAAAAAAAAGTCCAGGTGTTTGTGCTTTGAAATCTGCAGACTTTTTCCAATCACATTCAGAATGTGAGCCCTATTATCAAACATCCAGCAGGATTTAGGAATGAAAGACAAAACAGACTATTTCTTATTTTTAAATGACAGTGAATATTAGGGCCAGATGTTTTCATACAATACAACATGTGCCCCAACTACATTTTGAACACCTGCCAGCAACACATCAGTAACCACATACTCTTTGAAAAATAAAGCCACACATTAAAAAAGAAGAGGTTCTGGAGAGATAGGCATGTGCAAATGAAATGTTTCGGATGATCAGCATCAGAAGTGTCTTGCTAATGTTAATATGCTTGTAGAAGAACACAGAAAAACCAGCCTTATATTTTACTTAAAAGATGAGACCTTTACTTTAGACAACAATAATCTTTAGTAATCAGCTATAGCACTGGTTAAATGATAAAGAACTGACAAAAATTCTATAGCACTAAATGATAAAGAACTAAAATTGAACAATGTCAGGATGACTGATAATACAAGCACTGATTAAACTAAATGAAGTACCTTGTATATTTACTCTCCTCTCCCTGATACTTGCAATGATTATAGAAGAAGAACATAGTGTCCTTCTTAGTTTACTTTAGGGAACCTCCGACATTAAAGAAAAAAATGAAAAAAATGAAAATATATTAACTACAGATTATATTTGCCTTAGTAGACACTCATGAGAAGGTGTTCAAAGGAACATCCTACAAACAACACCTTAGGTGTATGGATTCAAAAACATAAATGCTAATTTTTACGAACTGAAGACAATATTTCATACTTCTGGTGAGACGTAGTCCAGATGGAAGAGGATGGAAAATGACAGAGAAAACACTTCAAATGGGAAACAACAGCAGGTTTTCATCACTCTGGGTGTGGATATTAGTAAATGACAATGTATGACCTAAGTAATCCTGCAGTGCAGGACACAGAGGTGAAGCTCCTCCAAAGCCAGATTCCTAAAAACTCTCACCTTCCTATTTCCCGCATTCCCTGCCTTCAGCACTGGATGTGCTGATACATTAGGTGTTATTTGCTAATTAACAGTTTTGTAGTCTTAGGGTAGTATGAAGGCAAAATATACATCATCATTTATAACAAAACTACTTTTTCCCTTTAGTTATTACAATATAGCAAAGTTCATAGTATCATATGCACAGAATCAGTTTAGCTCCTTATTGCAACAAAACCTTACGTGATCCAGTCAAGCTTCACGTTTCTTTCATTAGATTCACTGACATGCTTTAAAGACAGTAAAAATGAGGCAAATTTTCCCATCTGCATCATTTGCCAAGTTTTACATTTACATACAAGATGAAGAAAACAGTTTCTGAGAAAGCATGAGGAATTTCAGACTCTTCTCCAGATCATTTTAAGTACCTCAATTATCACATGTCAGATGAGAACTATTTTATTTTTATTGTGGTAGGAAAAAAATTATGACACTTTCATTAAAAAATGAAGTCACTGTTTGCCCTGGATTTTAGTAAAACCTCACTAATGAGACCTCAGATATAGAAAATAAGATCCATTTTAGTTCAAAAATGGAGAAGTCTAATGTACTTGTGGATGTATGTGCAGATTTCGTCTGCTTCTACTGGATGGAAGAAACTAAATTAAATTGAAAAGCAGACAATCATAAGCACAGAGTCTAGTAAAACTGGAAAATATAATTACAATTAATTTCAGCTGATTTATTATTATTTGATGTTGCTGAGTTAGGAACTTGTTAGAATTTTCTGAACTAACAAACGCAAACAACTCAAGCACATGATGAAACACTGTCAAAGGAAACAGCTTTAAAATGTGTTGCTTCCAACCCACTCCAGTATATATGGATTATTTTTCTGTTGTTAAGGTAATACATTATATCAACTTAGGTCAGCATTAGAATGATTGTTTTTAGATAGCTTGGAGTTTTGATTTTTCCAGGGGAAAAGAAAAAATAAAAAAACTCCCCAAAAGCACCCATGCTGGAAGCAGCACCCAATTACAATTTGCCTTTTGTTTCTAACAAATTGTGGAAGAAAAGCACAGAAAATTATCTTTTACTAAGTGCATGTCTTGGTGCGAAAAAGTATCTCAAGCCTGACAGAGACATTCTTCGTACTGGCGTCCCAACCTCCATCACCCAAGCAAAATGGAATCCTCCTATTAGTTCACTCACTGCAGCATCAACACTGCACAAAGCTAGAAGAGAGCAACGCCACACAAAAGCCACTGCGGTTAAACACTCTGATGCATGCTGTGCCCACACGATGTTCTTTATGCCCAGCCATATCATGGTTTAGATCACTGGTCAAAGCCTAAGCCCAAGGAGATGTGGACTATGACACTCCAGAAGTAGATGAAAGGAGTCGACTCAGCAGAAGGGTGAGGCTTCACATGCACTGACGTTAAACCAAAGCGCTGAGATCTCATGCACTTACCATTTGTGTAAGGGTTGACCGTCTTTTTATTTGTCATTACACGTGCTGTTGCATTATTTACCTAAGCACATAGAACACTGGATTAGAAAGGGTTACAGGGAGGGTCCATGTTACTATTAAAGGCATGCATTATTACTGCTATTAGTCATGTAAAAATAAAATGCAATTTAATTTACAGAAGGCAACAGGTGCATAACAAAATCATACTATTTATAATTACATTTACTTTCATAACCGTTTTAACTTACAAATCATTTCAATAAAGCAACATCATATCATTTAAACTTTAATAAAAAGACATTAAAAGCAAATTAAAGGGTACTGCATAATTTAAGACTGAAGAGCATGCTTGTATTCCATGATAACACTGATACAATAAATACTCAAAACATAAAAAAAAAAGATTATATGAAGGAACATGCAGTGGAGTAGAAGGGAAAGAGACAAGGTACAAGGAAACAAAGAAAATGTCAAAAAAAGGGACAAACGAATTTTAGCAGTGTGCAACATAACCCTTTAGAAGAGAAGTACCATTGGAAAAGCAACATCTAGCATTCAACACTTGGAACAAGAGCCTTTTTCATTGCAAGAATTAACAAAATCATTCAAGCTTTAAAATCACAGCTAACAAAAGGATAAAAAGAGGGTGCATTATTTAACACAATATGGAGTTAACAATCTGAGTAAGATGTGCACGAAGTCATATCCTCAATCCAATCAGTGCCTCCCAGGCTTGCTTAAAACGTACACTCAATTACAGGCGTACCAATATAGAAAAAAATGTAGCATCAAGAAAACTTAATACAACAAGTCAAAAAAATTCACGTGGTATATCAGCGCTAAATACGTGAAACGGCAGATGGACTTCTCCACTTACCATTCAGCACCATCGCCAGCATGGGTATGTATACAGTTACCATGGTTACTGAGAGTTTGGTGAGGGCCCTAAGCGCTACCGTCGAAGGGGGAAAATGAAAAGGCAAAATATGCAACATCTTACTCAAAAGACGACAGCATTTTCAATTGGTATTTTTTTTATTCTAACAAATACGACTGAGGCAGTATTGAAGGGGATCCAGTGGGAGGAAACCGCATCGGCGTTGGGTTTGTAAGAGATAGGAATGGCTCAGGCCAATCCGGCCAAAGCAGCCTTATGGTTTCATTAAAAATTACATCTTTAATTGGTCGCCCTCTAGTCTGGTTTGTTTCTTTTTCTTGTACATCTTTTGGATGCTTCTTGCCCAATCTGAATTTTTTGAAAGCCACTGTGGATCCCACATCAACCCTGCAGCAAAAAAAAAAAAAAAAAAAAAAAAAAAAAAGTAAAAAAAAGTAAAAAAAAGTAAAAAAATAATAGTAAAGAAAAAGAAACAAAAAAACCCAACCTTTTGTTTGTTTTTGTTTTGTCTGTCACACTTTTTTTTTGTTGTTCTCAATTTTGGTTTTTTATTTTTTTTTTTGACTGGTTTTTGGAATCTACTGCACCCTTGATTTACAAAACATCCAAAATAATAACTTCAAGATATTAAAGCTTTGTTTTGTTTTGGTTTTTTGTTTTTTTTTTAATTGTCATCCACCTTTCAGCAATAATGATAATAATAATAATAATTACAAAAGAAATCATAATAAAAAACCCAAGTAAGGCCAGATTTCTCTCTCTTTATATATAAATATATATATATAAACAATGGGAAGGGGAAAGGGGAGCACACAGAAGACACCAATGATGCATCTGAAACAACAAATGAGAGTGAAGCAGACATTTATAAAAAAGATGAAAAGGAAAATATTTTGAACATGCACCTCGATTTTACGGCCCTCTACCACGGTGCCGTGTAATTTCTCCCTCGCCCTGTCCGCATCAGCACTATTTTCGAAAGTTACGAAACCAAATCCCTGCATGCAGGAGGGAGAAGGGGGGAAAACAACATGCACATTATTATTTCAGTCAATGACCACTTGTTTGCTTATGTTCTCTCTCTTTAATTTTAATATTGTCTTGTCCTCGCTTCATTTCTGTAACATGCAAATTAGAAAAATTATAATCGTATTGAGATGTGCAATAAATAAGCGACAAATGTGAACAGTTTTTTGTCTGTCATCAGTTAGATAATACCTTCTGAGAAATTCAAAGAAGAATACCAAAAATACCTTTCTACATGTCACTACAGAGGAAAATAAATCTAACAATAAAGAAAATGAAATTAAAATAAATTACAGTGTCTTCACATAGAAAAAAATGAACTAATGAGAAAAGAAAATGAACCACGGTTTAATGACATGCAGATATCTCAATGAAATAAAAAACATGTGCACAAAATTCAACACTGAATGTCAATATACTCTAAAACATTGCCTACTTAATCATGCTGTTGTGATCGTAAGAAACACTGTTCCCATGCAACACTAGGGTAACTTAAACTTCTGTCAAACTATACAGCCTTTACTTATTTTTTTATAAAAGAAAAAAAAAGGAAAAGAAAACCACCAACAAAACAAAAGTAGCTTTAGAACAAAGTATAAACTTTCTTGTATTAACAGATCAAATAAAATCACATGATGTGAATCGAAAAAGAAACTCTGATAAAGGAATAAAAATGCAAACATTTTGAATAAGTTCAACTGGTTCATTTCCTCTTTTGTATAGTCTGTATATTTCTCTCCACATAGAGAACATGCAGAACTTCAGGTTCCCATGTGTGTGGGACAGGAGGATACTAGACAAATAGGAAATTCTGCTTATGACAAATGCTTTGCTTTATAATATTAGGCTAAACAAACATTTTCAATCCTACCAAAATTCTTTTCATCGTGCTAAGTTAAATTAAACACTGTTTACAAAGGCAAATGTTTTTGAAAAATGTCAGGCATTGAAAACCGTTTTAGAGCCATACACCAACCCTTTGAAGTCATTCTCAAGTCAGCACAACAATGCCTTTGCATGCTTTCTCAAAGTCAGCCTAACAAAAATGCTTCTCCATCCCTACTGTTTCCTAACAAGAAACATTTGCAAGTTGTATGTGGCCACTTTACCTTGGGCACTGCTGCACCTAGCTGATGTGCCACTACAACTTTTGTCTTTAACTTTTAACTTTTTTTTTGTCTTTGGTTTGAACTATGAGTTGAAGCTATCCTCTGTGCTGCTCCTCAGCCTAAGCCATGCAATGTCTCTTCATTCTCCATTTGCTAAATTCTGTGGTCAGCAGTCACATACTTACTCTCTGCAGGTCTAAAACTAAGGCAAAACTGACACCAAGCATTGAGAAAAACAATGGATGTGAACTGAAAAGCAAATTAACTGCCAATTGATAAATAAAGTTAACAAACAATCAGGATCATTATATGGGTTATTTGGGTTATTTTACCTACTCAAAGAATGTATTTATTTATGCCAGTTTAGAACACAGACGGTGACATTTCTATGCAGTATCTGTTTATGTTCCATTCTCTTCAAAGTAGCTTAAGCACATTGTTTGCTGCTCTATTTTTTCTCTTTTAAAGCCACCCTGAAGCCTGAGCTCAGAAGTGCTCTATCAGCAGTTCCACTTCTGGCTGTAGCCATTCTCAAAACACCTGATTCCACATATTTTCTTCACTCTACCCTCCACAATTTTAGCACAAAGTCATGACCTCGCTTGTCACAAGACACTGAGTATGTAACTGTTTTCCCCAAAGCACCAGGAGTGTGAAGAGAAAGTAAATCTACCTCCTTGGTACTAATCCCCAGTTTAGATGACTGCACAGGACTTTCTCATGCCTAAACCCATCCTTGACTTTAAACTTTTATTGCTTCTTCAGCTGCTTCCTCCCATCTTGTCAAAGCTCTCTCTGTAAAATAGAGCTCATCATTCAAGATGCCATTAAGAAAATTTCACAGCAGAAAACATCACTGAAACCATCAATCCACCAAGCCTAGCCCCATGCAACAGTCTCAATTCCCCCAATTCTGTTTGCTCTCCTCTTTCTTGCTGAACAACTGCCCCTGCTCAGAATGGCAAACACTTGGTAGGAGTTGCTTAGTCAAAATGTCTAATCAGTCTTCTTAGCTCACAGCACTACCAGTCCATTTTTTTCAATTAAGGGGAAAGATAAAAACCTAATTATCTGAAAAAATTAGAAATAAAGCAGAGCCACAAGCCAAGATCAGACAGGAACTTCAAAGATTCTGAAAAGAATATGCATTGTAATGTTTTAATTTCTTATGTTGTACTTATTCTCATAATTAACACTATTTAAATTAAGCTTTTATTTATGCAAATCTTTAATTTTACCTAGCTGACACAGAAACTCAATGACAGAACACAGATTAATTCATCACACATTCAAATGTCTACACAAACACGACAGCATTAATTTGATATACAGCTTATTCAACAGCTACTTCAGTTTAGTGTACTATGTATTTTATTAACCAGTAATGCAAATTTCTGCATTTTATCTTTCCAGTCCATCAAATGATCTAATAATAGCCAAGTTACTACATGAGAATGTTCTGGTTTAATCTGGAAGGATCTTTGGAGCTCTTCTTATTTGAAGAAATATATGTTAATACAATATATACTAGATATATATTAATGGATATAAAAAAAAGGGTGTTCTTAATCCTCTTTTCTCCTTTTTATTTAACTGAGAGAATATAAGAGTACTTCTGCAAATTACAGTGTTATGTGGCTATACCTGAAACAATTCTAAACAAGATGAGAAGTAACATACATGTGCAATATGCTGCATCACTGAATTGTTTTAAGCATCTCCAGTAGCTCAGAGCCAGTTTAGATGAACCAACCCAGCACTAGATAGTGTAGAATTATTGAATAGGAATAGGTCTTAAGAGTCTCTAACACAAAGTGTTTAACTGAGGCAGTGACATTACAAGTCTACATAGGAAAACCTGTTCCCTGTGAAATCCTCTCGGAAGCTTGGTTTTATCACAAGACATTGAGATGTTTTCACTACTGCAAGACCACTAGTAAATAAACTCAGTTCAGAAATACCTCCTCAGCCCATCCCCAAATACTTAAAAAAGCCTCATACCCATGCAGTCCAAGGCATATGTGCTGGTTAGAAGTCCTACATGTGTAAGATTTAATTGATAAACAAATCTGTAAACCACCACCATGAGATGCGTATTCAGTTCCATTCCATCTCCCACAGCACCAACCAAAGGTGGCAAGTGTGGGACATCTTTGGAAATTTAAAGTAGTGTCCAGCAGAAGCAGGTTCTGGGCAATAAGCATCTTTTCCTAATACCACTGAATAGCCATAATGTAATGATAAGAAATTTCAACCAGAGTAGGAGATTCTACACCACCAAATTCTATAGATTTTGTTTGTTTACTGAAAAAGTGGGAAATTTTCCAACAGGCTTTGGGCTAGCTAGAAGGGGTGCTAATTAATGGATGTCAAAATAATTTTGGAATATAAACTAGAAAAATGCAGCTATTTTATTAAAAAAAATTGGTGGCTTTTAGCTTACAATATAAATATAAACACAGTAAAGGAAAATTTAGCAGAAATTTAGACAGATTTATGATATACCTGATTCTTAAAAAATTACATGTTATATAGTATGTCTATAACAGGAAAAGAACTCCAACAGTAATAATAAATCAGATGTGAGAGTTACAGGGAGACTGAAACATTGGTACAAAAACTATTTTAGTGTGTCTGAAATTACAGGAGAAAGAAAAAGATATCATGGGTATAACATCAACATAAACCCATATAATGCAGCTGATCTCACAGGTGAAGCAGACTGGGATACAGTTTTGCTCCAAGTAATGATGCTAAAACAGGTACAGTTATTCTATCTGGCTTTATTTCTTAAATACAGAATAAATTTAAGTATTCATTTAAGGCAAAGTAATTTTCAGAAAAAAATGTTTGCAATACAAAGCCTCTTTTAATCAGATGTTAAAATAGATGGTTTTCAAAGGGTTGGTGTACTGAAGCTTTAACAAAAGGAAAACATCTGCACTTTGATAATCTGGAACAATCATGTATTTTTTCAGCAAGTTACTAAAGAGGACAGTTATTAGGTGTCATTATAATCTTTCATTTCAATTGGGGAAACAAATACCTGTACTAATATGAACCTGCCTACAAGTAGCTGTAAGTATGGACTCATCTTAAATATAAACAACAGAATTACCATTAAAGAATAAAGACAGCAGAAATCAACATTCCCATAAAGCAATAGATAAAAGTACACCCTTTAAATTATATAAAATGAGTCCAATGATTTTCAGGTTGCTACAAAAACTAAATGACATCTCAAAAGATGTTGTCACTGTCATGGGCTTTTAGACATTTTTACAGCAGTGCAGTTGTTTCCAATTACTCATATAAATAAAGTAAAAAAAATTCCATGGCTGAATTAAACTGCTTACCTTTGAGCCTCGCTCATTAAAAATAATTTCAACATCTAAGATTTTACCAAATTGCTGTAAAGAAATAGAAAAGTTACATGAGAATAAAGTGACATCAACACTTCTATCATATGCAGTACAAATCTTTCTTTCACAAAAACGTGCATCACAAAAAAGTTAAAGAATATAAAATGAAAGATAGTCAAGCACCAAAAAAGACACACTGAAGAGCCAGACTAATATTAGAACTACATCATACAAGTCATTGCACTTGTTACTATCATTCCACATATGCATTTATGAACTTCCAGTCCAGTGACGTCACCTGACAAAGAGGAAATCATTACTAAACTGTGATCATAGAGAAGTGAAAGTCTCAAATTTATTATTTTGTTGTTGTTGTTGATTTTGTCTTTACACATAGAAGGTAACTTCCCTGTGAACCACCCACTCCACTTGCCATCAAGTTTTTTTTTTTCCCCTATGCAATATGGTACTGGGTTTCTTTGCTTGTGTAACAAACATCACTAATAAGACAGGATTAATGGCTGTGTAACATTGCTGCCCTCTGCTCATCCTTCCTTCTGAAGAACCTTTGTTTCAGAAGACTTTTTGCAGCTGTTTGCCAGGAGATGTAAAGAGTTTGGTTATTTCTGCTTTACAGGAATAAGATTAAACCAGCTGGGAGTTTTGTTGCTGGCTTTGAGGAATGAGGATTTCTCTTCAACCCCTGCTAAAAAAGTATAACGTAACCATTACACCCTAAGCAATTCTTCTTTTACTAGAGTACAATCTAGAAACTAGAATGGATACTTACTTGTTGGGGGTGTTTCCCTGCTCAGATTTGAACTTTTATTATAGTATTAGTTAGTAGTAACTGTTATTACTATTGACCTTACAGTAGAATTCACAACCATATAGGCATTGTTCACACACACAAAACTTGACCATAGTTACTAATGCAAAATAAAAGGCTCTACTGGTCTTGTCTTAGTAAGAGAGTAAATGTCTGACATTTACACTGGGCAGTATTCAGTCAAAACACTTTCTGACATGACACATATTATTATGTGACACTAACGCATCAGTAGGTCATTTCTGTTATTTCATATACCATTAACGTGCAGTGTGGATCAGTGTTAACACTGATAAGTGACAATAAATACAGGCATATAAATCCAGATGTGTGCAGGAGGAATATAAAAGCACTCAATATTTTACATCAATGTAAACAGCTTTTTCTGAATGTAACAAACCAACACAACACAGAATACACCTATCTGGATCACATACAGTACAACCAGTAGAGTTTCCTTCCCCAGTTGTGACAGCCAAACAGTTGTTTGGTTATAAATAAATGAAAAGAGAATCTGTACTGAAAATGGTTAGAGCCTAAATCGGAGATACTGCTCTCATAGTTGCATAGGATACAAAATACTTATGGCAAGGCAAATATTAGAAAGCTTAAATAAATCAGGAGTACTTACCCCAAACATTTGTCTAAGATCTGGATCCCGGAATCTGAATGGTATATTTGAGACATGAAGCCTTTTTGGCTGTGATTTGTTTTCTGTGTTTTCAGAAGATTGTGTCTGTTGCTGCCCATCGGTCTGTGCTGCATCATCTGTCTGCTACAAAGGTAAAGCAAAATAAAGTAAAGCACACTGTATTTCTGCCATTTTTAATCAAAACTGATGGTGGGCTTAAACCTTAAAAAAAAAAAAAAAAAAAAAAAGACTTAAAGGGAGTTAACTCTGCTTAGAAGTACTGAAGAATACCAGAAGTTTAAATACATGGAAATCCAACCCAGTTCTGTATTTGTCTCAACTGCATATGTGTTCATTGATATCTTTAACATGTATTTGGAATAAACTGAAGAATAGGAAGGAGATTATAATTTGTTGATCTTCTTAGTTACTTTTCAATAATTAAAAAATATGTCTCCCTATAGTATAAGACTGTTGAAACCCCTTTTGCCAATGGAAGAAACTGAACTTCCATATCCAAACAACAGCCTACTTGCAGAAGCAAGCTATACACTTTCAAACAAGATTAGTACTTTCATTCAGAGACCACGGGGACTTCTACATAGCAGGCAAGTTACACATCATAATCTAGTTGCCATTTCATAAGCAGTGCTGATGGGCACTAGAGGGTCATCGTGTCTAGATAAATAGTCACCATTATGGAAAAGGCCTTGAGTTGTGAAAGGGTACAGAAGTATAATCAGTGGTGAAGCTTGTCTGACATAGAAGTGAGACCCAGAAAAAGTTTTACAGATTTTCTTTCATACCAAAATAAGATGATATCATGGTACTTCTTACAGGGATACTGTTCACTGATCTTAAACTGCTCTTTTATTATTGAAGGACATTGCTGTGTCTTACAATTTAACAGGCAGAATTATAACCCCCCAGAGAGATTAGGAAAAAACATAATGCCCTTCATCCAAAAACTGAAACTAACTAATACTGGTCTGTCAGTACGTTACAGAAATTTCTCTTCTGTGTTCTTTAATTATATCATAGAGTGCTTAATCAATCACTGTGTGTACAGCACACATTAACTAGAAAGGGATTTTGCATAGGTACGTAAAAGCAGCACAGCTATTTCCTCTTGCACTGGGAGAGGAGATTTGGAAGAAAAGAAGAAAACAGCTGAATGAAAGTACAAGGATTATCTTACAACTCTTCCTCTATTTTCTCTGTCCTCCTTCTTTCTTTTGACCAAATTCATCTTCCAAGTGTTCATTTTTCTCTTGTTCTAATTGTTCAGCTTGCCTTTCTTTTTTCATTAAAAAAGAAGAAATCTCCCACGTCCTGCTAGCATTATATTTTCTTATAAGAGTCGACAGTTTAAGCAAACTAAAAAATGGTTAAAGAAAATAAACCTTACCACACAGTTTTAGTACCAATAAGCCTGTTATGGAGGAAGCAAAAGAACTCAAACAGAACACATCATTTACTTCATCAATAACTACATATGCATTTGTTTCTAGCAAGTTGAATTCAATACCATCTTCCCCAATAAATGCAAATATTCCCAAAATCAAAGTCCAAACACCTACAGTTTCCTGTATTGCCTATACTTCTGTACTAAGAACACTTCACAAATAAAAGTCCTCATCATTTCTGCAGAAACACCAGTTCATTGTCGGTGCCTACATTTCACGGAATACAATGACACTCATACTCAAACCCAAACTGTCTGCACTAAAGAAGGATTTTTCAAGTGATCCAAACAAGGAACTGGGAAGAGCTCAAGTGTAAACTGGAAACTGAGTCAGTGCCACCACAACCCTTCATCTGCTATACCATGAACTCACAAACAGGGTCCCACAAACTAAATACTTCATCCGTACAATTTTCCAGTGATTTAAATACTGAAGATAGTAAATAGCTGTTAAGAAACAAAAACATGTTCCGTGCTAAGTTCTTCCTATCTAAAATCAACTCAAAAGTTCAGAGTTTAGATTTTAGGCAACTGTTCCATCCATAAATAGTACAGAGATTACTTTTTCTCTTCAGGTCTTAAAAAGAAGAAAAATATTAAGGAAACTGGAAATATGAGAGCAGGTAGTGGATGAGGAACTGGAAACTTTTGAGACACAATACTCCAGAAGACTTTAAGGTCAATTAGATTAATCTGAAGAGAATTAAAGAATTCTGAAGGTGCTGTTTAGCTTCAGGAACAAAGGGTGCCCCAAGAAGAAATTATATAATCAGCACACTGTATAAATGCAAATTGGAAAAAGTAATTTCTGTTCATTGAACTAATATAAATTATGAGAAACAAGGAGTAAGAAGGTTGAACTGTGCACTATTAGCATACCAAAACATCAGAGCAACTTCCATACCAAGAAGCTGAACAGACACACTGCCAACCAAAAGCCAGCGAGGTTGCTGAAGATGATGCTAAAATGAAACGGCTATAAATTGCATGTGAACTGGGTAAATGCAAGTATGGATATTTTCCAAGTATTTCTCTTTGATTTTCCACTTTTGTTCACAGAAGCCTGAAATTTACAGCTTCAGCAAAGAATGTCTCAGAGATAGGCCAGTGAGGACTGGAAACTACAACTCCAGAAAGTCACTGTCATCAAAGATTCATACCTCTAAATGCCCTTAAAGAAGTCTGTGGCAGAATTAACAGAGCTAAACCATTTAAAAACGTATTTAAAGGCTTGACAATAGAAGAGTCTCTTTACAGAGCATATTATCATTCAGACATCACGGATGTGCCGAGAAGATCTGGAGAAGGATAACTGCAAATTGAAATTGGAATGTGAAGCTTATACAAGAATTTCCAAGTAACACCACGGAGGCAAAACAGAAATAGAACAGAGGACAGGTTGGATTTTGCAAAATCCCAGACAGGAAAGTTCCAAAGCCCTGTGGACTCGAAGAGCTAGAATGCAATTTACCTTACACATAAATAATACATTTCAAGAGAATATTTTCACTGCTAGAGGATCTAAAGACTGCTATTTGATATGTTTATAGAAATTAATTGATGTTAGTATGTGGCATTAGCCTTGCTACGTCCCTACAGTCTTGTAAGCAATCAGTACAAGTCCTGATCTATTATGGGTTTGGTCTCTTTCAATATCTCCTCCTGACTCAGTTAAGCAAATTAGTATGCTTTATGCCAAACAAATAAATAAATAATCCCGCTAAGCCTTATCAATAAACAGAAATTACCTGAAAGGAATATAGTCTGTTTTTTCACATAAGACCTAGTCTTTTCAGTACAAAGCCCTATCAGAGTTACCTTCACACACCAAAAAGCCATGAATTTAGCTTTGTGAAGAGATCACAATTCATAAACCAACTAGTCAATGCAGAATACCCCTGGAACCATCTGCTCTCTGGTGGACTTTGCTTTTCCTTGTGTGTGTACTGAGGTTTTTTTCCTATAAAAGATGGCACTGTAAATTCATATACAAATTGTAATCCATTATAATCTTGTTTATGGAACTGCTCCCTAACCAGTGATTTTTCATGCCATATTTGTGCAGTTTGTTTTTGCTCAGTAAACACCTTGCATTTGATGTTTTGAATAGCATCTTATTTTTCAGGACAATACCTATAATTTATCAAGATGGTTTTGAATTCTAACCCTGTCCTGCAATGTGCTCACAGTCCTTCCCAGTTTAGTATTGCTGCAAATTTAATAAAAATTCACTGTATTCCATCATTCAGATCGTTAATGAAAATACTGGAAAACACTGAGTCACCACAAATCCCTGCAAAACTCTCTTTAATAGATCTTCTCATTTTGATAGTGAGATATTTCTTAAACACAGTTTCTAGTATTCCACCCAGCCTAGTGCAGTTGCACATTTACCACACTTTCCAGGTGGCCCTAAAGCAAGAGCCAAAACCTTATGAAAAGTGAAATACAACACTCAAGGCTTTTCCTTTGCCTTCAAGGCCACTGTACAAGTAAAGGGCTGTTATCTTTTTGACAAACCCCTGCTGATGGCTATTCCTCTTGTGCTATCAGGTGTTAAAAAAAGCAGTGTGCATTTACTTGTTCCAGCTATTTTCCCAGGACTGACACTCTGATGACAGCACATCCCTTTTGCCTGTGTAACCAACACTTCTCTTTCTCTCTCCTCTTTAAAAACCAGCATTACTCTTACCCTGCACCAGTCCTCCAGAACCTCTGCTCATTCTCCACAAGGTAACAAAGACAGATGTCAACGGCTCCAAAATATTATCAGTTTAATCTTTAAATACCTTGGAATGAAGCTAATTAGGAACAGTTAACTGAAACAAAAGCCACCACACCTACTTTACCTAAAAAGTCTTTTCTTCCCTCTTTGAGACCGACAGCTTTTTCTGACAGTTGGGAAATTACTGTAATAATCAGCCAGCTGAGGCTGACTTCTACAGTGAGGACTCATGCAAAGCAGACAGGTTCTCTCACCTTCTTCCCAAGATTGCATTTCATATTCACTCTCAAGGATTCTCTCTAGCCTGGCGTTAACTAGGAGTTTCTCCATCCTGGCTCAAATCTGCTCCAGAAGACCACCTCTCCTGACTGCCTTTTGCACGTACAGTCACAGAACTTGCCAGCAACACATTCCAACAGCAATCTCAATTGTCAATCCAGCTGCAGGAAGCATTGCATCACACCAAATCCCTATTATTCATAAGTTTAGTCCTGTAGCTTCAGTTGCCTGTTAAAGATCTTATCCATTGAATCTTACCAGCTGGATGTCTATGATAATTTTCAGAACAAAGAGGTCCTTTTTTCCTCTGATAGTTATTCCAGAGGCCTTTGAGGGTCTCTCTCCTACAAATGCGACCTTAGATAAGGCACCCCCATAAAGTACAAGGGAACAGCTCCTTTCTTGTCTGGTCTTCCTAATGAAGATTTACAACTTTATTTTCAACAGCATATAGTTTTTGCAGGTTTGAATTTTCAATACATTTTTGATTAGTTTAATGGCACTTTGTGCCCTTCTGTTGTGGCATAGGGGGTCACAATGGCACCATGTGAGTACAAAGCAGTCCAGTGTGGCCACAAGGCACACAGTAGATGTGGACGCTGTACCATGTTTACAACAGACCATGAGTAAACACCCCAAAACAGACTGCTTCCCTTTACAGAGCCTGAGGCATAGAATTTCTGTGAGACTGTAAAGTTCTTAAACATTTCTAAAACCCTACAGCATATACCCAGTGTGTGACAGTTCAAATCATTTTAAAAGAAGCTGTTTTTCTAAACAGGTAAACCTAGAAGTAAAGCTACAAATACACTGGGAGCTGAAAGCACTAGTAATGGAGACCCTGAGTGCAATAAGAAATCAATGGTAACTGCAGGTTCTCAGCACCCTTGGAAATGACTACAAATTGGCTTTTTTCCTATGCATGTCAGTCAACACTGTATCAAGTTAGTTTGTAGCTCTGAGGTGTAAGATGTCATTTGTCATCTTCACCTAAAGGTCATTTCCACTGATTTGCTACATGACTTTTTCCAGTTCCACTGAGAATGTATTTCTAATTTAAAAAACCTAATAAACAGTTACATATTTTAGCAGATTATTGATGAGTATTGCCTGGAGGCAGTCACAGGATGAAAACTTTGGCATCCTATTGACTATGAAGTGACAGACACTGCTACAAAATCTTATTTACTTAAAAAGCACTTGCTACAGATATTTATTAATACACAATTGCAAGTTTCCAGCACCATTTTATATCATAAATGCTGAAATGAGTTGCTGAAACTTGAATTCTTTAACAACTGTTGATTGTATTTGCAGGCACTTCATACAGAATTGAGATGCTCAATTTTCCATCATAATTTCTATCTCAATCAATATATATGAGCTAAACAAGTTCAATCTTGGAGAAATTTAATTTAGGTATGGACAACATTCAGAGAAAATCATGTAAGGAATGCCTGCATCTCTACCCAGAAATGTGTCTTCATACATCAATTTTAATTTACCATTTCAGGGAATAAATATTCCTCTTCTCTTAAGATCCTGAGTCACAGCTGTTATTATCCTTTGATAGTTCTCTTTATACCTCACTTTTTTCTTGACCTTTGTCCAATCTTATTCAATACATACATATCTTAATTTTAATAAAAATTATAGTTTGCCTTATCATCTCGAATATTGAAAAGAAACTAACACCAAACATGAGGATCTACATTTAGCCCCTCAGAGAAACACATCATGACATCAGCTGCTTGAGCTAGCCAACTGAAATTAAATAGATATGCCCATAATATTGCTTAAGTATAGAATCACATTAATATTTATCACTGAAATTATCAAATCAGCTACCAGAATTCTGTGGTAAGAGGCATGCATGGTCCTTACTGAAATCTCTTTTGTGCTGATCACACCAGGGCAGGCAGTGGCCCAAGCTGCATCCCTGCTCCCTGTGGGGCAAGTGAATCACAAAGAATCTTAGATCATGCCACCTCACAACCCAGGAACACATGGTCCAATCTGTTGCCTCAGGATCAACCTGTACTAGCAATCTCTGATATCAGAAGAAACTACTGTAATTTACCAAGAGTAGTGATCTAACTGAAAACAGCAAAAATATTCTAAAACACTTAAGCAAATAAATTTGTTTCATTTTCTTGCTTTTTCCTAAGAAGTTTAAACATTTATAAAAGTGAAGAAAACTGCTGAACAACATGTTCTTTTCTGGATAAAGGAAAGGTTTAGATTTCCTATTTGCAGAAAATATTACCTCCTTTTTTCAAGACCTTACTAATCCAAATTCACAATATATTTCACCCAGAAATACTTTCTTTAAGGGGGGGAAAAAGTGTGCTTTAAAACCTTCATCCAGCTCTAATAGAAACCCACTTCCCAGATTACTCCTGAGTGGACACAAGAGTGTCATCTCCCATGCTCAGCACTTGTGGCAAAGGCACCAGATGCAATAAAAGAGAATGTTCAGTGAACCTGAAATCCAGAGGGTCTTGTGTACTCTGTTTGGGTAGAAAACACAGTTCCATTCTTCTTCCCAGCAAAATCGAATTTTCTATACCTCTTCCTACCTATTACTGATGATTGTCCTATAATTTTCTTGCACTGGAATGGGTGAGTGTTACATTTCCCCTCTGCTCTTTTTCATTAACTAATCTCATTTTCTACAAAACAGTTGTGATGTAGACAAGATCTTTCACCCTCAAAACCTGTTTAAATGTAATGAAATACTGAGAAGCTGTTTGTATGCCACTACAAAAAGCCACTGTCCTCAGTTCTCAGCTTTTAAAGAGTAAATGGAACATAAACAGTGGGAATACCTAAAACTAAACTAAACCTGTGATGTCTTCCCTGGACAAACTGAAAATATTCTGTATCAGAATAACCTGAGAAATCTCTGCTAACTCTTGATCATTCTTCTATAATCTGTAAACAAGTACAAATTGGTTGCATATTTTTTCAACCCACACCAAGTCTAGAGGGAAAACAGCCTAATTCTGGTGGGAACAACCTGTGAAATATTTACAGGAAGAAAAGAAAGATAAGAAAAGCAATAGATTATTATTATTTTTTCATATACTTAACAGCAAACAGGTGCTATTCTGAGTTTCTTATGTATACAGAGCTGCAGAAAGGTAAAGCTCTTTAGAATTTAAAGGTTTTTAAAAAATGCTCATTAAATTTAACCAAAAAAATGCTCAAAACAGCACCTGTTTTTTCCTGCTGCACCAATCAAGTTATTTCAGAGAGAGAAAGAGCTTGTGAATGTCTTCTAGGCATTATTTGATTAAGTTGACAATATTATGTGAGCAATGGTTGAGTACCCACTGTGCTGTACTTTTGACCAAATTGATTTGTGTAATGAACACTTGCTCGGTCTCTTCTCTAGCCTGAACAGGGCTCTTGATTTAACCAGTGGTGCTGGAAGCCAAGTGAATTTACAGCCCCCACAGTCATTCCCTCTCAATCTGGAGAGAATAGCAGCAGCGGCACATGAGCAAGCATAATTCAATACATTGTGCTATAAGCGCAGAAAATAATATCAGAGAGCTCTGCAATATACCTGTTTGATTTGATTTGTAAACCTGATAAAAAAGCAATCGAGAAAAGTTCAGCAGAAAAAAGATATATGTGTCCTGAGCAAAAAATATAACCATACTGAATGTGTACAAAGAAGTGAAAAAATCATGCATAGTAAATCAACTTCATCCTTTCCTTAGATAATATTGCACATTTTCCATTTAAAAAGGATCTCGATTCTGAAAAATTATCTTTCCATTAAAAAGTCAGCAAGGAGAATAATTTAAACCTGAGTTTGGGATCTTCTGAAAATACTGTTTCCTAAACGTGCTACAAACAGCTCCTATCTTTCCTGTTTTCTTGAGTAGATTGATTAATTAATCATACTGGGTTTGATGAATTATATTCTGAAAATAACCAGCCTTGCAATGTGCTTCCCAGAAGCATAACAACACAGAGGAGAAGGAGTTATCTATGCAGCCACATCTGTTTGTACTTAAATGTTTACACAAAGGTGTACACATACACACAAAATATATCTATTGCTGTGCTTTTGTATCACTGTGATGAACATTACCAGAAGTATCAGTGACTGTTCTTGTCAACTGCACCTTTGTTATCCTTTTCTCATGAGTACAGATCAATAGTAAATTCTCACTGCTTTCAGGATATCACAAATGGAGATTGCTGTTTTCAGATTAGTTCCAAATATAAAAATATTCTAAGTATTTCATATTGCAAGGCCTGCAGTCCATGCCACATCAATTTATCTCCCTCAGAATCCCTTTCTGAAGACAATGTGCACTGTTCTTTGTTCTGCACTAGTGCAAAGTGCACAGAGATGAGGGATTTGCCATTATGCACAAAGAAATGTAACACTATAATCACGACTGCATTTGATGATGTTGCTAAATTTCCACTGTAACTGTGAATATTTCATAGTCTAGGAATGCTTGAGTTTAGACACAGTGAGACTTGAGCCCTCCAGGGATAACCCAGACCCTCTTGTTTTCAGAGGTAAAGCTCCTTTTTAATTCAGCTGGGTCAGAACTTCACCCCAACATTCTATGCATAGGACAAAATAATTTCACCATATTTCCACTAATTTTGCTCAGTTTCACAGATTACACAAGGTATAATGTTCCTGTTATCATATCCTTTACAAAAACATTTTACTATCCAAAGCAGCAAAGAAAAAGAAACCAAAGCAATTACTTTGTCACCATACCCTATGACAGTCCTGAAAAGAACATGGAGTAGCCAAGTCCCTGTTCTGCCAGGGCATCTTGTCCTGTCTCTAAAGCACTGAGCTGTCACACTGGCTACTCTCCAGTCCATTACTGTGTAAGAGCAGTCCCTGCTTCGATTTCACTCCTGCTGAAGTATGTTGCATATCTATTTGCACCTTCTATTCTTATTGGTAAAAAATACATCTTTTAAAGTTGAGATGACATGAGAGAAACACTGAGCCTGCAGGTTGCATGGTGTTTTGGTGACCCCAGTGTTGAAACTGGACAGACCACCAAACTTGAGTGTTTTGTACAGGCAGAATAGATTCATCCATAATCCTGTGCTTCACAAGAAAGCAAGTACTTCATGCAGCATGCCACTTATGAACAAAGGCAGAAAAAAGTGGCTGTTTTCCTATATGAGCATGTCCAACATTCTAACAAGCTATTGAAAATATTTGCCTTATGTATGTTCTGTATCAGACAAGGAAGTTCACTTTTCTTTCCTCCCAGACACAGGGCACCAGAACAGCCCCTACACTAACCCTCCAGTTCCTCATGGCTCATGCTACATTCAGTCTAAATGCATGTGGTCTGACAACAGAGCCTTATTGAGCCAGTGAGAAAAACGACCAACAACATCCCATACAGCAGCTCACCTCAACACCAACAGCAGCTACTGGATCAGAAGTGATGCCATGGCTCCAGTGGGGTCTCAGGGACATTTGGTGTCCACGTCACCTAGCAGCAACACCCAATGGTGGCAATGCCTTCTGACAGCGGGCAAAATTCACAGCAGCCCTCAACTCCACCAGCAGCAGTGTGATCTGAGAGAACCCTACCTTCCACCAGTAACATGGGGAGCACCTTGCCTCCACTGCTGGACATTAGTCACGGGGCAGGATGCTGGCTGTCTGCCTACTGCCAACACAGGTCAAGGGACAGGGTGTCAGCACCTCTTCTTTAAATGAGAAGAGAGAACCACCTCCCATCTGAAATATTTTTTGTTAGAGGTCCCTGACCAGACAGATGAATACAATTTACAACCAGAAAGACAATGTAAGGAGGTTGACTCTGACTGGGACATTTGGTTTAGATATACTGTAGCACACAAGCACACTCCTGTAGCATCCCTTAATCCAATTTACAGACAAATGAAAAAGAAGTTGAATAATTTTGTGCTTTGCTTCAGCAGTTTCTATGGTTCCTGCTATTGAACATGCTTTGGGGCTTCAGTGTACTGGGTATTGTTCCAGGTTGAAGACTTAAAAGCAGAACTGATTATTTCTTTCGTTTCTAGATGGATGCATTCTGGACGCTGATACCACAGGCTACAAGAAAGTACTGCTATTATTGTGATAGCTTATGCATAGAAAGCTAGCAGCCTAAATAAGAGATCATTAATTTTGAGGACAGATAGGAGCTATATGATAGGTTTCTTAAGCTTCTTGTACTGCAGGGCAACCAAAGAATTATTAATTACTTGGCTACATTAATTATTTCCCCAATCTATCTTCCTTAACAATATGGAATATAGCCCTTACATAGTGCTTTACGTTGCCATTGCTGGCTCATCGTTTTTCTTCTAAAATAGTCAGCAGGATATCAGGGAATAGCATATCAATCATGTCTGGAGTAGAATCACCAGAAGCCATCAATGCTTTGGATTCTGAAAGTGTTGTCACAAAACTTAGGCAAAATTTGCTGGTATATAAAGAGCAGTTATAATTTTGAAAAGAATATTCATAATAGGTTTTAATAAGAGTTTTGAGTAACTAAGCAGTTGCCAAGTTCAGTTAAGGACAGCCAGATGGCATCAGCATATCAATAACTTGAAATGGGAGAAGGAATTATAGTAGGTTGCCTTAATGCATTATTTATTGTTTGCATTGATTCAATAACTACTTCTGACTGCCTACTGATCCCATCCATGAATATCACAACAGCAGCTAACAAAACCATTCTCTAATCAGCTGCATCCTGGCTCCATTAGCCTAGAAGGAAATGCACTCATTATCTGTACATTCTTAGGAGTTCATTTTGTATCTACAAGAAAATAAGTTATTTTGATTTTTTTCACAATATAATTTAAAAATAAATTCCTTGGGTTTATCCTTTAAAAAAAAAAGTTAAGTGGACACACTAGGAAACAACATACTGGTGAAAGGACAAAAGCAGCTTAATCCAAATGAAACATCTTAAGCAGTGATACAGACAAATGAAGAAAATATTCCATATAATCAATATAACTTTGTTATTTCATCTTTCTGATGTAATCCTTGCTGCTCTTTCAGAGGACTTCAATAGCAGGAATTAAGTGTTTAAAACCAACTTTGTTACAATACTTGAAAGACTCACAAAAAAATCCCCAGGCAACAAATCAAAATATATAAAAATATACCATGAAAATAAGTATAGAAATCTTGATTAGAGTTGATTAAAGGGGTTTTTTTAATCATTTGAATGGGAGCTCTAGCTTCACATTGCACAAGTGTTTAATAAATCCATCAAAGTATTACAAGAACAAAAAGCTATTAGTACCCTCAGCACTAAAAAATTACTTGCTCTTGTAATTTTTGCCCACAAATTACTCAACACATTTATATCCTAAATTCATCTCTGTTATTTCTCTCACAATGGAGTTTGTTTCCTCTTGTGTACCTAAGAAGAAACATAATGCTAAGGGTGTGGTTTCATGATCAACTGAAGCCGCAATGACACATCTGACACAAAGTTCTGTCTTTTGTGGCACCTTGGGACTCGGGTTCCTTCCACCTCACCTTGTGTTTATTCCAGCACTTGTACAGTTGAGTGTTGATTGGGACCCATTGATCCAGCTAGAAACTTAGACTTCATAAAATGAGTCTGTGAGCTGATCCAATTCACAGCTGAAGAAAAGGACAGAAAGATGTAGATGATGTTGCCTAAAAGAAAGTTGAAGGACAGCCCTACTCCTTTCTATGGCAGCACAGCCCTGGGCCACCTTAAGCCAGTTAGGAAAGTGCCACTTACCCTGACCACAGAGAAGGACTACAGGGGTTACAGTTGTATGGATAAATTACACAGCACAGGAATGCAAAAGCTTCCTCTGCAAGTATTAAAGGGGAATGGATATGAAATGTTCTTAATACCAAAAATACAGATCCTCCATCTAAAAATGCATACCAGTAAATAAAGTTGAAGAAATTATTAATAAATCAAAATAACACAATACACAGGAAGGTGCCTGTACTTTTACCTGTGGTCATTCATTCATGCACAAGCATGAAATGTAAAACAGAATGAGATTATTTTCTTAAATGTTAAAATTAACTTAAAAATTCTTGCAAGTATTATCCCTCATAAGTCAACATTATAAAAGGCTGCAAAGCTGCAATAAAGCTTACTAGATTTTTGTTCTGGCAACAGGCTTTATCTGGACAAAAATATCTTTTAAGGTCTGAGACTACCCTGTACAATGCTGTGATATTTAACAATATTTGTCCAAATGAGGAATCACTACTGAAATACTATACTACACAGGTTCAAAGGATATTACTTTCTTTAAAAGAAAGGGGAAAAGGGTCTTTAGATGGAACATTTGCAGGTTTAGCTGTTTAGAAGGCAATGTTTACCCTCAGCTGGAATCAATGTACTCTAGTTTCTGGAATTCCCCCCTTGAATTAGTCTTATATCATGCATGAAAAGTCCCTTTTTGTAAGAGCTGTGTTGACACAACCAACTGCTGAGTGAACTTGTGAGAGCAGAGTTTCATGCTGAGAGAGAATGGTTGATTGCTACAGTGCAAGCTCATGAAAGAAGGAAAATGTGACAGCATGATAAAAGGTTTTTCATTGTTTGACCCCTCACCTATTCCTGAATTCCTGCTGTTACTTTCCATTTGCTCACTTGCATGTCTTACCCCAAAGAGTCAATTTTTGAACCCTCTGAAACACAGAAGAATTTGAGTGTTTTCCACAGCACGAAAAGACACTTTTTAAATCACATTGCTCTTTTTACTGGTAGGTATGCACCAACTTAAACAGCAGTTCAGCTCCTACACAGGATAATAATTTTTCAATCCTAGTTCACTGGCATTCATGAAAAAATAGCTAGGTTTATTCTTCTCGTTGGTTTTGTTTCATATTCTTGTACCTTCACATGTTGCAAACAAATGCAAGGAGCATTTCAGAAGAGACAAAAATCTTCTGAATGGAAAAGTATGTCTGAACCTGTCATTCTCTGGTGCTACCCTTCCTATAGCACACCAGAGACACTATCAACTGTCAATGGAACATGCTTGAAGTTTTCCACTGGCTTGACCAAAGTCACAGAATTCCACATCATGGAACATTATGCTTTACATAAATCAGAAACAAACTTTTTCATCCTTCTCTTCAAGCAGACTCAAAACCATTCCTTCATTAACATGAAAGCAATTTAAAGTTTTAGAAAATATCCCTTCTCCCTTCCTGTCTTTCACTGGAGGGAAAAAAAAATTCAGTGGTCCAATGAATTCGTAAAGGGTTTGAATAACCAATTCAGATCTAGCTGTGAATGCTAATCTTGTGATGAATTCTGCTTGATCATATGAATGTTGCTTGTACAGAGCATCACCAATGCAGCTTTTACTACAGAACTGGACAACAACTTTGCCTACTGATACTCAAGTTGAAGAAAACAGCTATTGAAGAAATGCAAACAGAACTCAGATCCCCTTGCAATCAGGTTTCCATTTCTTCAGTTTCTGGAAAAGTTCTCGGGCAAGAAGGCAAAGAAAACATTCTCTAATAGCAACCCTTGCATCAGGAGAGCTGTCACTGACAGTTTCAAGCTATTTTTCCCTTTTCCAATTTCTCACAATGATCTTGCCAACAGACCTCCTCCCTTATTCATCCTCAAGCACAGCAACTGGAAATTCCTCAGTCAAGTTATACCTATTTTCATCCACCATCTCTACAGAGAAGCCATTAGCCATAATAGTCTCACACAGTTCTGTTACATGTAGTTTGCTTTGGGAATCAGTACAGGATGTTACAGTCATACTCCCTCAGCCACTAATACAAAGTTTACTCTTCTATCGCATGCTCAGAAATGGGACTCAGGCTAGTACTGGTGTTTGCAGATGAAACAAAGCTGGGTGGGGTGACTGACAGACCAGGGGCTTGCACTGCCATGCAGAGGGACCTCGATGGACTACAGAAATGGGCTAAGAAACCTCATGAAGTTCAGCACAGTGCAAAGAGCAGCACTTGGGGAGGAACAATCCCATGCACAGAAGAGGGAGGTGCTGGAAAGCAGCTCTGCAGAAAAGACATGGGAGTCCTGAAGATGAATGGAATAGGAGTCAGCAACGGGTGAGGGATTGGAGTATCTGACAAACAAGGAGAGAATGAGAGAGCTGGCACTGTTCAGCCCGGAGAAGAGAAGACTGAGGAATCTTATCAATGTGCATAAACAACTGATGGGAGGGAGTAAAGATGAAGGAGCTTTCAACTCTTGTCAGTGACAGGACAACAAGCAATGAGCAAAAGATGAAGTACAGGATGTTCTGTTTAGATGCTGGGGGGGAGGGGTGGGGAGAAGTGTCCTGTGAATGTGATCTAGCACTAAAACTAATTTCTCAGAGAGCTTGTTGAGCTCCATCGTTGGACGAATTCAACATCCTACTGCACACTAGCCTGAGCAATCTACTCTAGTTAATCCTACTTAATCTGTCAGCAAATCAAAATCAAGGCCAGTGATGATGATCAGGCTTGGGCACAGCCCAGTGACTGGCAGGCAGGTACACTGTAATGGGTCAGGAGTGAGGTCAGAATAGGACACCAATCGGCAGCTCAGAGTCTAGTTCAGGAGGTCCCATGGCCGAGCAGGACAGGGCTGGGGCTAAGCTGCAAACCAGTGCTCCCATACTGTGCCTGAAGCAGGGGCTGGGGGCCCTGGGCTGTACTGAAAGGGAGTTCCTTAGCCAGGGGTGGGAGGTGTGCTGGGAAGCTCAAAGGAGGCTGAGCAGAGCCAGTAAGCCCTAGCAGTGCCCTCATGGCCCTGACATGGATTAATTCATAAAGGCTGATGCCAGAATATCAGAAGAAAACAACATGGAAAGAAGGATGATCTAAAAAAGGAGTGGGAAAAAAAATCTTCATTTGGATAGGCAAGAATTTCCTGCTTTACAGTAATTAGAGCTGTTGTGCTCTGCAAATTATGTACTAAATGCATTTTATTCTCACATAAGACTGGTTCTACTTTTCTGACTCACAGCTATTCACTTTACTCAATATGCTTTTGCTTTTAATTTAACAGTTCTGCATTAAGTGGATTCTTTTATTTTGAATATTGTCATCAACAATACATTTTCTGCAGACCAAATGTGTACCTTCCAGTTCAATGATGTAAATCCACTTTCTTTTGATTACTCTTCATTTGTACCTGTCCAGCCTCACAGTATTGCCTCAAATTTACCTGATTTGGTTCACAGATCTGTTTCAGGTGTGTATGAAAAGAACACAATAAATAGTCTCTCAGCCACAACACCTCTGAAAAAACTAATCTACTAACCGAATAAAATACTTGCTAGTGAGATCACTGCATTTTTACAATACTGACAAGAGTTGGAGTTACTTTTCAAACACAAATTTGTTCTATACTTTCCTCAGTAAACAAGTGAGAAAAAAATCATTTTAGTTGTTACTTGTAAGAAACAAGCCATACAGCAAAAAAGCTCTAAAAATATCAGCAACATCTCTTGAGTTGCTCACTGCAATTATCTGGACCAATCCTGCACTCTCTCCACACACTATTTCTTCTGCACAAGTATTGCTTCAGATAACAGGCTTCACCACTGTAATCATGTAAATTCTTATCCTAAAACAGTATCTTACAACAGCTACTTCAAAAGATGCAAGAAAGTCTCTAGAAAGGCAACTATTCAACAAAACTAACCAAAACTCACTCAAAAAAAAGCTCTCTTCATTACCCCCCACAGGAATGCAATCTCTGAAATATGCCAGGATGACCTCTTAAAATATTCTGCATATCCTCTTCTAAATACAGGTGAAGTTGTTATTCAGTTAATTCCTATTTGTTTTTATGCTAGACATATTTATTCATTTGTAAAGAATGGCTTTTCATTCCTTCTTCCACCACATACAACAAACATGTTATTTCATTAGGCTACTTGACAGTCTTGGAACACGCCATTTCAACACTCTTCAACATCTGTTAGGGAGTCTTGCATGCATTGCATTTTTAAAAGGTATTTACAAAAATACCACCACGCTTAGTGTGTCACGAAAGTCCTCACAATACTAAAAATTGTGCAAAATTTATACAGCTTGTTCATCTTCACAGTGATCTTGCAGGAATTTTACAGATGCATTAAGTGTGCCCAGATACTTCCTGATGTATACAAAATATCCCATATGCATCAGGAATCATGTTTTCAATAACTTTCTGCAAAAGAGACACAAGTTCTTAGACACAGAAAAATGCAAGTCTTCACACCTTTGCTTGAACTTACAGTAGATCAAACAATATGTAAACACACTGCCAGCAAACGACAACTGCACATCAACTTTTCCAATCACTATGCTATAACACGTAGCATCTGATGGTTATAATCCAAACAAACAAGACACTTTTTAGAGAGGAAAAATGAACATGCTACAGGGGGGCACACCAGCATAGTCACATTCCTCATTGGGCCTTGATTTACACAGTTACACTATTTTCCCTCTAAACCTCACTTGTATATCTAAAATTCCCATATTCCTCTCGTGCACATTCTCTTTCCATATATATTATACACTATAATAGTATAACAATGTAAATAAATTAAATATTTAAATATTTTCTTTCTTTCAATCACAGACTGCATCATCTACTAGTTCTTAAGATTTTTCTTCTACATTAGTGTCCTTCCATCATTTATCTTGAACCTGTGTAACATAACCGACATCTCTCTATGCACACTTAATTTCACTTATTAGCAACAGTTCGCCGTAATGCTCATCAGATTCCTTCAACTACAACTAAACTTTGCTTTATTTCTTGCCAATTGAAAGGAAAAAAAGAACATAACGAGGCAAACTGACAAAAGAATATTACTGCCAGATGTCCATCACAGAGCTCATCAGTCACCACCCTCTATGGCAATAATGTCACTTTCTGATATCCCAAAGGCAGTCTTTCCTGAAACTTAAGGAATTAGTTTTCCATTTTTTCACTGTATTTCAAACCTCAACCACAAAGGAAAGCCCTACCAATCCTTACAAGTCAACCACCTATGTAGGTTTGTGGACTGAAACTGGAAAAAACCCTCCAGATTTTGGTGGGTTTGTGTATTGGTGTTTTGGTGTTTGTTTTTGTTTGGTTTGAGTTTTCTTTTTTTTTAACCTGCTTCTAAACCTAAGCTTCACTCTTTCACTTTTATAAAATCTCAGCCAGATTTTTAGCTCCTTCAGCAATTTAGGGACATCCAAATACATTTAGCTTCAGTGCTGTTACAGAAAACAGTTGGTAATCTAACTTAAGAGAAACCATTTCATGGTTCTTTTATGTTCTTTTCTAGGTATAGAATTTTCATTTAACTTTATGCTTTTACTGCATTTATCAGATTTGAGGAAAAAAGGGTTTGGTCATTCAGTTTGACAACTAAACCTACACTTTATCTACTGTACTTGAGGAATGTGAGGAAAAGACGACAGATTTTACTCAGGATGAGCTAAGAATCTTCTTTTTCTGAGTAGAACTGAGACACTAATATGAGAGGATGCTATGGCAATAATTAACAGCCATTGGGAGTAAACCTCAGTTAGAAATATAATAAACTGAGAATACTTAAACTGACTTCATCCAGAGAAAGTTAAAAGAGTATTTTACAGAAATATGACATGAATTGCTTTTACATTTAGTATCTTCTGCTTTTGTAACACCTTCCCCTTCCTCTGCTTTTAAAGGCAATATTGTCAAAATTGCTCTTTGTCAGACTTCTGGAAAGGAATTTACAATTAAGATGGTAAATTAGAACCTTTACTCTCTGCTCACTTCCATCTCAGTAGAGAATTCATCTGCTCCAGAACACTCTGCACTCTCGACCACTCAATAACTAGAGAAAAAGCATCACAAACACTTATTATTTACAAAATGGAAAAAAAAGGTTAAAAGAGAGACTCACAAACAATAGGTACAATCTGAAACTCCTGCAGTTATTTGCATAGCCATTCAATATGTTTTAATGAGTTATGAAATGATATAAAATCTGCCTCTCTACTTTGCCCTCGTGAGACTCCACCTGGAGTACTGCACCCAGTTCTGGGGTCCTCAGCATAAGAAAGACACTGACCTTTTAGAGCAGGTCCAGAGGAGGGCCACAAAGATGATCAGAGGGCTGGAGCACCTCCTGTATGAGGACAGGCTGAGACAGTTGTGATTGTTCAGCCTGGAGAAGAGAAGGCTTTAGGGGACCTTATAGCACCTTTCCAGCGCCTAAAGGGGGCCTATATTAAGGAGGGGGAGAGACTCTTTAGCAGAGAAGAAAGTAATAGGACGAGACGGAATGGTTTCAAACTGAAGGATTTAGATTGGAGCTTTAGAAAAATATTCTTTACTCAGAGGGTGGTAAGGCACTGGGAACAGGTTGCCCAGACAGGTTGTGGCTGCCCCATCTCTGGCTGTGTTCAAGCCCAGGTTGGATGTGGCCTTGAGCAACCTGTTCTAGTGGGTGACATCCCTGCCCATGACAGGGGGGTTGGAGCTAGATGATCTTTAAGGTCCCTTCTAACCCAGGCCATTCTATCAGTTCTATGAATTCATTTATTAACACATATACTCAGGACTCTTCCCCAATTAGAATGCCAGGTGAATGTTTCAGCTGAAAGAAAAGGAATTGTGAGCTAAAGATGAGCAGTTCTGTCTCACCCGACTTCCTCATGTGAAGAGCCTCTAACAGACATTGTGGGGTACATGCATTAAATTAGAAACCACGCCATTGATTTTTCAAATTTCCTTCAAATACAAAGGAAAATGAAAAGGTTAATTAAGTTCCCCCCTGCAATTCTATTAAGAATATTCACGATTAGCGTAGCATGAGGAGGATATTTAATTCAGGAAAAAAAGAAAAAGGAAGAGGTACTATTGAAATACAGTTAGTTAGAATGACTGAGCAGCTGGGGCTGCTTTCATCTAATGAAGACTGAGAATATTACAGCAAAAAAATCCTTAACAAACAAAATAAACTGTTTCTGCCTAGAAGTATGATACAAAAAGCCTCATAACCTAATAAACAAGTACGAGTTGGGAACAGAGTAATAATACTTTTTTCTTTTATCATCAAAATCCTGTATTTTGTGATGCAAAGTGGCATTTGACAATATGAGTCATATACCCATAACTTGATAGACTGGCCTACCAGGGAGTTGTTCTTTGGATTTCTAGCTTGACCAATTGTCCCAAAATAAAATAAACCATCTCAAAATTTGTTAAGAGATTCATTATTGTCAGAGATGTTATGGAGGCTCTTACAAGATACCTATTTCACTCTCTGTTCTCTCACAGGTATTCTGTGCTAATTCTGTCAGAGCAGAAACTGCTTGCAATGGTGTTGGCAAATTTAAATGTGGTCTTAAACTAAAAATAATAATAATAATCTACAGAGATTTACTGAAGATATATTTGCACAACTCGAACACTATCAACTTTTAAGCTGTATCTTAGTAAGAATAGACTGTGATTTTCAGCATCTAAAAATAATAATAAAAATTTTAAAGTATCTATATAAAGTATTTTCCTGTAGATATTTTTCTTGTTTAATTCCCTAACCTATTTCTTATGCTCCAGACAGAGATTTACTTCACTAAGAGAATAAATTGAAAGTAAAATACTTCTTCTGTAAGCACAGAGCAGAGAAGGCTGAAAGCAAATATCAACAGTGTGCAAATAAAAGTTTTTCATGTTTGATTCCAGATTTTATTAACTGCTTCAATTTAGCCTAGCCAAGACATGGCACTTCATTGAAAAGAGTGGAACTGACTCAAAAGATTAATTACAGTAAAATTATCCTAATCTGTCATAAGCTCTGATATAGGACTAAGAGGAAGTAATTTGCTTCAGTAAAAAGCAATGATCACCAAAGCATGAAAATTAACACTTCACAGAGGTAGATATTAAATGAGAAATATTAGCTTCATCAGCATATTGGTGACAATTATAAACTGCAGAGGACTTCTAAGACTGAGAAATACTACAGTTTATTATGATAAAGTCAATTTTACCATTCAGTAAATGCTCACTTTGTGAATTTAGTACTGTACTTCTGTCTCTGCAAAGGTAAATTGCATTACTGCTTTACAGAATTTATACCACTTCTGTTTCCTTTATGCATTATTGCTCACTTTATCTCATGGAAACTTATTAATACACAGAAGGCAAAAAGAAAAAAAAATCACTGAGTATTACTTTATTTTATTACTTAGAGTTCACAGGCAACATTTGACATATGCTCTTCAGAAATTCTATTAGTCAACAAGGCTTTTTTTATCAGATCCAGTTAGTGGGCACTTATGAGAAGACAAGAGCTTTTTTTTTATTAAGAAAGAAAGAAATATAAAAAGCACAGCTACACAGTGAAGATACTCTGCCTTTACATTCTTGTATTCTAGAGTAAATTTAACCCAAAGATTTTATAACCACTAGCATCCATACTGAAAGGTACTAATGCATCATTATGATCTAGCAGGTTGCTTGCTGTGTTTTACAGCCTTTCACACTACATTAACCTTTTGTACCTCAAGTATTTATGACCTCATAAGTAAGTATTTATCAAACTGAAAGCTCATATACAGCACTGTATTTTAGCTATCATTGTTTAGGAGCATTTATAATTTCTTTTTGCCTGCATTTCAAATCACTTTGGTACACAGTCCTTATTTTTAACAAAAACATTAATAGGCACAGTCAAACTATTTTTCCACTATCCATGAGAACGACAAGACACAAAATTACCAAATGCTTCAAACATGGTCTCATGTCAATATGAAATAAACCTTCTCATGCAACTTTTATTCTAAGAAAATTTTTTTTATTTTATTTATTATTTTTTTTAGAAACAACAAATCTATCTGTTATGCCTTCTGCAGAGTTCAACAGTGTATCGTAGCAAAACAACACACAGAAATACTCCTGGTATAAGAATCATTGCAAACATTTAAGTCACAGATTCTCCAATCACATACTACACTCTGTTGAATAAAACTACCCCACAAAACACAGCAACTCAGGCAGTATCTATGCTGTATTCAATGCCCCCATGCCATGGGCACAGCCACATTTGAGAAAAAAACCTGCAGCTGATCAATGTATTGTACACACACTGTACAAGCAACAGTGTTGCTTGCAAACATTTTTTCCTGGCAAATGAGTATGAAATGTGGGGTATTGAAATCTACCATGAACAAGGCAAAATTGTAAGCTTACAAATATGCTCATAAAATCTCTGGGTAACAAACAGCACTGCATAAACTGAATATATCTCTGAGAAAAAACAACGCCTGTCTAAACGTGTAATGTCTTTGCTCTCTCTTGGGGCTGCATGGCATTATCCTCCTTCCCACAGGCACCTCCTGAGTGGCAAAGAGAAAAAAGTAAAGGGGAAAGGAGCAGGGAGAAAAGGGGGAAGGAGCAGGGAGAAAAGGGGGAAGGAGCAGGGAGAAAAGGGGGAAGGAGCAGGGAGAAAAGGGGGAAGGAGCAGGGAGAAAAGGGGGAAGGAGCAGGGAAAAAAGGGGGAAGGAAGGGAAAAAAGGGGGAAGGAAGGGAAAAAAGGGGGAAGGAAGGGAAAAAAGGGGGAAGGAAGGGAAAAAAAGGACTATAGGGGAAAATGGAAGGGAGGAAAAAAAGGACATCTGCTGCTCTGTTACCGTCTTCTGCACATTTATGCAGGGACAATTGTTGAAAGAACAAGAACCCAGTTTAAAGCTCTGAGGGATTTCTGCTTGCTGGTAATCATACTGGGATACAGATTACTATTGGCCCTGCCTACTCCATCTACTGCAGGAAAAAACCCTCAAAACCATAAATAACTTTCTCACAGATGGAATATATTAAGGAGTTGCTAAGGTTCTTTGCTCTCTCCTCCTCCAACAAGATGCTGCTAGCTGACCCCCATCCTGGTCATGCTCCTTGTCCCATATTGTGATCTCCTGACACCTTTCTTGCAGTTTTCTCAAGACTTTGCAGTGTAGGTTTAAAACTCAACAATGCAGTAAGTCAAAGGCCAGTTTTCAGTCTCTCTCTCTCTCTTAACAGCCACTGGTCCCTGTACTTGTAAAGCTAAATAACCCAGCAGAATGCCTTCATGTTTAACAGGCTAGAGGAAGTTTTAGACCCTTAATACCTGACCTTTGCCACAGTCCTGGCATTAGTCATGTTCCTCCTAAATTTTATGCCCCATCTTTGACTCCTCAGTCCCACTCCTCTGTGGAAAAGAGCTGGAAACCATACCAAAGCACAGAAGCAGATGCATCTTGCCACCGTGTGTGGTATCATCTCAACACATATCCCAAGGAGTGGGGGGTGCAAGTGGATGAAGAGATTTAAGAGATGCTAGTTTCACGTGCTCTGCACGGTATGTCTGAATGGTAAACCAAACTGCAGGGTTTTACCATCTTGCAAAAAAGACAGACATTTCCTAAGTAACAGAGTATCTTGCCAACTTTTTTTCTTATTCCTGCACCTGAAACACAGCATTCACACCAATCAAGCTTAGATTGTGATCTACTCCTCCAAACATGCAATGCTCCAAAAGCATGCATCAGTTCAAAATGAAATTCAGCAAGAGCATTCTGTTGTTAAGGGAAAAAGACTATTTGTCAGCCTGGACACTTGGGCTCAGGACAGCCAGCTTCTGCAATCTACTCTGCCACAGATTTGCCTTTGGCAGATTACTTACACTACTTGTACCCTAGCTCCTCCTCTGCAGGAGTGGAAAAACAGTAATTGTAATTCAGCAAAATCTCACAAAATGGTCAGAAGGACGAAATCAATATTTTTTTTGAGGTGCTTGGAGGGGATCATCCTCTGAACTCAACAAGAAAGAAATAATCACAGTAGATTAAAGAAGTAACATTACATTTAGAAATATTAGAAATATCAGTCTTACAGCCCAATCCCAAATCTAAACAATTCTTGAATATAAAAAAAATACTCTTATCATTTGAGGTCACAAGCTTGTAAGTTGTCTATCCCAAATTGTTTTGTGCTACCCGTAAAAGTGGTAGGAAATGCAATCAAATTTCCTCATAGAAGGACTCATCACCTGGTAAAATGACAGAAACTTTAGAGCAAACAAAGAAGGGCCACCTTGCATTCAAAATCAGGTTACAGCAGCACTATATTGCACCAAGAGATTGCCTTATGTCCTGACAAGCTACTAGTAATGTAAACCCCTTAGCCCCTCAGCTGCACCAAAGCAGACAACACATTCTGGTCCTAAGGCAGTAGCACAACATGTCATACATCCTCCTCAGTCACTGTGACATCTCTGTGAGGGAAAAAAAAACCTCAACACAGTAAGGTTTCATAACATTGGTTACATCTCTATGACAAGGTCATTCATCAGCACCAACAAGCTTGCACAGTGAAACACTGAACCCCCATGCCATATTCCTGCAACATTAGCATCAGTCTCAGGTATTTTGTGCATTTCCCACTCAGCCTTTACTCTACAGGGGAGTGGACAGTAAATTAATGACTACAGAGGTAAGACTGAAGTAAAGAAAGAAAAAAATAAACAAAACCCTCTTCAAGTCCTCAAAGTCCAACTTAAAGCACTCGAAGATTTTTCTTCTAGTGTTAAAATTGACCTACGCTGCACTAGCATATTATTTTCACAAACCTTATCATAAGAAGGTCAAGGTACAAAGGTATTTTAGCAAACATGAGAGCAACAAATTTATCACCTGGTCACTATTCAATTTACCAAAGAGCCTACCTATAAATAATGGAAATAACTGCTCCTACTGAAAACTGCTGAGCAAATACCACATTTCATTGTTGCATTTCATCAGTAGGGCAAAGTATCCCCAAAGGATTAGTACTTTCAACTAAATCTCCTAGATAATTCCCATTTCTTCACCTGAAAGGAACAATTCCTTGTAGTGAATGCACCATTTGTTGGAGGGGCAACAAACTTCAACAAACACATCAAAACAAACCAGCTAGCCTGGTTCCCCTCTGTTCTGTCCCAGCAGCAAGAATAAGCAGCTGAGGGCACACAGTTTCCCGGAGAACAGAGTATTCTTGTACTGCTCATTAATCCATAAACTGTAAACCAGATTGAGGTCTACTCTAAACTTGGATGATTGCTCTGATACTTGTGGAATGACTATTCTATACATGCAGTAACCTTCCTGTGAATGTCTTAAGTAACAATGCTATGTCTCTATGCTGAGACAAAAAGTCGCTTTTTACCTGTAGTAAAGGCAAAGTACCATTTTTCATGGAAGAAAAGATAGATAAATGAAAATAGAGGACTTGAGCACACAGGAATCTGAGCTCTCCTTCCTTCCCACTGAAGACAAAAGGATTAAAAACATGGGACACAGCAAGTTAAATCTAAACAGAAAACACTGGGATCTTAAATGATGCTACCTAGCTGGTTCTAAACTCAGCAAATCTAAATGATCAGCATCTGAAATATGTCAAATCAATAGTTCAATTCATTAGAAAGCTACTTCAATTTGGGCCAATACATTATGAGTGTTTAGGTTAAGGAAATTGGAGACACTGAGTCTAGATTTAGTTTACTGCCTGAAAAAAAGATTGTCTATAGAGATATTAAGCAGCTGCTGAAAGTAGAAAGCAACTTTATATAGTATGTGGTCAAGGCAGACATGACTATTAGGGCCACCACATGTCAGAAATGTGATATATAAAATTAGCTATTTTTACTATAGACAAAACTTGTTACACATGTATAGTTAAGATATTAACATTGTCTCTACCATCCAGCACACTGAGTATTTGCTAGCTCAAAAGTGAGGGGAAGAAACTTCTAAAATTGGAAATGGTTGCTGGAGACAGAAAGAAGCCAATAGCAACATTTCATGCTGGTGTGAAAGTGCTTTTATTGCATGTGTGAGCCGTTTCACAAGTACACGCACTGCCAGTCTGGATGTTAACTTCAGCAACTTATAACAAGTGGAGCCTGCACTGCTCCAAAGCTTTATCATTACGAGTATATGATAAAGTTTACCTTCAAAATAGAATTTTAAATAGCCTAAATAGTAGTCAGTATTGGGTCTCCTGTGCATATCAGGAGGTACTGACATTTCAGCACAAGCTGGATGTCTCAATTAGTACGTACAACTCAAATACAATGTCACCCATCAGCCTGTATTAAAGGTAATATAATGACAGTGTACTCAAACATCACTATCTAGCAGCTCTACATCAACTCAGAACCACTCTGCAGGTCTCTATTCCTGAATCTAATCCCATTGTAAGCAGTCTAATTCTACTAAGGAATAAAGTGTTGTAAAGATTAAAAGGAATAGAAAACAACTAAAATGTGCACAGGAGAGGCAGGTTTTGCATTTATGCAACTCTTTTTTAAAAATTAGCAATTATGTTATAGACACATTTAAAACCTTCTCCATGTATTGGGAAATATTTGCCCTATACCTCTGCAGTGCCAACAAAGTAACTAAATGTTCACCTTTAATCACATACGTAAAAAGCACAAAGCACATGGCAACTACTTGCATCTCAAGATGACCTCCAACAAGATCAAGTTAATCAGCTGACACTATCTTGTTTTGAAGTTAACAACTGCTCAACATGAAAGAATGTCAACTCTGTACAGAGCAACTAAGTAGGTTTCACACAAAGAGAAAGAGAACAAGGGGTTTCCTTTTGCTGTGAGAGAACTGCATGTAACATTTTGGTAGAGTCTTTAGACTACAAATGCATATTTTAATAAATCAATTATAAAATCTGTACGCTATTCTAAGTAGTGTCTAGCTAGAAGATGCCACTGTAAAGTACAAGCTGTCTTAACTGGGAACAAAACCTATGACAGCAAGAGTAAGTTTAGGTGTAAGAGTACCTGAATTTTAAAATAAAGATACTGATATGTGCTTGTATAATTATTCTAATGTATTGAGGTAATAAATACATTTTAAAGCACTTTGATTTTAATAGAAATCAGAAAAGAATAGTAATAAAAAAGTAGTTTCATTTAAACAGTGATGTTCATATTAAAATCCCAAAAATTATATATTAAAAAGTTCAGATTCACTAAGGCAGTTATCTTAGTTCCTAGTCATAATTCCAACCACAACTTACCTGCATTTTACAGTTTAAAGGTATGCATGCTTCATAACCAAAGTCCATTTCCTATGGCCTAATGGCCTGGAAGAACCTTCTAGCTGCATTCTTATCTTCCAGGACAGAAAACCTCCCACTATTCTGGTCTTCCTCAAATTGTAGCAAGTATCCTGACATGTAGATTACTATTTCCATGTCATACTTTTGTAAAGAAGTTGCCACATGTATAGAGGATTAATTCAAGACAGAACAAATCCAGCTTATTCTGTTACCTATCCTTCATCAGGAATTTCTGCCTGTTTTTACAATTAATTAATAGATCTGCGCAATTTGAAATAACCACCCAAATCTTGCTGCATATCATAAAGACCAAACACAACATAATGTGTGTGCTAGACTCTTAGCTCAGTCTAATTTCTTTCCCGTTGGAGTTTGAAAGAAGATGATCTAACCATTTCTTGAATGCATCTCTAGTTAATATGAGCACTGTCCTCTGTCTATGGCCTGTGATTTCACCCTGTCATATCACTGGTAGACCATAAAGGAGCTTCAAACTTACAGATGGATTCACCTGCTTTCAGGTTAAGCCAAGACAGATTGACATGACTTGCTACTGTCTTTTAATTCTGATGAATAGCAAAGTTGAAAGTTTGAATCAAGTCATTCGTTCATACTGACCCTACAAGGGAACAAACTGAGTAGGGAGAAGTGGTAAGCAAGGCCACATGTGAGTAACATTAATTAAAGTAATTCTGTGGGTAGGTAGGTGGGTGTGTGGGAAAGCTGAAGAGGGAGGTGTGTGGGAGAGGGAGGAAAATTTGAGAGTATAAATAGGATTTGAAAAGAAATATTGCCAGGGTTGGGGGCTAATAAGCCCCCAAGCCATCCTTAGCTGGGACACACATGTAGTCAAGCAGAAGAGTAAGTTTAGCTCTTGTGTAACCCTGTGCAAAAACTGTCACATTAACAGAAATTCAGTCCTTATGATTTAAGGAAGAAGAGAAGAAACCTAACCAAATGATTGTCAAAACTTTTAACTACAACCCTTGTATAGTTCCACGTCCCTGTGCTACCTGACCATTCTGACCTCTCTAATGGGCAGCCACATTCGTGCAAGCAAGCAAGCACGTTGCTAAGTTAACCAAGAAGTTACAAAGATGTTTTTCTGATGCCATTGCACAAAGTACTCCTGGCACTATACAAGTTTCTATTGCAATTACAAAGAGTGCAGGGAGGAATTGACAACTTCTAATAAAGTTGCAAACCATTAACTATCATTTGCATGCCAATTACGAGAGAATGGAAAACATCGTTAGTCTTACCTAACCTAGCACAGCCACTCCTGTATTTAGTGAAAATGAGAGCTAATTTTCACCTAAAAATCCCCCCCTGTAAGGATCAATTTTAATTACCATGTTATAATGTGAAGGAAAGATGCAGAAGGTCAAACACAAAGTAAGTTGTAATTAGCTATTTCATCATACCAAGATCCTCTTTGAAATTTATGCTCAGTTTACTCAACAAAATGTGTAGCAAATGTTTTTCTCAATGCATCAGAATCCAAAGCACAGCCAAAGCATTTGGATGCCACAGCTATCCAGACTGCATAGAGGAAAAAGAAAGTCAATAAAGTAAAGGAATTGGTATGGAGAAGTAAAGTGCTCAAGAGACAATACAAAATACAAGTAAACTTGAAAGACCAATATTGTTAACTCCTTCAGGGCCAAATAAGAAAATCTTAAATGGTTTAATTTAATTGTATAATTTTTAATTAAACTTTGCAAATCAGAAATTAATTGGTAATGGTTTAGAAGAACATCTGCAAGTTGGAGTAATATGACTATATGTCTGGTTGACAATGTGATTGAAAAAGACCTCTGCAGCATTTTGTGCTCTAGATCTGCTTTAGAGTTGGCCTGAATTACCTGCTCAAGTGATATAAGAACTGTTAGTCTTCCCCACAATGAACACTCAGAGGTGTATTCAATGGGGTTCAGTTAATTTATTTGAACAAACCTGACTAGAAATGACAGAGTGAAATCACTGTCTTCACCCCGGGTGGTTTGTTTTTGTTTTATTTTGGGGGGGGGGGTTATGTTTTGGGGAATAAGCTTCAAATTTATTATTTTACCAGTTTCAAGAACTCAAAAATCATTAGAGGAAGTTAAAAATCACAATGCTTAAAAAATAAGTATGTATATATATATTAAAAAAACCCCCAACAAATAAGCCTTTTCGTAGGTCTTCTGTTTCAATATCACATTTGCAATCCTTTCTTGCTGTGAGAATCAAAAGGAAAAAGAAGCTGAGATGACACCCAAATCACCAGGACCTCCTCACACCAAATACTCCCTCATGGAATGACAAGTACTACCTGTGAGCAAAGTCTAAGTTAACTCAGCAATGCGGGGAAAAAAAAAGGTGGTTACCTTCTCACCAAGCAAAACAACTCAGAATACCAGCAGGTGGTTTATAAACAGCACCCTAGAAACCAGTGGGTTTAAGGTTCTGTGCATCCTTGAGCAGAATCTATTTTGGAGCATACATTGGCACATACAGCAGTAAAGGGAGAAATATGTTCCTGCTATTTCTTAGCATAAACAAAGAAATACACGTGGGGCATAGTTACAAAGTTCACATGCAGGGCTCTCGGCAAGGAAGCCTCTTAGAAGTAATAATGCCTATGAACACAAGTCATTACCATGCCTCACCAAACTATCAGAGCACTATGTTATCTATTTGGGGTGTCAGTTTTGATCTCTTCACTATAGAGTAGGAGCTGGACCAGTTTGCTTGCTTCTGCAGCTCTGAAGCACTCGGGGTCTCAAAAAAAGCTCCTTGAAATATTTTCTTCAGGTAGCAGTTAGGGCCAAATCTAATAGGTAGTATAAATGAAATAGTATACCATGCTGCTACAATAGCCTACACCAGCAGGGTATGACTTAGATGAATAAACACTGCTCCAACCATTGTCAAAGTATTAGCAACTGTATAGCATACTGATGGCAAACGTCTATAGACAAAAATACAGGATTGAAATGGAATAAAAACTGGGTCATTGATAGCAGTTGGGAATAAAAAATATCTATGGGCAAAGATAGCCACTTCCTGATGAAAAGTTCCCAGCCTCTCTGCAGGGGAAGCAAAGTCTTGAGCCCCACTATTTAGAGACATGATTGACACGGATATCTGCACTGGAATTCTGCTCTGCAAATCTTCCAGACAGAACTACACACACAAGCAAGCTAGTCACTTTTGCTTCCCAAGCCACAGAAGGCAGTTCCAGGATCCACATTCCAGGTGCACTATCAACCTGCTAGACAAAAGCAGAATACTCAGAGACAAGGAGGACACCAGCTGAGCTCAGGAGCTCCCAAAGTATCCCACTCACTATGCAAATATTTGGTATGTTGGCCTTGAAGTTTACCTCAAGGCTAACAAGCACAACCACAGGTACACAGTGAAACAACAAATTACAGAGAACTTTCTTTTAAATATCTCTACTTTGGTGACACACTGTTGTTAACAATAAATGATGGACACTTGTAAACCAAGTAGAATACAGCTCACTGTTTAATATGGAATAGAATTTCTTGAACAGTTAATGCATCCCACACTCCCAGGAGAGGGAAAGGCCAGGCGTAAAATGGCAAGAGAGAAGCATTAGGGAGAAAAGAAAGACTAAATAAATAAATTATATCAGTAACTTGCAAAAAGAACAGAGCAGGAAAAAGAGCTTATAAAAGATAGAAATATGCTGCAAAGAACTGCAGCAACAACCCATCCACCTGCAGGACAGACACTGCACTAGAGCACTCTACTATAAATGCTTCCATAAAAGAGAGAACATTGTTGCAAACTCAGTTTTTACCATACTATGACATTTACTTCCATTATCAGTGTAATACTTAGAATAGGAAACACTAGAGAAACATCTGCTTTACTATCATCTGCCTTCTTACACATGCCTAGTTGATGCCCTTTGTATTTATATATTTGTCTCCCACACAGATCAATAGAAATTGTGCATGAAAAAACACAGGCAAAAATGGATCAAGTTTGATTCTTGGAGCTTTATACATAAAAAAATGTTTGCATATATATGTGTGTGTATGTGTGTACAGGTAAAAGGTCATTTCATATTTCATAAAATTATTAAATGTCTTATTTAAAAAATACTTCAAAGTATCTAACTATTTAACATAACACTCAAAACCACTCTACAAAATCATCAGAGGTTACTTTTACCATAACTTTCTAACACACTTATCATTGATCCATCCTTCTTGAAAGAAGCAATTTACTATTTTTGTTAATGACTAAAAGCACATTTGATACCATGCAACTGTAAGTCTACCAGCACTTAAATAACCCAGTAGTGGATGAGTATTGATTATGCATATACTCAGCTGGACTACTTCCTTGATTAAAGTTAAACAAACATATTGATCCAAAAAGATGAAAACCATATTATTCAGAGAAGACTTAAAGTAACTTTTGACAGTATTTTATTACCTACAGATGATTTTATGTTATTTCAGCTAAATCATCCTGTCTTTAAACAGTTGCCTCCCTTTCATCCAGTACATTTTCTCCTGTTCCACAGCATCGACATTAGCAATCCCTATACATACAGTCCAAGCACCTCATGTCCACTACACACCCTAAAAGAATACTTGTTTATACTATTTTGTCAAAATAACATATAATATTTTACCATGATACACACTTTTTGGAAGTACAAGAGCATTTCTAATCCCGCATCATCAGTGCTAAATGAATATCCATTAAAATGTATTTGATTTAGTTAAGTATAATATGCACAAAAGTAAAATTTTAATGTTAAATATCAGAACGTTCTGTACTCCTTAACTGTAATTTTCAAATTGCTTGTTAGTCAATTCAAGCAAAAGCAAGCAAGAAAATGTCCTTTCCTGACTGAGAACAACTTTAAAATTAAACTAAGCAGTGGAAGGAAATTGGCATGGTTTTTGACAGGGTAGGTGCCCAAGTCAGTGCTACAAATGACAAAAGACACTTGGAGCATTATATTCAGATATTATGTGTGCTTCCTGGAGAAGCTCAAGGAGTGAAAGAGTTTGTGCAATGTTCTGTTATAAAAAGAAAAATCGAAGAGGAAATAAAGGATCCCTCCCTATTGACTTGAAAATATTTCAGTTTTAATCAAAGAAAAGCATATCTTCTCTTCTTAGCAGATCTGTCTGCTTTCACAGCATATAGAAAGTACTATATATTCTCTAAGGCTGTATTCATTAACATCCCAGAACAACTCAAAGTCAGTTTCAAGCACCACCATTTTGGCTTAGTAATACTTCACACCCACTTTTGAAAGGCTCTGAATGACCAAAGACAACATAGGAAATCTTTACTAGAGAGTCTACTCATAAGGAAATCAAGTCTACAGACTTCCTATATTAATAGCACTCTAGTGTGCACAGAATTGCAAACCTGTAATAAAACTGACAATTGGAATTTTGTTCAGTTTGCAGCAAATGGAGAGACTGACAGTGGTTCCAGCTGGGCTGGGATCACATTCTGTGTTGCAGTAAAGGATTCAAGTATAGTTGCACAGAACCTTCTAATTTTTATTTGTTATTTATACCTTTATTGGCCTTTAAGTTGTGCTAGACCCAATGGGAGCTCTACCTTTAGTGTATGAGTCTTTCAAATACAAAGAAAGAAACTGGGACACACAGATAAAGCCAGAGTATATGTCTAACTTCAGCATGGATTAAGTCCTTCATGGATGAAGCTAAACGACTCTACAAATTAGGTAATTGCTCTACAATTTACTAGCTGCACATTTCAAAATCTGAAGATCCATTTTTAGTGGTATATCCAGCTTCACATGTACATAAACATGCATGGGAATAAGCAAATTCAAAAATTGGTCATGTCCCAATAGCTTGTCTAATGTAAATTAATCACAAGTGTTCTTTTGTGAATGATTGATCAACTGATTATGCTTCCCTTACATGCTTATACTATAGCTTATTGAAAGGAAACTAACTAAAAATACTGGAATCTACCAAATAAATGTTGCTATGTCCCCACACCAATTCCACTTAGAATTCTTTAAGACTGGAAACCAACTAAAAGAAAACCAACTTCAGAAAGCTATCAGGAATTGCAAAAGAACAATTTTTTTCCTTCAGCAGTAAAGACCACATGGAGTTACAATGTTGACACTGTGCTATTGAAGCTCTATTTCATAATAAAATCTTATGTTATTAAACCTACAGAGAGATGTACACAGCTGGACCCTCATAGTATTACAAAGCCCATGTCAAACCTGCCTGGGATCCATTTGCTTATACCTATTTATAATGTCTCTACAGTGTGTTAAATGAAATGCTAACAAGACATAGCACAACAGATTTTAGGTCTAGGTACCTTATAATTAAATTGTGCAAACAGTATTTGACTGTAAATTTATAAAACTAACTGGAGAGTTAATATGTTAAATGTCAAGGCTACTTTGGACAATGAAATCCATAGAGATACACTTGCAAACTTGTATCTCAATGTGTTGCTCTCCAGAGAGTGACAGTATTCACAACTTTCAATACAGCATTTCAATTTAGGAAAAATATCTTTTACAGAACAAAATTTTCTCAAAAACACCTAAAGTCAAAAGTAAGGAAATCAAAGTCTTTATAAACAGCATGGGAGCTACTTCAAAAAGTTATGTGCATTCCTCTGTTAGGAAAGAAACAGAAAGGCAAGAAAAGGATCCATAATAAAAAAAAGCAAGTAATGATACTATATCCCACAAATACAAAAGGTTACTGGAATTGAAGTGTTATCCTTCAGAGAATGGAAATTCACTCCAAGTGGAACCAGAAGGGAAGAAGTGTATGATTAGTAAAATTTAAGTTGGGTATTATGAAGGCAAAAAGGAAGTAAGAAGAGCAGATAGGAAAGGATTCAAAACCAAATATCAATAAAGCCTATTACTATATCAGAAACAGGAAACTTTCAAGGGAATCCTTGGATTTGCTAGAGCTGAGTTTCAATAGAACACTTAAAGAAGATAAGGGCACTGCAGACAATCCAAATTATCTCTTTTCATCAGCCTTTGCCATGGAAAATGTTGGAAAAACACAAACCTGACTTTTTCTGATGAAGAGACTAACACTTCTGCAAATGAAAAAGTCAAAAAGGGTTGAGGAAGGACAATAAACTGAAAGCAATAAATGATGAGGGATGAGCTCCTGTAGTACTTGCATTGACAGGTGTTTACCATTGATTTGAGCACTGACAGTCTTCTGCTTCAGGACTGAATGGCAAACAGAGCAATAGTGTCAAAACATAAACAGGCTGAGGTGGGCATCACGGTGGTCTGGACAGTGTGCAGCAGTGGTCAGAAGAGCAAAGAAAAGAGTAGGAAAAAAAAAAGAACAAGAAGGGGGCAGTAGGAAGCACTGTGTATTTAGTCAAAACCTAACCTTCTCTGGAGTATCCTTTCAGTTTAGGGTTCCTGCTCTAAGCCAATGACAGTGGCATATGACAAGAATTTGATAACAATTAAAAATTATTACAGCAGAAAAATCTTAAAAGCTGGAAAGAATCAGGAAGTTAACTTAGCAAACAGATGAATAAAAGGTGAGCTGTAGAGCTGCAAAAAAAAATACCAGGAGATATAACCAAACAGGATGCTCTCAAATTTAAACACTTATGATACTGCTAGAGCAAAGGGTCAATCAGGGCAATAAAAAGTTACCAAGTCAAAAATAAAAGGACAAACATTTTACTGCATAAACCACAGAGCTCTGTAATTAATTCACAAGGACATCTCCATGGTAATAGCAGGGAATATTCTTTTTGTGCTTTTGCTATTGTTTTTCTTTGTTGTTCATACCCATTTAAAGAAATTAGTGACATGGCAATAAACAAATCTTCAGAACAACTCATATAAGGGAAAATAAATAATAAGCTTTCCCTTTCTTCTTGACCTAATAAATGAAATATTTTAGATTGGAATTATGCTGGGGGAGGAAGGGGAGGTAAGACGAGGTATGGAGCGTGGCTGCAGCAAGGGTGAGGGCAGCTAGTGGAGATGTTTCAAGAATGTGCTCAAACTGCAGTCTGCTCTCTGCTCTGTGCTAGATCCTACAGGTGTAATGCAGGTGGTGAATGGATCAGAAATCTGCCAGCTTTTGGCACTGGAAATATGAAGTCCCAGTCTACAATTAAGACAGAAACACTAAACTATCAGTGTGTGAAACTCATCACTTAAATTACAAGGTAGGGCCATCCAAGGAGTGTCTTGCATAATTCACGACATTTCAGAACTTCACAGATCAATGAAATAGAAGGAAAGGCTGTAATTCCTGCTCTGTTGAGCAGAGATCCACACACAGATTTGCTAGTGGTTGCACAAACAAGCTCTCTAGAAGACACAGTGTTCCAGACATGCCCTTCATCATACTCATTCACACAGTTCTGTAGGTAATTTTAGTAGAATATAGTTCAACAGCCACTTCTGTCAAAAAATACTTGCAAATGCCAAAAACACAGAAGTCATTAAAAATATAACAAATTTAGTCTGGTTTGGGTGTCTTTTTTTTTGTTTTTTCAAATGAATGCTCACAAACTCTCTTTTGCAATGTTTTTCAATATTACACTTAGTCAAAGTTTATTTTATGATTCATGGGCTTGCTAGTTATCATTTTGCCTGTCTAACAGCATAGAAAAGGAAACTACAGGTTCTAAAGGGCTCCCACACTTACTAAGAGGCTCTAAAAGCTGCAACACATTATATTCTCCAAGTCCAGTGACAAACTCTGACAGAATTTCACCCTCGCAATGGTGAGTAATCCTAACAGAAATGAAGAGCAAAACTAGTAAGTGCAACGTTAAGAAGAGACATTATCAAGAAACACCCAGGTTAAGTTGAAACAGTAGAAATAGCTGTAACCTTGACTTACTGTGGCTGTGCCGGAGACAGTTTGTGCATTTGTGTCGGGTGCACTCTGTTCGGAGTGTGTCTGAGCAGGAGGGTACAGGTTTAACGTGTGCTCTGGAACAGTGGTTTGGCCTGTGTAGTCTGGAGCTGGATGAGGATGTGGGGCTGTGTATTCTGCAGGGATACCATTCTGAGGTGGAGCAAACTGGGCTGAGGCATAAGGCTGTGCCATTGTGTCAGGAGGTGCTGTAGCTTCCTGATTACCCTGTAAGAAAATCAAAGAAAGAAAAGAAAGGAAAAAAAAAAAAAAGGAAGAAGAAACTTGATGTGAGATAAGACAAGTGATGATCCTGCACGTGCTTAACACAGAGTGAAGAGTGTGCTGAAAGTATTCTGCTAAGGCTGCTGACCTGAAAAGGGCACAATGCTTGTTTCTTGAAGAGAAAAAGTCTTATCTGAATTAAATCCGTTTTGCTAACCCTACTAAATCTGATTATAATTAGACAAACAAATCTGCTGGTTTCTGGATAATTATATACTATTCTTTAACTGGGAAAGGTCAGTGAAATCTACCTGAACTAATGTCTCAACTCAGACAACAAAAAGGGACAAAGCTTGGTTTATTCCAAAGGCTGCTGAGCACAGCTACCAGTACAGAGCTCTGATGAGGTTAGCCCCTGGTCTGTGAGCCACTCTGTCTTATGATTTCCAGAACACAAGATATGCAACCTACACACTGAGGAGGATTTGGGTGCATACTATCACCATAACTGCATACTGACAATATTGATAAAAAATAATGCTCTAAGAGATATTCTGAAATATGTTGAGGTGCACTATACTGAGCAATTGCATTCCACAAATTAAAAAAAAATATAGATCTAATCAAAATATTAACCATTTGAATCTAAAAGTGCACCAGTTCAAAATCTTGACATAAAAGTCTATGCTCTAGGCTGCCAAAAAAGATAGATTTTAAGAACTTTAAAGGCTTTTAATTGAAGAGATTAGTACTTTGATTCCATATTACAATAAACCTATATAATTAAAACAAATGCCCTTATCTTTTTATAGATAGATCCATCTTTATGTTTGATATAACAGAGGATAGTCAAGCATGTTCATTTATCAGTTAGAGACTTCTGGCTAAATGCTCTGCTCATACCAAATAGTAATGATTCTAGGGAAGGAAATATGCAGAATAATCTTTCAGAACCTATAGAAAAGGCTCTGAATATAGATGCAGTGTTATATAGATGATGTTACAGATGACACAGCAGTAGATGTCATTAACACAGGGACTATCCCAAACTCAGATGAGCTGATGTACAAGATAAAATAATGCCTCTGAATATCAACTAAGGTAAAAATCGATATTTGAGTAAAAAATTATTTTTTAAAAATACTCTGTCATTCTCCCACCAAAGCATGTACAAGTACCTGGCAAAGGTCTGTTGTATGGATTTTGCTTATTTGTACCCACTAACCCTTGATTTCCTAATTTCAAAATGGGCTAGAAGAAAAGGCATTCTTTTGCACTTAGTACCTAAGGACATTTCCAGCTAATTTCAACTAATTCAGACACAATTTCTTTGACCTGAACTGGTACTAAACTCAAGAGCTTTAAGAATTTACAAAATCACATCATAGGAGTAAGAGTTGGTACATGGCAAGCTTAGAAGGGAAAATGAAATTTTCCTTTGCAAACGCATTGTGTCCCTGACAGATCAAAACTTTCTGCCTGCAATCAAACTCTCCCTAATCTTAATCCAGTCTTCACTACTATTTTAGTGTATGGCCTTCAGCAAGTAGTTTACATTGCTTCATTCAACCATCCTTAAAATGGTTGAATGAAGCAATTTTACAGGGTTAAGTCAGTAAATCCCATTTGCATGTATCCACAATTGCTCCAAGGTTAGTGCTGCACTGAAACTTGCCCTGTTTAAATTTCAGTGGAGGTTAAAAACTCTTGTAAATGTATTCTTACACCCTCCTATATTAAAATGGCAAAGACTCTCATTTCTTTTACCTAACATTTTCATTATTAAAAAAAATGCAGATGACATAAAAGCCATCAATGACTGGATTATACCAGAGATGTTTATAAATGTTAAAGAAGCATTTTTAAAACTTATGGGGCAGACCTTAAATTTTTTAATTGACTGTTTCAGAAAGGACTTCAGCAAGTGCTAAGACAGTAGCTGGTTACTGCTGGTCTTTAAGTTATCCCTTCATGTCATATGCTAAACATAGTAGCAGAGTCAGCAGCTGTTAAAAAAGAACAATAATGGCAACAAAGGGACCCAAGGCTAATGTCCAGGTGCATTTGATCTAAAGGTTTTTGTACTACCTCAGGTCCTAAACCAGATGTTGCTGAGACCCCCACTGTTTCTCATTAACAATGACAGCAGTTCCATGAGACTCTAATTAATATTCAAAGCATTTACACTAAGTGCTAATTACAGCTAATATTTAATTAAGAGGGTAGAACTTTTATATTATTTTTTACCAGCAATTGAAAACGATTCACTTTTTAGACATCTCAGAAAACAGCAAACTGCAGTGGCAGTTCTAACACCTTCACATTGCTGAGACTCTTCTACTTCTTTCATTAGATTTGTTCAAGCTGCTGTCTGGATGACTTATTTATAACTTATTTATAATAAGTAAACAACAAAGGGTCAGGGGCTTGTCTTCCTCCTCCCCCCCATAATATATAACTTCTACCTATTCAGGGATTTACAGCCTTGCCATTCAACAACCAAACCAACCCCACCATACTTACAGTAGAAAACTGGCACACAAGATATCAATCCAGGCACTGTGAGTTCATTAAACTGGCTGAAGAACACTCAAGAAATCATACTCACTCTACTGTAGGCCATAAGTTTAAAATTATAACAATAAACCTGAGTTGTTGATCTCTTAAAATTGATGTCTACTGCAGCCTTTCCTAGCCTTTACAATTAGTATGAATTGATGATTCACAATTAATTCAACAGACACAGTATTATAATGCAGTACAAAAGCAGGTATGTATAAACATGTTCTTAACTACCTGCATGAGATTCAAGCCAATAGCTTATAGTTTAGAACATGAATTTACTTCAAGAACAATGCAGTGTCAAGCAGCACACATTTGTACATCCATGCGGCTGACAGAAACCCCAGACTACACAACAGATACATTTGAACAGATTTTAAAGAACCCAAAATTCTTTTAATACAATCACCTAAAATGTTCCTTTATTGTGCTCTTTAAAATACAGTGAAACAAAATCAATAAATGAAATAATGGATCTAATACATTAAGCTGAAAATATGAAGTGGCCCTAAAAGGAACAGGAAATATTGATCCTAAATTAGCCTATGAACTCAGGTATTCATCTGCAAACTGCAGATGACAGTACACAGACGTCGCTTAATACAACCTAGGCATGAGAGGCTAAACAGAAGTTGTCCCATAAGACTCAGTTCCAAGTATCTTTAAGATTAAATGACCCCTTAATGCTCACTTTGTGCATGGTTTTTAATAAAGTGGTTGTTGGCAACAGAAAGAAGAACAAAGGATGGCAGACAGTCAGGCTCTGCTAAATGTTCTGGCCTGAGTTTTAATGAAAACCACATTTCAACTGAAAAATATGCTTTACGTGGCAGTGCATAAAACAAAATTTATTGCTTTCTGGTTAAACGTTGAACTCTAAAGAACAAAAAAAGCAAGCATTCCGATGATGTAGGTGGGTGAAGTCGCCTCTATTCCATATATGTGACTCTATTTGAGGAAAAGCTTAGAACTGAAAATGCTCCTAGTATCTCAGATCTCAACTTGCCTTTTCAGCATCTTCTGCTCCGAAAGGATTTCATTATTAAGAAATGCATGAAAAGTGTCAAAACATAATAAAGAAAGCTTGTTATGTTTGTACACAAAAGACAGAGCACAGAAAACATTACTTATGCAGCATTCCTTCTTAAAAACACATTTGCAGCATAAATATGTGTTCAATGAAAACCTTTCTGCTTGCCTGCATTTTAAAGTGTAACTAACATTTTGTTGTTTGTTTTCACTCTATCTTCTCTCTGGTGCATTTTGTGTCTTTGGCAAGAGACAGTTCACATTTAGAGAAAGCCTCTCATACTGTAGTTAAATGAGCCAAACTGCATCGTATCCTTAGGGAATGGAAACAAAGAAGAAAAATGCAACATTACACTGTAAACCTGCTGGTTCTAAGAAGGGCTCAGTTACACATATCAAGCACAGCAAAGAGGCATAATCACTGCCATAGTTCGCCCTCCTTCAGACTTAAACATCAAAACATATATTAGAAGTCTTGCATGCAAGGGTGCAGCTGGTTATAAGAAATGCCCTAGTTTGACTAAAATCAAGAGTTTCAAAGGAAAATAAAAGTGAAAATACCTGCTGTACCATCCTGCTCCCTTTATTCTCCATAAACTTAGCAGCTGCTCTAGTCCCGGGCCATACAGCATCTGCCCAAAGCAAGCATCAATTATGGATGAGGGCGTGTGAGCAATGTTAACGTGTGTGTGAGTGTGGCTGATAGGGGTGTTGAAGGAGGGGGAGCTAAGGCAAGGCTTACTGACCTCCCTCTCAACATCTGACTGCTCCCAAAACCTAATCCAGATGGGACTCTCTCCGTTTGCTGGGCCTCGCCCCATCAATCACAGCAGGCCACTCCTCTGTCTCCTTCTACTAGTTCGAGAGTGCACCACTGAGCAGATGATTACACACAGAAGAAGAAAACCCACAGCTTGACTACATTAATAGCTGTTTAAAAACATTAGAAATGCTACTATGTAGGCTGCCGGAAGCAGAATGTTTCTGTTTGAACATTCAGATAGCTGCATTCAGAGTGACAACCTCCTCTAAGCTGCCAGGGCTTTGGCTCTCTCATAGCTAACGACGTACAGCAATGTGTGCACTGCTTTGCGATTAATTTGTCCTACGTTTGAGAGAGGTAATACTAATAAGATTTCTATTTTCAAACTGCTGAACTCCACAAGTAAACCATCAATACTGCAGTAGCCTGGTTTAGATTAAATGTACTTTATCCCTCCACACAAATGAAATATTGTTTCCTTTTTTTTGTTTCATTTCATGACATCCCTCTTGCTTAGCAAGGGAAAAAAATTCAGCAATGCTTCCAAGGCTTAGTTCTGAGAGGCACTTTAAGCAACCTAATGCTTTGCTATTAAAGGAACTTTCCTGTATGCTCTGGAGGTAGTTTTAAAATTATTAAACTTCTAATTAAATCACATAATAAAGAAGAAAATAAAGCAACAAGAGTAGTAAAAAAGGGGATACGGCCAGCCCCAAAGAATACATGTTTATGGCCACTCTGTTGCAGACTGTCTACAGACAAGAGAACTCAATAAGAGAGCAGACGTGGAACATGGGAATTATTCTTACAAATGTTCTAATTCTATGGGGTGGGCAGAACAACAGATAAAGAGCCATCTATTCAGCATTACACTTCTAGTCCAACTGAAATATACTGAATTTCTTTACAGTGGCAGTGTAATTCTTCCAGATTTGTTCCTGGCACTGCCCAATTAATGACAATAAAAACAGCCACTTCGAATTTTTCAGGAGGAATCAGACATCCAACCACACTGGACTGATAATCACAACTGACTGACTCTGTGAGCCTTCTCTGTTGTAGCTTAATTATCTGACCAGACCACTTGACTCAGATCATTTGCTTCTGCAATCATACAAAATGAATCCTCCATCCACCTCCCCTTTTTGGAAGGCTCAGTGCAGAGCCAGATTCAGATTTCGTTTAGAAAACAACCTTGTTACAAAAGGAGGGTATCCTCAAAAGCAAGAAAGATAAATCAGTTTGGTTTTTTTTTTCCCAGAGAGCTTAGGGGGAAAAGACAACAGTAAAGTAAGCAAGAGAGTTTCTTTACTACCTTAGCAAGAAAGTACCATCTCTTTACTCCCACTACGGAGAAACATTTACTTTTGATCCTCATCACATGTAACACATTGTATTCCAGTAAAACTGTGCTCTTGCTACTGCTACATATACATTTTAAAATGAAATATGCATTTTGTGTCAGTGGCTGAAGTACAGAACAGACTAACTAATGAAACATCACAATACCCTGCAAAGTAAGAAAGTTTTACACACTTTTTTTACATTTAACCAAAGGCAGCAAACAACTTACCAAAACCTAAGACCACATAGTATTATGGATGTATAGACATACACAGATCAAGCATTCCCTCTGACACCTTCATTCTTTCCAGCTGTCACTGATGAAACTTTCTACTACTTTTATGATGGTGTGATTTATTACACTAGCTTTCCTTGTCCTACATGACAATTCTTTCTCCTTCTACTTCCAATGGCCCAAATGGACACGACTGTCACACTGATTTGTTTTGCTTCCAACATTACCATCTAAATCTTTGAGCTTCCCGTCTGTCCCTCACTTTCTCCAGCTCTGGCTTGTAGGTATTTTATACAGTTCTTTTCAAATGTAGCTCAAACTTCTATTCCACCAACAAATATTTTCCTTTTTTAAATACATGCAAGGATTTTTATGTCACATTTTGTTAACATGAGTCTCCAAAATTGCCTGAAGACCCATACAACAAGAGAATCTGAAGCATTCAGCAGGTGTATCTACAATTCATTTTCACAATGAGAATTGATTCTTAAAACATTTCAAAAGAAAGGTATAAAAGGAGCTTGTCCTTTCCCACAAGTCAATGTAGGAAAGCAAACCTAATCTTATTTCACACCTTTACTAGAGCATACAGAAGAAGATGATGCAGCATCCTCTTACCTAAACAGAAGAAGGAAAAGGATTGGATTATCAACATACAAGGTGCATAAAAACATAAAAAGCTTCCAGGAGTGTTGGCCTTTAAAGAGAGTAACAGTCAATATTTAGAAGTCTTAACTGTCAGTCAGCTATGAGTGCCATCCCCTGGGCATCAAGATCAGGTCTAAAACTGTTGAATGTCTTCATAAAAGAATTGTATGAAGTGTCAGAATGCAAGTTCACACACAACAGCAGACAGTAGGAGCAGTTATAGGGCTCTAAGAAGCTAGAAGAATGGGCTGACAAGAACCTGACGAAAGTCCTGCTCTTGGGACAGAATAACCTCATGCATTGGTACAGGTGGTTGACCAGTGAGGGAGCATCTCTGAAGAGAATGATCTGTGAGAGACCTGGTGAACACTTCGATACAAATCAGCAGTCTGCCTTGGAGGCAATAAAGGCTAACTCCACAGTGCGCTACATTGGCAGAAGCATGGTTAGTGAGTTGAGGAAAGAGATCGTTCCTCCCTGCACAGCATTTGTGAGACAGCATGTGGAACACTGTGTCCAGTCTGGTGTCCCTCAGGACAGAAGATCTATTTGCAAATTAGAGAGTCAAGTGGTGGGTCACTACAATGGCTGGAGGGCTGGAGCACGACGCACGAGGAGAGACTGAGGGACTGGGTTTAGCATAGACTGCAGATGAGACAGACAACTGCATCTTCACCAACTTAATGGTTGGTTACAGAGACAGAACAAACCTTTCTCAGAGGTAGAAAGTCAGAGAATAAAAGCAAGAGTCAAAAGCTGCAGAAAGCTAAGTTCAGGTTGGCTATAAAGAATAATGAATGAGGGAAATTAAGCACAGGAACACGCTGCTCGGAGAGGTTGTGGCATCTTGGAGACTTTCAAAATTCAACCGGACAAGCCCCTAAGCAACTTGATTGGTATAGTTACCCCTGATTTATGATAGATTTTGGGATTACATGGCCTCTGAAGTTCCCTTCCAATCTAAGATATTCCATTATTCCATATGGCTTCATCAGGACCAGAATAGCTTCAAAATAGATTTTATTCTTTTATCCTATTTGATGACTTCCCTTATATACTGACTAGGAAGAGACGAGCTTCAACTTCAAGCCTGCTTTCTCTCCTCAAGAAAGGGTACCTCAAGCTTTGAGATGCATTTGGAATGTTTTCTTAGAAAAATATATTTACATTTGTTTAATCCACAGCCAGAGCAGTATGGAAATGGCAATCATTATAGTGCATACAAGAATGGTTTCACAAAAAATGAGAATTAATGTTGTGACCTATGACATCTTATTTTTCTGCTAAATGTCACCATTTTCATCATAAGTAGAGGAACACTGCCTCAACAACTACATCTCCCTACTAAGGACTACTTTTCTACACCACCTCTGAAACAAGAACTACTACAGGCATGTAAGCTTTCTAATTTTATCAGTAATTTCTCTACTGAAATGAAATCTTATTCTATTTCATATATCAATTTATTGAAAATCACTGCCATATCTTAAAGCTGTATTGAAGGATAGCCAATATGTCCTTTTTCTTACTTCTCAGTGTCTAAGAAAATGGTTGGAAAAGCCAATATATGTTTTACTGCAACACTGATTGAAATAGGGAGTTTTAAAGCTGGATCAGTTCTCGAGTCAGTTCCCAAGGAATTGTGACAAGAGAAGTGAGAGGTTAATGCACTGAAGAAACAATCAATGGGAGATGGAGAAAGAGGACAAAGCAACAGGCATACATTATACTATATTGACATAGAAGATTTTGTCCTGAAAAAACATTTTTTAGGAATCTTACTCAACTTGCAACAATGAAGGCAACACAGACCAATTGGTAAATTACAGAAAAAAGTACAAACATCAACCTGTTGTTCTGATCTAGCTAATGCACATCTCAGAGCTACCACAACTCATACTGTGCATGAGAGGAAGCAAATAGGCACTGCCACCACGTACCTGCATGTCTGCAAAGCAAAAACAATTCTTGCATTTTCTTCTAGAACTACAGACAAAAATATTATTCATAGCTTGAGCCCTGGAAGCAGCAGTATTGGCAAGACTCTTTTACTGGGATGTATTAGCTCTTCTGAGAGGCCAGATACGCTAGGCCAAGTGACAAATGATGCTCATGTAGCAAGACTATGCCTGGTCTTGACTCAACCCTGCATCATGCTTTGTAAACCTCTCTTCTAGACTCCAGTGAGACTATTCTTCCCTTGTAACTCATACACAAGCATTTCCAGAAATTTGAGTTAAAAAGCTTCCCTAAATGCCACCTATCGCTCAAGGATTGAACACTGCAAAAGACTAGAATCTGCAGAGGGGAACTGAACAGCAATCAAATCCAGTTGCAGGTGAATGGTTTTTGACAGATAATTTCTAGAAGTCTGAGAAATTCTTGTAACATAGCTAAAATAATTCATTTAAGATTCGTTCTAAGTAGAATTCAACATCTCAAATGCAATTTACTCCAAAAAACCTAAATTAATTTCTCAGAAGATTGGGATTGGGTACAGCTGTTTTTTTTAAAAAAAGTCTGAAGCAGGCAATTTAATCTAGCTGAGGTTAATAGTTACACAAAGTTATTCCCAGTTTACAGATCCTGCCTCATCCAGAGTATATGAAATAAACTGCTTTTGCAGTTGGTTTCCTAATGAACGTGCCATAAAATATAGCAATGTACTTACCAGCTTTGTTAGCCATGTAAAGTGGTGAATCTACAGTCACATGCAGACATGTTTGAAAGCCATTTTGTTCTGCAAAAATGGTATCATAGGTTCCTGTGTACTTAAATAGCTGTTTTTTCATTTATAAACAAATTATTTTGTATTAAAAAAATACTAGGCAGAATGAGTGATGTGTGTCACAAATATTATCCCCCAGAGAACCAAGAACACAGAACTGTAAGCAGACACAGTGCTTGCACTGTTCAGACTCTCCTCTACTTCACAAAAGTACCACTGAAGTTCACAGAGTCACAGGATCATTAAGGTTGGAAGAGACCTCTAAGATCATCAGGTCCAACCATCAACCTATCACCACCATGCCACTGAACGCGTCTCTAAGTACCACATCTATACACTTCGTGAACACTTCCAGGGATGGTGACTCCACCACTTCCCTGGTTAGCCTGTGCCAACGTTTAACAACAATTTCTGAACGAAATTTTTCTTAATATCCAATGTAAACCTCCCCTGGTGCAACTTGAGACCATTCCTCTTGTCCTCTCACCAATAACCCAGGAGAAGAGACCAACGTGCATCTTGCCCTAGCTATTCAGACGTGTATCAAAACAAAGCCACGGGAACAGGGAGACTGAAGGGCAGCAGCTGTTATCCAAGTACAAACTGACATCCATCTCTTTGAACCCAACACTTTGAATGACCTTGTTTGACCAGGGGACACAATTGTTCACTGATGAGCTGTGATTTAGCCTCAGAAAAGAAAGAGTTCATTTCTCTTCATCATCTCTCCCATGCTGAATCACTTTCTAAAGCAGTACCACAATAACCACAGTTCATATGTGAACAGATCTAAGTTTCAATATCACAAATGGGAGGATCACTGCTCTAGTGAAATAAAACAAGGAGCATAGTCAGCTAGTAAGAGAAGTGAGAATGTAATGTCAGAAGTTGTCTTCAGCAGCAAAGGTGACTGAAGGTCATACCTTCTTAGCTACTTGTTACCAATCATCAGACACTCGGTGCTTCGTAAGCCAGTTCAGTTGAAGTGGTCAGGTTAAGCAGTGATGTTTTCTGTAAAACTCTCCCAAATGAACCAATGGGAGTTGTTTTGTTTTACTTTAAACCAGGTAGATTTAAGAGCTTGTTTTCTGTGGTAAGCTCTGTAAAGACAATGACATATTGTGTTTGGAGGAAGATCAGAAAGATAAGCAACAGAGTTAGAAAACTGGGCTTCAGAAAAAGAGACTTCAGCTTATCCAGAGAATTGTTAGGAATCCCTGAAGTTCACCCATGAAAGGAAACTGTCCACAGTAAGTGCCTGATTGATTGATCCATTGATTAAAGAGAACTTCAGAGTGTGGGAACAAACCATCCATTAAGAAACATACTTAGCAGCAGAAGGCCCACATGGCCAAGCAGAAAGTTTCCCAGTGAAGAAAGACACAAGAACGGAGCATACAAGTAACAGAAACAAGGCTTGGCAACAAAAAAGAAGCATAGAAGCATTGCTTAGGTACTTGAAGACAAAATCTGTAAGGCTTTTTGTCCAGCCGAGCTGGAACTAAGACAAGTGAAGACACTAAGGGTGACAGGATTCTACATACCAGGTCTGCCTGTGGCAAGATAAAATTTAAGGAGAAAGTTGATTCAGGGACGAGACAGCCTCGTGATGAAAAAGTCATCACAAAATAGCTCACCTGTGCATTGTACATGGAGATCCCATGCAATACTATCCAAATGTATATGGAAATTGCAGAAATACTGCATTTTCCCTGTAACTTTTCAGCAGGCAGATTTTTGGGTTTTATGTCCAACCTCAATATTTTGAGCAAATTTAGTAGAATATTTATGCATTCAATGTATCCACAAATCATACTTATCAGTTCCAAGAGGTATGAATTGTGATATTCATGTCCACAAACTTCTGATTAAAATTAAGTTTTCTCTTGTTTAAAATTTCAGGAAAAAAAACAAATTAAGAATCTAGAAATTAACTATCTTACCATTGCTTTCAGACAATGCCCACTTCCCATCTCTGTTTAATTTTTAAATTTCCATCATTTTGATATTTATGATGGAACATAGATGACCTGAGCTGTAATGACCAACTAACTCAGCAATGCCATCTTGTTTAATACCAGTTAGAGCAGTGTTCTTTTTTTGGCACTGAAATGAAATGATTAAACACGATCTCTGATATTATTTACTTCTAAGATTAAAATTGCTATCAAAATATCATTGGGCACAAGGAACAGACAGATTGGCTTCCTGCCTCAGCTACACTCTTCTATGCTTGTTTATCATTGAGATAATTTGTGTACCTCAGTTAATGCTCATGTTAAAATGTTGTTATAACATGAACAAGTAAATTTTTCCTCCAGAAGCGTTTGGCATTGGCAAACTAAGCCACAATACTGAAGAAAGATAAAGCTTTTCTCACCAGTGAGATAAAAATGGTGATAAGATTTGCCTGCGCAATGCAAAATATATTTCTAAATATATTTTCATATATATACTCACAACTGTTTGAAATAAACAAAAATCTGTGAATAGGGTGCTACAATGAATCTGCAGAAAATGAACAAAATCCTTTAATGGTTCCTACAGACTGGGAAGACACTTATTGACTATACTGATTGGTAAGTTCTACCCTGTTAAATCTCTAAAAAGCTTCTGTTGCTATGGAAGGAATAACCAATTTGTCTTTGTATTTTAATATTCCCATCTGTAGGATAGGAACTAAAACCACACTCAAATCTGCAGAACTATATTGCTTCCTCCTGCACACTGTCTTTGGACCATTATTTTCTTTACTAGCCCTTATTCACAAGACTGAACATAAACATATGGCAGTAAATCTTGCTATGAAGCTGGCCTCTGCCATATGCCATAGGTGCTTAACCTTGGAAAGCTTAAAACCCATTGCTTTGAACAGTTCATTACTGTAAAATAATACAGAGTACGGGACTGGGTACAAATGATCTTTCCCAGTCTGCAGTTTTATTTTGTGCCTTTGTGTTTAAGGGATGGCTGGTGAAAGGAAAAGTATTTCCAAAATGGAAACAGCATTGAGAAAAACTTTGTCATATTTAGCAGAAACACAAAGCTAATTTACAGCAACCACAGCCAACAGCATTTGTGTTTAGACACTGCAGCATCATGTGTAACAGCCACAGCATCCAAACTCCAAAAGTAGGGAAAATAAGCATCTCTGTAGACTATTTGGGGAGTTATAGCCTGAAAACCATGCTTTAATCAATGTGAACTACCTGGCTTTTTATACTAGATCACTAAGTTAAATAAGAGATGGAAAAAATATCAAAACAGTTCAGTATCTGCTGAGTGCGCACACAGTGAGATGGAGAATACAGCAAATGCTTTAGCATTCTACCTGCAAAAGAAATTCAGATTAGACACTGATACACAGAAATTGATAGCTAGCAGGTATTCAATCAGAAAAGTGTTTTTTCTTTTAAATATTACAATCACCTGGTATAGTACATCACTGGTGTCAAGTTAAATTTAATCATATCAGCATACTTAGAGGAAAAAAACCTGAATACCTACTCGTATACCTATGCCAAGAGGGTTTATATAAGACTTTATGAAGCCTTTTCCTTTTATTTAGTACTCTGATATCTGTATAGAACAATTTCGACACGTATTATAGCCTCCAACTAATCTATTTCATTGTTTTCTTAATGCACACCCAGTATGCTTGAACTCATAGTTACAGTATAATGTGCACTGCCAATTACTTAAGTTTTATGAAGTCTGCCTATGTAAAATAAAATAAAATACATTTTCCTTGAAGCAGCAATAGGTATAATGAGTGTTGCTAATTTTCTTGAGAGCTTTCTCCTACTAAATTCACTAAATTCTCCTACTAAAGAGCACATTTAAAAGGGAACAATAATTTATGAGCTCACTAACGACTCCTGATTTTTATCAAACTTAGTAGAATCAGGTATAAGAAGGACTGTGCTTCAGAAAAGGTGTTTAAGCACTTGATGGACTTCAACTGAAATGTGCTTTTTCTACTTTTCTACATATGCTTAATAGCTTATCTGAACAATGCAAAATGATCATTATATAATTAATCAGAAATAAACTAGTGTTCATCTGCCAGAGCCTGAATACAACAACAAAGTAGAAACATCAATTTTCTTCTGGAAAAGTAACCAAACCTGTTAAGTGACACATACATCAAGCATAGGCTGTGGCAGACTCACTCCACTTCAGAAGACACAGACTGTATGAACAGAATCTAGGCTCCAAAATAGGGACCTAAAAGGTAGAAGAATACCTCCACAAATGTACTGAATATATTTTGCCAAGCCTTTTATTGAATTCTCCTCTCTTGCCATTCAGATCCTGATTTAGTTTTCCCTGCCTCCCTCAGTCTTCTTCATGTCGTCCTCCCCTATTACTTCCTCTCCATCTTCTCTCTTCACCTACCTGCAAACACGTGATTCCCCCATTTAATATTTATTGCCACAATTGAGAGCACAGCAGATGCAAAATGCTATCTGACTGACATTGTAACACAGTGACTACACCTAGGATGAACATGACAAGCAGTGGATGAGCTTCATACATACTCCTTAATTTTCATGCAAAATGTCTTACCAATTGTGAACTACTCTGAGCAGAGATCTGAGGCTACAGGACTAGTACAATTCAGAGAGTTGTTTTGCCTGCTCCAAATTATTCCAGTACAATTGTAGCCCATTATTCCAGGAATTGGAGGATGAAAAGATATTTTGGAACTTGACACAACTATGGCATTTCCAATCTGTTCTTGAGGAAGTGGCAAGTATATTAACCACCTTGTATAAACAACCACAAAGGGTCCACTGCTCATCAATAGACTTTACGCAGTAACAAAAATGTTCAATATTTAAAATGGATTCTTAAATTATACAACTATTAATATTTCCACTGCCTACAGTTCTAAAGACTAGTAGGAAAAACTCAAACAAAAAACAACAAAGCAATCAGCTAATTTAAATTAACAAATGGTGTAAACATAGATTCAAATCCTCCAGTAAAGAGGTCTGCGGTGACTAATAGCATCAATTAAGAAAGGCAATGCACTCTAAATTCAATTTTAGTGTCACACATGTTTCTGTGTGTTCATGGTATCAAACTAAGAACCAAATTCAGTGGAAAGTTATGAAGCATAGTAAATTGATCTGAAAATGTTTGCTAACAAGGATTATAAAAAATTATTCAAATTCTTATTTCAACTTCATTTTAGTAATACAGATTGAACACCAATTAAATAACATGAACTCAAGACCTCTCAGGCACTTCAGAAGCAGCAAATTGTGATATAAAATATTTCCAATTAAACAGAGAATACACCATTAACTCAAACAATATAAGCAGTACACATTGTATAAGTCCCTCTTGCTCTACACAGAAAAGTGAGGGTGAAGATACCCTGAACTTAAATCCTGGTTTCTATATGTCTCGGGCTTTAATAATTTTATATATTGTGTTTCCATTTCTTACATACATTCATCAGAAATTTAAAAGCATAGTTTGCTACTAGAGTTTGTTGGCTAACATCTTACATTCTGCAAATTTGAAAGAGCAACATCATTGCACCACGTCACTTAATAATTAGAAATAAACAAATTGGCAAGCTACCACAAACCCTGCAATGCTCCACATATCCCAGTTAAATGGTGGTTCCTACTGCCTTAGGTGAAAAGTGTTTTTTAACAGAATTACACAAAGCAGAAAGGCACAGCATAAAGCTAAGAACACTAACAGTCTGCAGAATCTCAGTGAAGTAAACCTTCCCTTAAGCAATGCAACCTTCTGGTGCAAACAGCTCTGCATTAATGCTGTACCTTGCAGATCCTTCAATTCTCTCACTTGTCTGCAAGTTTTTAAAATCATCTCTGCCCTGTTCTTGGAGAACATCATCAGTCAAGTTTTATTCAGAAATCACCTGTGGTTCATCTACAAATAACATCAAGTATTGAAATATAAACTACTTTAGAATTAGGAAAGAATTAATACAGCCCTAACAAAACCCTCTATGACTGCATTTTCCAGGTATGTACCACCAAACAGCCAGCTGCACATTAACTGCTCTCTAGAAACCCCACTCCCAAGCACTTTTACAAATGCTTGCAGGAGCATACACAAAATATCTGCCATAAATACAAAAAGATAATCAGAAGTGAGTGAAGACATTTATGAGCATGTGCATTGCCATTTTGTACTTCCAGTCTACTCAACCCAGTTAACATGGATAACTGTCATCAAAATACAGCTCTGAAAACCCATAGTAGAAGAGTTATCAATATTCATAAAAAGGTATCTTTTTTCTAATCTCTTTTTTTCACAGATGAAACTTCTACTTCCCAGGAAATCTTATTGTGCAGGATTATCTCTGACAAACAGAACTGCCTCTTGATGAAATTGAAGCATTTTCTCAGTGATCACAGAAACAAAAGTGGAATTTTATATGTTTTCAAGAAATTAACTAGGTAAATACAGACACTTGCTCTCAAACAAGGAAGGTCTCTCTCCTGAACAGTTCACTAGGATTAGAAATCAGTAGACTCCAAACTTTCTATATTCAAATATAATCTGAACTTTTTGCATGTTGCTGTAAATGACAAAGCTCTGAAAGTATTAGGAAGTAACAGAGCAATTTGTGCAGATTCTCTTCACAAGGCTGCATTTCATTTTTCAAGGGATAACCATGTTCCATGGAGATACTCTGCTGAACTTACTTTTTCGTTTCACATATCAGTGCTTTTGCTTTGCAGAAATTGTTAGAGCTTCTTAACTCTAAGCTACTGAATTGAGCAAGAACAGTGAAGTAGAAGCATAGTTATGGTGCAGTAAGCTTGACCTAGTTACTGAGATACAATGTTAGATCAAATATTGGGATGTGTACTGTTCTTATGAATATAATGCACTTTTCAGTCAGATGATCGTCAAGGAAGCGGTAACGTCACCATCTGCAAGCTGGGAAGAAATTTGAGAGTTCCTTACGTGGCTCTGAACTATCAAGCTGGTTTGGCTTTTTGGACCCCAAAAATGGTTCAGCATATGGAACCCTGTTCTCCACTGAATCAGATAACGTATTTTTGCTCTTTTAACTGAAAGACTGTGAGCCTCCAGCCAGAAAGATTCTTAAAGCACCACAGTCATTTCTGCAATGCTCTCGCTGGGTACTCCTTCCATTTAACAGCAGGCTTCTGGAGAAACAAGAAAGGTAAGGAGCAATGAAACGGGAATATCCCTTCACCTCCTAATCAGGAAAATAGGTAATAACTATTCCTTTTTGCAAGAACCAGTCATTTTTCCAATTTACTTTCAAATGTGAACTGAGACAACTAGAGTTGGAAAAAGTCTGTACCTGTGAACGCGGAAAAAGAAATAGTCTTGCTAGTTTAGAAACACATACTCATTTACGTAAGAAAGACTCTAAAAGAATAAATACTTGACCTGAGAGATTAGCAGTGACTGGAAAACAGAAGTCTGCCTAAAATCTCAACAGAAGGGATGGTAACCCTTCAGGTTATACAAGTGTACACATAAGACTGTTATTTTGTATAGATTTAAAAATATATCTTCCCTTTTGTTTAGGTTCAATAATACTGTGATCTAAAACAAAAAAAAAGGCTGTCAGAGCTTTCTATTCACACAAAAGACAGGAGAGAAATGGTAAGTAGAAAGTGGCAGCTAGACCAATATTTTATCTCTGAAGTGACAGAGAGGAGATAGGTAGGACAGCCTAGAGGGTACAGTCCATGTTTTGAAGATATTCACATCTGTGCTACATTAGATTATCCAATTAAATGGCAAAAAAAGAGTTTTAAATTGTGTTTTAGACAACATGTATCAGCTGTGAAAAATAAAAAAAGCTATGGAAGTTAAGAGTGTTTAACTACACTCTTCATGCTCCGGCCTCTAGCCTGAGTTCCTGCTCAAAGCCAGGAGTGTGATCAGACCCTGGGGCTCAGGGCTGGAACCAGACTGACAAGGACAGAGAATGTGCAAACTCTCTAGGCAACCTGCTCCAAAGCTAGACAGTCCCTGTGGGAAAAGGTTTTCCTCGTTGGAGCCTCTCTCATTCCAATTGGTCTTCTGCTTCTTATCCTCCCACTATGAACCTCTGAAGTGACTAGCTCCATGTTCTCGGTAACATCTGCATAGGCACTGAAAGGCTGCTATTAGGTCACACCAGAGCCTTTTCTTCTCCAGGCTTGAACAAGCACAGTTCCTTCACCCTTGTACCACATGGGTGCTCCAGCCCTCTGCTGAACCTACTTCAGTCAATCAACATTTCTCTTTTATCAGAGGGCCCAAAACTAGGCCAAATATGTGATTTAACAAGTACCAGGTAAAGGGAGATAAATACTTCCCTCAATTCACTGGCTATGCTTCTGTTTACACAGCCCAGGATGTTGGCAGCTTCGTCTGTTTCCAGAGCAAGCACACTATACTAATATGGCTATACTAATCCAGTGGAAATTCACTGTGAGAAATGCTTATATTACACACTGACATGGAGATCTGTCCAGACATAAGCATGTCAGAACTGCTTACAGGAAAGCCAATTTTGAGGAGCAAATTGGTGATGACCCTATACCCTCTGTGCAAGTAGACTGACAGCACAAGCAACTTGCATAGTCCCACTATGAACCTCCTGGTTCCAAACAAGTAGCAGCTCTGACATTGCAGCAGTTTTTATTTGAGAATTTCAGTACCAAGGAATTCTAGTAATAAGGAAAGTATCTATTTTTTAAGAAAGTCCTCACCAATTTATTTTGCCTTTAAGAATCAAATAAAGCTCTATAGCCTCTCCTTATAGCAGCCACTACCTGGCATGATCATTTAAAGAAAATAACTGAGATAAATGGGAAAGTGTAGGACAGACAGTGGGTGGGGGAATGCATGTTCTTAAGGTAAAAGCGGATAAAGAATATTATAAGCACTATCATTTATATGGGGAGTCACATCACCCACCATACACTAGTTATTTAATAGCTTGCTGAAGAGCCAAGAGAGATCTTCACCTTACCTCTACCCCATTTAACACATTAGCTTGTACTTATGGTGAGCTCTCATCCAGAAACACACAGCACCTCTGCCTGTGGGTATTATCACATGATGCAAATGAAGTTGTAAAGAGAAATCAACTCATCAATCACAATCACAATGGGACACTGAGCAATGCAAAAGGATTAGCATTTCAGCCTTGCTCAGGTCTTTCCCATCACCACTCTAATTAAATACCACCTCAATTGCTTTATTACCATTAGAAATCTCAGTGTTGAAGGCTAGCATTCTGAAGCCTAAGTGCTGAAGCTAATTAGAAATGAGAAATAGAAAAAAAAGTTCATTAAAAATTGTGGGATTCCCCCAACAGAAATGATCTACACTTTGGAATAAAGATTTGCCTTTCTGTGGATTTAGAATAACATGTTAAATAGCTTTCATTAAGCTGAAACCTTTTCCTTTGAACCACACGCCTGCCATTGTCTTTGTAAGCAAAGTTAGATTTAGCTGTATCTACCAAACCATTGTCAGAATTTAAAAGATTCTTGGCTTATGGTTAGCTGATAAGAGCCTTAATTCCTTTTCTTCTAACATTTGATACACTAATTTAAATTTTTCCAGACTTGGCACACTCCAGGGCTTTTTGCCTTACTTCCCTGGATATACATAAGCTAGTCATTACTATTTATGAAGGCGATGAAAGAAAACATTAAACAGTCAAAGAAATATAAATCTTAGGTTCTAACACAGACAGTGCAACAGCAGGATTAAAACCCAAACAAAACGAAAAAAAAATCCTGAAGCAAATACAAAGACATTTGCAATTTAAAGCAATACAATATAGCTGAAAAGCAGTTTTCTCTTCCACTTGACTGCCAAGTGACCTGACTCAGGATTTTATGGCTTTCCCAGGAACAAGCTGATGATCAGTAACATCCAAAACTTAGCAGTGAAGTTGCACTTCAAGCGATAAAGCAAATGTTTTCCTTATTTTTATCTATGATACAATGGAAATATGAATTTGTTTTCTGGTCAGCATACTGATTAGATAAATTTACCTTTATACAGAAATCCTGAATAAGGCTTATACATTGCTCTGCTCCCAGTTAGCTAGTTAGGGTGAGGCTTTGTTCAGTTTTGTGTACAGACTTACATTTAATGTCTGACTTAGCTGATTTCCCAAAGCAAATAATACCTCAAATATTAACAACAAAAAGTACCTATAGTTTTGAGGGGGTTTTTTAATATAACAGTGTTTCAATAATGTTCAAAAGGATCAACTTAAATTTAGCCTTTTTTTTTTAAAGTATCAGTTAAATACTTAACACTAACAAAAATTCTATTACTTTTCATTCCAAAGGAAACAGATGGCTTTAAACAGTTACTTATTTCAACATATGGAAACCAACCAGTGAACTATGAAGAATCAAAAAGCAAACTCTCAGTCATTTTTAATTCATTTTGACTAATAAGAATAAAATTTAAGAATACAATACAAATAAAAGAATTCAGCTTCTAATACGACTGGTTTAGTTTAAACTGTAACAGAACAAAGAAGGTGTAATAATTATTTGAGCTACAATATTAAATTTTGTCAATAACACTGATTTAGGGGTTTTTTTAAATGTAAAATTTTTACAGGAAATTTGTGATGCATGTACAGTTTTACATTTACCTACCACCTTAAAAGCCTAAAGATTATAAATTCCCCTGTGAACAATTCCCTTGTCATGAACATGCTTATAAGGAGCTCCTGGAACTTCCTCTGAAACAAAGCTGCTCCTTCAAACAGCACACAAGAACCATTCATAAGTGGATCAACTGCCAAAAGGTTTTGTCAGAAGACAGCAAAAGAATTACACTGTGCAGGTAACAATGGAGGTGTGAACGAGCCACACTGGTCAGGTCTGGGCTTGGCCAACATAGCAGAGTTCACTTGCCTAATCTGGCAAAGCAAATTAAAATGGTGTTAAAACCGCAAATTAAAGAACAATCAACACATCACTGTTACTGCTACTGTGAAAAGCATCATCTTCAACAACATAACTGTAGCTGATGCTTTGGAAAAATATTCAGAGCAAATGATTCTCACCTTGGTCTTACTGTTCAGTTTTCTTCAGTCAAGGATGTAGAAGTTTGCCAGCTAAACCTGTGTCAGTTTACTATTGACTTAAATATAATAGGTAGCTTAAGTGAATTAAACTAGTTTATTTTCCATCTCAAGCAACCTGCAACTTTCTAAAGCTGTTCACTATTTTTGCTTAATTTCTTCCTAAAAGCTTATATAACAATATAGTTTAAAGGTGCCCCTGCACTCTCCTCAGCTGGTGGGCAGAATTGTACTTTCTTTAGAATATTTTCTAGGACTCCATTTGTTAAAAGGGGGGGGGGAAAGGCTGCTTAGGCAGTTCATCATTTCTGTGCAGAACACTCCCCATGTGGGAGTGCCTCATTTGCATCGTGGTATGTGGGTAGGATTTGGACAAGCTCACCGAAGGAGATGACAATTAAAACCAGATCTGTGGGAAATATCTTTTAAATGTAAAAACACCTCACCCAGGTTTCACTATCTTAGATAAACATTATTTCTAAGGTAGAAATGAGTGTATAAACCACTCATGAAGTAACATTGGCTTCAACCACTGCAGTTTCTGCTGCATACCAAATACACACAAGAATAGTTTCTTATTCTGTCCTAGATCTAGCACAGCAAAATAAAAAAATCAATGAGAAGTGGAATTTTGATCAATGTTAAAAATCTGCAAGTGATTTTTCTAGCTAATGACATGCAGAACAAGTTATAGCTGATTTCTGCCACTGACATTCTGTCAATTTAATAATAGAACCATCTTTTGATGTAACTTGACTGCCATTAGCTTTCCAAATATAGTGAACTATTTTGTTAATATCTCTAAAAAGGAGAAAACTGAAGTAAAAATGTGAAACAGAAGGCAGCCTGGGATAAGTTTCTTCTGTACAGCACTTGTCTTTAAACCACTGCTCACTGGAAATGCACAAATCCATTGCCGTAGCAGGCTGGGAGAAGTTAAATTCCTGGTTTGAACCTATTTGAGATTACAAGCCTGCAAAAACTTACTCTGCAGAAGCCCAGACAAAAGCCTGATTTTTCAAGCACCAGCCTTTCTGAAGCACTCTGTGAAACTGCTCTCTGTCTTGGAAACTGAGCTGACAAAAGCAACTCACCCACCTGGCTAGAAAATTAGACATTGTGATCACTTTTGCAAAAGAAAGCTCAAGGAGGCTCCTGGGCCTATCTTTTCATGATGCAACCTTCCAACACAACTGCACTGTTTCTAGGGAGTCTTCCAGTTTTCATAAGCTCACAATTCAGTCTCATCTACTTTTATGTGTTTTATGAGGAACTGCTTTCTTCTGCTGGATAGCAACACATAAGGGCAGGACTCTCAGGATATGCCCAAAGCCTATGTGTTAATCACTTTCTGCTGCACCTAGGAGTACAGTGGTACCAACAAAGCAGTGACAGCTCTCATCTGGACACTTGTTCTCCACATTACCTATGTATTCTAGGAGATGTTAATACTACTTTGTGCACAAACAACTTGGGCTTCGGCTTCTTTAGGAAGCCACCACTCCAAGCCTCAAACTAGGACATTGATCAGTAACCTTGGGTCTTTCTATCCTAACTTTAGCAAACCATACCACACAATCTACAAAAGCTGGTACCATTTACTCCCTATCTTTTCTTCAAATTAACAGTTGGGGTTGGTGTATTTCTCGTATCTCCTCTGTGTTAGCCTAACTCAGACAATATACACTTGCACAACTCCAAAAGGAGAGTGTGAATAAAGGGATTTATTTCTCTCTTTTCTTCTACACATGAAACAGATAAATGGATTTCTTCTGGAAAAGGATTAATTCTACTTGTACACTAACATGTTGACCACTCCTGGAAGACAGTTCAAACTCAGACAATGACCCTTCTAGGATCCCAGCTTATGGCTGTTTAAAAAGAAGCATTGCATTAGTGTTACAAAAAGAATCTCACCTTGTGTTTAAGAGATCCTTCACAGTAAGGGAGGGAGCAGAGGCTAAGCACCCAACCTGCTCCTATTTTGGAGCAAAGACTGACCATATAAGCTCAGACAGAATAATTAAACCAGTTCACTTAAACCAATACAATGTTAACATAACTTGTGGAGCTCCTTTCCTGCGAACATGAGCTCCTGCTTTCAAATAATCCTGCACAATATGTATTGTAAATTTTGAAGTTTACATTTCAGGCCTATAAGCAAATCCTATGCCATCCTAAAATAGAAAAGTGTTTTCTCCTAATTCTTATATGCCAAAGTAACATTTACAGATAAGTCCACTCACAAATCATGGCAACAGAGTAAGCCATAATCTAAACCTGTATGTTCTTTGTTACTAACCATTTCCTTTCAATCTGAAACTTTTCAGATGTATCATTATTATTTCACAAGTGTCCTTATTACATACTTTTTCATATCATTATGACATACCTTTTAATATCATTATTACATAAAAGATGCACCAAAAATTTAACTTTAAACAAATAAGCTGATTTTTATTTATAGCTACCTATTGTTTAAAAAAAACTCATAGTGGAAAAAGCAAGGAAATGAAATATGCCAGAACTTACAAATTGCTTTGATAAACAAATGGTCATTGCAATAACGTGTGTTGTAGCTCAGTCATGCTGCATTCTGCAATAATGCTGAGAAGATCACTGTTGAAACTTGAGGGGAAAAAAAAAGGCCAGGTGTTTGAAGAACTGACCAATCTATTCTATTTTGTATTATTACCACCTCACAAAGATTTCTAGCCAGCTTAAAATAAATACAACCAAAACCCAACAACAATAAAACGCCCTCAAAACCAAAAATATCTTTCCACAAGGAAAAAAAATTCTTAAAGTTGTGGACTAGCGTCATTTTCCAGATTAAGCTGGAAGGCCTTTTTGCTCTTTGCTGTGCAATGCTAACATCAGTTGAAGACCAGTACATCCACATGACCCTTTAAATACCGAAATACTCTCTCATAAGCTTCTGTGAAAAAAATTCAAGATTACTTTAAACTTCCTCATCAGCAACTTAAACTAAGACTTTGCCTTGGTGCAGATGAAGAACACACACACTTTTCCTCCTGCCAGCTCTGCTGTAAATGTAGACCATCTTGATGTTTATGGAGTGAGCTCAAGCTGCTGGACCTGACCGTTTCATTTTATGTTATTCCATGGACATTAATATCCAGGTTTAGTGAAGAAGTCATTTAATTATTCAGTCAAATAGTGAATTTCAATTTACCATTAAGTCAGTGGGATTAAGAAATACTACTGCAACAGAAAATTGATAATGGAAAGATGCTCACTTCACAAATGCAAGACTTACAAATACAGCATCAAATGATTCATCTGTAAAAAACATCAATGACACACATGAGATATGTAAAAAAAAAAAGCACCTCTATGGGTTTTAATTCTAAAATAGGTGTGGGTAAAAAACCCTTATGAGTCTGTAAGAGGCACTGCATCTGTCTGCTACAACTGCTCTAAAAGGCAGAAATCGGTGAATTTTGTAACAGATTTAACAACAGGACTGCAGCACATCATTAAAAATGAAACCTACCTGCCTTTTTATGCAAAGACAACATTCAAGGCTTCATCCTCAAAGATACTCCCAACAATATTATGCCCTGTATCTGGTGCTTCAGCTAGACTGTAAAACTGCCTTCACGTAATGCATACAGCAGGAAAGAAGGGTGTCATGAAAGAGATAACTGTACTAGCTCCAAAATAAAAGTCAAAGTTTGATTATTATAAATCCTTGAGTAGGAACTTGGCCTCCTTTTATTCAGAGACTGGAAGTTTTGCCTTTAAAGTATCTGCTGCAACAGTATCCACCATAACAACTCCATTGGCATTTCTTATGTGCATGCTCCCAAGACCCATAGGTATAACGTGTAATGCCGTAGTCCCGCTGGTCCCAGCTTAATGACTATTGGGCCTGTTGGTAATTTTTGGCACAGGTCTACATGATACAATACAGAAAGTAACAGCAAGCTATCCTCAGAAAACAAATGTGGAGTGAGTTAATGACACAAACTAATCTGCAGCTAAATGCAAATCAACTGAAGATAGAAAACAGTACTAATGACATTCAGGAAGACACAGATGATTCCCAAGAACTAAACATGTAACAGATCTGAAAGAAGAAGAAAAAAGAAATAAAAAAATCAGTTTTCACAAACAACTCCATGCAGCTTCAGATACAGTAGAAAGTGCCAAGACACTGAACAGAAGTTCCTCAATAACTTCTCTTCCCTGAAGAGGCATGAGTGTAGCACTGATTAAACGGTCCCAAGAGAAGATCATCAATTCCTGCTATCAAAAGTATGCAAAGCTAAGAACCATAGATAGCAACAAATAAATAGAAAACCCTCTTACTTGATTCAGTGTCTCTGTAAAAATTAAACTCCCAAATCTAACCCCAGTATTGGGGGGGAGGAAGGCTATTTCTCAAAGAAAGGACAAAATCAATAGGAAAAGATTATGGCATGTCACTGCTTCTTTTAGTCAACTCAATTTTAAACTTCTGTGAGTTAAACTTTGTAGGTATTGTTTTTTTTAAATTTGAAAGTATCACATAAGGTCATCACCTTCCACTTTTGGACTATGAAAAGCAAACAGAAAAGATATAACAAAGTAAATTTAGAAAGGTTGTTCATTCTCCATCTCTCTTTCAATTACACATGTGCTTCTGAAAAACAACAGCAGGCAGGAACAGGAGCAGCCAAGGAAATCTCAACTTCTACTTCCATTTTCTTGGACAAAGAGAACATTTCTACAATTACAACAAATCCAATACAGAAACTCTAAACTTATTTCTTAATAAAATACTTTTTGCTGTGCCTGTATTTTATAGAACAAGCATTAACCACATATTTTGTGTACTTTTTCTGAGTTCTTTTTGTTAGTTTTGTCATTTTAAGGATGATCTGTTTAAATCTACTAGAGGAAATCACCCTAATTCTGTGAACTCACTCAAAAAAAAACCCAAAACCAAAACCCCAAAATAAACCAAACCCCAACATCAAAAAAACCACCAACTGTAAAAAGCCCAAACAGAGAATGAATCTAACACTAAGGGGTTTTTTTAAAGTGTGATGATAAACTTTTGATTAAAGCTGACTAAGATGACAAATACTAATATTTTGTTTTATACATAGTACATGTGTTTCTAGCAGGATTTTCTTTCATTAGTAGTCAGTCCATTTATAAGAAGCCCTTTTTTGAGACTGATTTTGCCTATCTGCCACACACAGCACACTTTTAAACATGCAGGGAGTGATCCTTAGCTAGGCTGAATTCTCAAAAATGCTCCCTGCAATTCAGTTTGGAAATCTCAATATTTTGATGGTGCCAGAATATAATACAGGAAAATAACACTAATTTATAAAAAAAAAAAACAAACCACAAAAAAACCACAAAAAAACCACCCAAAACAAAAGCAATCACACAGATAAAACAATTAGTACCCAAATACAAAAGGGAAGAAAGGCACAGCAACAAATACATTCACAGTTTTTCAGAAACCTCTGGTGGTCTGGTCCGTTTAGCACCTGCTAAGCCCAAACTGCACACACTCCTTTAATAAACTGTCAACAACTGAAGTACAGATTCATTTTTAATTCTGATCTCTTGCTGCTCTAAGTACTGTTTGGAGAAGAAAGGTCATCCTTCTGGTCCTGCTGTCTAATTCACAGACGCAAAAAATGGTATGGATTGGCCTCAAGCAGAGGCCAAAAGAATTAAAACAAGCCCCTGCGAACTTGACTTGCATGTAACTGCTGCCATCTTAATAAGGTGAGAGCAGCTTTTAAATCCCAGGCAGATTCCAAAGCGGCAGCCCAGTCCCTGCCATATGGAGACAGCCTGGAATCTGTCAAGTTCACTTAGTGAATTTTATCTTTGGGGAGTCAGTCAGGCAAGCTAGATCAGAATAAACAGGATGCTGTTGAGATCTGGAGGCTAATGCTGGTACAGGCTAGACTACTGAACCAAAAACATCCCTTTTAAATAAACGTGTGGAGACTAGTAAATTTAACAATAATTAAAGCTGTATAGGGACAAAACCAAATATATGTGATTTTTACTGGGCTCTGGAAGATGCTGTGGTGTCTCTGCCTTCAGGAATTAGCCAGACTTTCCATTTTTTCCCATTACTCCTTGTACAGTAAGACAAAACACCAACTTTTAATGCTTTGTATCGGCTCTAAGTATTGATCATTTAAAAAATCCTCTTTAACTATGTGCCTAATTGTACAACCTCCTTCGCAGTCCAAGGCAACAGAACAGTAAAAGGAAGCAATGTCATATTCACATGATCTACATGCAAGTCTAAGCTCCTTCCTCATGCTTCAGTAACAGGAGACAAAAATCTAGGGTCTCCCAATCTATCAAACTCTGTTCTGATGGATGGGGTTAAGACAGACTTAGTTGTGCTCTGGGTAAAAGCCAGAATGTTAAATGTAATCTTCTGCACATGTTTTTACTGATATTCAGCATAAAAATAAGCCTTATCCATTTTTATTAGTTGGTCTAAGCCAGAACCAATTCTTTTGATGTTACCTAGCTTATAAAATGCAGCACTATAAGCAAGGGAGGTTTTAAAATGCTTCATAGACTTTATCCATTATATTAATGGGTTTCAAATTGCAATCTATGGAGCACTTTCTGGTACGGATCCACAGGCAGCTGGCCAGTCACCTGGAGCTGGCTCCTCTCCTTGTTTCCTTCTGCTTATTCACTAGAAAAGACAAGAGCTGCAAAGGGGCAAACAAAAAACCAACAAAAACAAAGACATAATGCCATTTTTAATGCTATTTTTCTAGATAAACTGTTACAGTGCCTGCCACGTGACCATCCTGGGAGGAAAGGACTATGCAATTGTGAAAGGCAGCACAGCTTGCTGGCATTGTAGGCAGTCGACCATAGCAGGCAGGAGAAGGGGAAGATGGAGCACAAAAGCAATAATTGGTCTTACTATAGGATTAATTTGATTTAACTTTAAGGTGAATGAGTGAAATAGCTCATTTTTCAGCATTCCCCTATTTTCAGGCAACAAGCCTGTTTTACCTTGCACCCCAACAAGACAAGCTTCACAGAATCATAAGCTTCTCATTCACTTTAAAGTTTAATCAGAATTAATCTTATAATAAACCCAGTTGTTTTTCTTGTGTTTCATCACCTTCCCCCTGTCCTGCCTGGTGTGGTCCATTCCCAGGAACTGTCCATGACTCTGCACTGCATTGACATTTTCCAGATTGTCTCCAGTTTAAACCACTTTTAAGAACGTCCTCATAAATACTCCTTAGAAATGACATCTTGCACTGGGAAGACTATTTCTTTGAATACTTTGAGTGACACCTACAGATTCATCCAAGGAATTCAAATTATATCTACCTACAAAGTAAAGAAAGCTACACTGACCTGGGTCACCAGGGTTGGAAAGGCTTCTGAGAACCTAGTCAGCAAACCATAGTAAGCAAGATATCTATATTTGCCTAATATTTCTTTTAAATAATTGTTCTGTTCGATTAGCCTTTCATTTAAATTTTCTTATTTGCATTTCTGTGCATTTTAGCAGGTTTTCCCTAGCTAAATCACTTTATTTTGATTGAGAAATATAGCCACCACAGCAGATTTTGGAGGCTGTGAAGTTACAAGTCAGTCAACACTAGTAGTATATCATTGCTTAGTAGTAACCAGATTCAACAGCTGAAATCATTTAAGCTATCTGTAATAGCCACTATTAGATCACAGAAAATATTTGTGAGTGGCTGCCCAAACAAATTATAAATAGCAGAGAGCAGGAGATAGGTTCATTCAAAGCAGCACTGGAATGTGGGATTGACTGGTTTCAGTTCCATGAAAGGAGGCTGTGGTCTGGTCAGATCTGTGCTCTGCTGAAGCCTCCCACCTGTGAGGAACAGGGCAGCCTTTGCAGTCAGGAGAAGCCTGGCTGATAAAGCCAGCAGGGAAACAAGACTACGGATAAGAAATACTTGTTCCTCACTCTTTGTTTTTGAGATCCACCATTGCTCCACTATAATAATTAAGACAGCTTGGTTTGAACTTAGATTTAGAAAATTTAGAGGAACATCTGAAGGTGCCCCTAGTTTGTCCTTCACAGTAGCATGTGGCACCAGAGCAGTCTAAATAAAGCTTAAGACCTAAATATTTACTATGCCCAAAACATGGTGATTAAAAAAAAAAAAATCTTTGTTTTTCAACTACGCAATTTCCTGTTTAGACTTACAGTATCTCACAGCCCAGAAGTTTTGTTTTGGTTTGGGGTTTTGTTTTTGGTTTGTTTTTGTTTTTGTTTTTTTTTTTTTTCAGGAAGATGCAATCTCACACAATAAATTACACGTGTCTTGTTCAGACATCAGGAACAAAAGCCTTGTATCTTACAAAACCTTTCATCCAAATGTCTTTAGATCAAAACATTTATTGCACTAGACCATTTATTTTGTTTCCAATAATAAGCTTTAAATACTTTTAAAATATAATCTAAAATATTTTGCAGTCATGTGAAAAGATATCTTCAGGTTGTAACTTTATTTGAAAAATACATAGTTTTGCCAAATCTCACTAAAAAGGTCATAGTTAATGATGTACACTGGGATCAAAAGCACTACAAAAGGCTAAACTTTGGCTAGTTACAAGCAACAGTTTTAAAAAGGTGTCTTTAAAAAAACCTCACAAACATTATGGTCTTAGCTCTCACTTCACAGTCTAACTTGTAATGATCCATTCTATCTTAATCTTTACTTTCTTTCCCTGTAGCCTTCATGTTTTTCTTTCCCTTTCATTTTTTTACCTCGGCAACTATAAAGTCTACATCAACGTAATTTATTGGTGGTTCTCAGTGTGAGGAAACCACGGGTTTGTTCTGTCAAGTTACAGACTTCAAAAGCAGCATGAAAATGAGAGTAAAAATCTGGATCATGACAACAACAGCTGTGAAGCAGTCATAGAGGCTAAGGCTAGCTTGGTCCTTGCAAGAACAAATCCTGCAAAAGGGTCAACAGGGTCAGATAATAAGGAGTTGTTTTCTAATACACAGCTTCTTTCTCTGAGGTCCCATTAGCTATCGTGGCATTCAGCTGGAATGAGAATGTCAAGAGGGAAGGCATGATTCCTGGAGAACACAATACCCTTACAGAACAAATCAGAACTGCAGGAAGATTTGCTGCCGTGTGGATCTGCTAGAAATCTGTAATCCTATGGAAAGTAAAAGTAAAGCAACAACTGCAAACATCTGTAGTGACAGCCTACTCCTAATACTATTTCCAGGCTGAAGAAGGAAAGATAAGTCCTCTCAGTTAACTGAGTCCCGTTACTGAGAAGGAATGGGAAAGGGATTGGCCTATAGACTGCAGATGGATTGACGGTTCCAGAAGAGACTACTTGCACTAGTATATTAAGCTGTTCCATCTACAAGCACAGTTCTTCCAGAAAGATCCTGTAAGATATCAGCACAAAATAAGTCAAAACGTAGTATTTAAACATTAGTTCTCTTTCCAGATTAAAATAGAATGTATTCTAAGAGATTAATACAAGGGATTAATAGATGCTACAACGATTGTAAATTGGTACAGATGATGTGAGACTTGACATTTTTCTGTAAAGGTATGGAAAAAAGAAACAAAACTAATTATCTTCTTCTTAGAAGACTTGCAAGCAAGTCTTCTGGCATACTGTCAACCATTTTAATCAAAATACCTTTCAAGCTTGCTTTAGAATTAAGGTAGGTCACATAGGATCTTATTTCATTTTATTTGCAAACTGTGTATATTCTTTCATGTACCTATGATGATAAAAGCAGGGTACAGAAGATAGGTTACTTTCATTCTTTTTATTGTTCAATAGCACGTTCAAAGTATCTGTCAAGTATTTTTGCTGGATGTGCTTAATCCTAGAGCTTTCAGACACAGCTTGTTACCTTCTTTCCACTTCAGCACAGTTTTGTGATATATTTATGAGGCTGAGACTAAACTGGGTCTGCTTGGAAAAGGTAAAACCTAACAAAAATATTTTTTAACCTACTTAGACTGAATTCTTGTTAACCACTTCAAAGGTTTATGCTGTTGTAATAACCTGGGGTTGCAAAGACAAGAGCTATATACAACACGGTAGAAAACATGGACTATGATGTTTTCATTGCAAATATTGCTGAATTTTATAAGAGACAACATTCTCATAGATAAGACCATAAATAAAATGTATGTTTTACTCTTATGACACAGCAAGGAAGCAGAAGAGCAACATGTCAGGGCCACTAGTCTGAATGCAACTCAGACTATTGTTGTCACATGATATGGCAAAATGACCGAACTATCTGACTCTCATTCTTTTCAGGAGAATTATATGTTAATTAATTACATCACTTCTGATTTTATGCCTTGAAAGCAGGAAACTCAGATTTCTGAGCCCTTGCTTTTAAAAGTTTAAAATCCTTTCCTTCCCCATAACTAACAAACCTGCACACAACACCAAAAAGCAAACCTGCTTCTCTATTAGATCACGCTGTCATAATAACCCACCAGAGATACAGACTCTCTGAATGAAAGACTAACATAAATACCTGCACCAGATGCCCTATGCATTACTAATTTTACAAAAGAAACTTCAGTAAAAGTCAGTACTGTCACTACTTTAGTATTTTATAGAAATAAATTTTGTCACTCTTTTAGTATTTTACAGAAATAACTGTGCATGATTTAAAGTGGTTCCTGCTGACTTTAGTGATGCAAGAGACATGCAAGTCTTACAGCTCATATAAGAGATATAAGTTCCTATAGTTGTCTGCAAAAGTTTTCAAGAATTGTTCATTTTATAAGAAGAATACAGCATTGCTGTTTCAGATTCCCACTAGAGATTTCTGGTTTATGTTTCTTTTTACTGGTATACTGACTGCCCATCAAGCCTACATCATCATTTATAGGAAGAGCACAAGAAAATCTCTTCAATGACCAGAAAGAATCAAGTCTGCTATATTTACACCATTTTACAGCAAAACAAACACAAAAAAACCCTGAAACAACAACAACAGAAAAACCAAACCCAAACCACCACCAACAAAGCCACCACAAACCCCACTTCCTACTCAGACTTGCCTCCCCTGCAGCATGTAGAGCCCCAGAAACTGACAGCTCTGACTATGTCCCCAGGTCTCATGCTGGGCAGATTTAGGCTGCTCCCACCAGCCTGATCCACCACTCTGCTTCAACAGTAGCTATGTCCAAAGCTGATCTGTAAAAATAAGTGATGTGCCCACTACTCAACCAAAGTGAAAATATTGGTAAGTTTAAGTTAATATTCCAAGGATTTAAATGGCGCTGTTAAGTGGTTTGTGTACCGCCTGCTCTATGAACTTGCATATGGAGGGGCAGTAATTTCTGACACATAGATAGGACACAAAGAAGCAGAACTACCTTAAATCATCTCCACCTGGGTTCCCAGAGCTGATCACTCAGACCTTGAGTACATGTTAATTTTCCTGAGAATAATAAATAATAAAAAATAAATACTATTATACCCATTTCAGAGATGTGGACACGAAACACGGAAAGGTTTCACAGCCTGTCCAAGGCCATACAGCTCCTCAGGGGCACAAAAGAAAGTAAATCCAGTAATGGTCATTTATAGACATTTAACTAAAATTCTCTCTGGGTCCAGACATTTGACCATATGATGGAAGTAACATTTGCACTCCAGGAAGTTTAATCCCGTAAGTATTCTCAATATTAAAGAACATGAATTCAAAAGTTATTTTGAAAGAAGTTAACTTGTGGAAGACTTTCAACTTCCCGAGGTTTTTATCTCCTTAGTACTTGCTTTAGCAGTTCTGAAATCCTAAAGAGTATTTGTTGGTATGCTAGCACTTCTCTAAATGACAGTTTTGCCTGTGTACGCTACTCGCAAAATGGAAATAACCTTCAGATAATGTTTATGTTTCTGCTGTGTAGCAACCTGAAAATAATATATTACTTGAGTATCTGCATATCACTTTAAATAAGGGCTTGTCTTGGTCATATAGGCATGGAAAAGTAAAGGATTCCAAAGTTTTCAGACTGTTTCTGGTTCTGATCCACTGCCCTGCCTAGGGCACATCCCTCTCTCTTCTCCTTGAATGAACAGAGTTTATATTGGTTACCTACATCTCTAATACACATGTTGGCAAGATTAGAGCTTCTAAAGTGCTTTGAAGATTAAAATTCTGCTAATATAACTTTTCTTTCCTTTTTCACATATACTCTAAACGTGTTGTTCTCTCTCTCTTTCCACTAAAGAAATTTTATCTTACACGTGAACATGCTAAGATCTTTCTCCAGTGAGAGCTCAGCTATATACACCAGTTTATTCACAGCAGGCTGTGTTCAGTAGTCCTTTCTATTTTAACTTCATATCTCCAGTGTGTCAACTTAATTAGTTATGGGGAATAGAATAGAATATCAGATGTTGATCTCCAAGTATTCTCCTTAAAATCACATTTTGGACTGCCTGGGCAAATACAATCATCTGTATGAACTTTTGTGGGTTTCATAGTTCAAAACAGCAAAAGTCACGGGCCTGGACACCATAAATCTATCTCATCACTCAGAGCCATAAGCTACATGAAGCAGTTGAGAGTTAAAAGAGCACAAAAGACACCCTCAACCTCTGTGAGTGTACAGAAGTACATCCACTTTAATCTGTTAATGCTCCATGTCAAACATACCTCTTTTGAAGAATTTCATACCATGCACTGCATTCAAAACTGCAAATATAAAGTATCTGATACCATTTAATGGCCTCTAGGTATAATCAGCATAAAACTAGCATAAAAGAGACTCAATATGAATATGAAATACTTAAACCAAACGTGATGGAACCTCATGGGAAATTCTGCCACACATGTTGTCCTTTCTTCTAGGAGGTCCTTCAGCTGTCTACCTTCACTGTCCTTGTAGGGGGTACAGAAAAAGGCATGGAAAAGAAAAGAAACCTAAGCATCGGCATGCTGCAGCAGTGTTTAACCACTGTTTCAATGAAGCAAGCTTTGATCACTTCCTAGGAAAAAGCAACAACCTGTCCTTTAAGGAGAGCATTTTCTCTTTTGATCTGTATGTTGCACTCACTTAAACTGAATTCCAAATGTCTTATTTAATACTTAGTTATAAAAGTATCATATAAACAGATAAAAATTCATGGCACTCACAAATCTGCACTCCAGTTACATTAGCAGCTGTGTTCAGTTGGTAATTTTGAAAGATGTCAGAAGTAGCTTCTAAGCTACTAAAAAATTTGCAGTAACAAGTACTCTATATATCAGCTAAATACAACCACGCTATTTACCTTGATTTATGCCCTGAATACCATATCTGCCAAGGCAAAAGCAGAAGTGCCCAACTGTCATTTCTGCATTTGTCCTAGTATAATATTAACTGTCCATGTAAATTATATACAGGTATAATATACAGACATCTACAAAGCTAAATTTGAGTACCACCTGGAAATAAAATCTTGCAATTGTTGAATATTAGTTTGTGTAGTTTCCAAGTTCTTCCTCAATGTGGTTCTATAGAAGCCTTCTGACCCAGCAAGAATTATTCTCTTTCCCACTTGGCCACCTTTAGATTTTCTATGATGATCCAGGGATTTATTTCAATATGTAAAAGGTTAGTCTTTCAAATTCATATCAGGACTGCTGAAATAAGATCCTCTATGAATTCAGTCAGATTTACCTTTTGTTCTCAGCAGTAATTGCCTGTTATTTCATCTCTTAGATCTGATATTCTAACACAATTAAGCAAGCAAGATTTTCATGCATCTTTAGTGTTAAGACAGTTTGAAACTCTTCTTCCGTAATGAGTTACATTGTCCATCTAGCAGCAATGACCTATATATATACACACATCTTGTTGTTTACCTGTACACTGGATGACTTTCATTTTGGACAACTGTAGATTTCACTGTCAGCAAATTCATAACAATTCATAAATTTGTAGCACAACTTTGGGATCTTCAATATCAGAGGGAAGCAATTTTAACCATGAGTAATGAAAGAAAACCTTACTACTGTCCCCAGTCATCCCCAGTACTACAGCATGAAGAATATTAGCATCTTGCTACATCAAAAGGATAAAATACTTGAGGCACTTAGCCCGTTGGCAAATTATGCTTGGGGATTTCTAAATGAATGACTTGTATCTATGTTAACAGTCTTTCAGCAGAGTGCTCACTGTTTACTCTGGAATTAATCCAGGTCCATAAAACTAGTGACACATCAATGTAACAGATGTGCTTAAGTGACTATGCATTATATGGCAATTTGATTTAGTTATAAAAACTCAGTAACCGGTCTTAAGTTGATGTTGACAATCAGTCTGTAACCCATCAGCACCTACCGTAGTAATTGCCATTAGCAGATTGGTATTCTCTAATTCTAAGAACCCCATAATTCCACTCTTTGCCTTTTAAAGTATCTAGACTGATAAAAGTACTAGAATTGCAGCATAATGTCCTAGTTCTTAGCATAAGTCTAATTTATCCCTATATTATCACTAGACTGAAAACAATTTGTGTTGATCTCATGCTTGCAAAATACCAGACTGTAGCAGAAGTTTCTTTATCGTCAGGACGCACAGTGGAGTCCAAGGCAATGCTACTTCTGCTCTCTAAAGGATCTAATCAGCAAACAAAATGCAAGCTTCATTTAACAACTTGGCTTTAGAGGCTTTGTTAAGAAGTTATTTTCATTATTATTCACTTTTCTAATCAATTTGTGACTACACGGCTGCTTGCAACTTAACTATGGATTCTTAAGTCCAAAGTTTTTGAAATGCCTGTCAGAGTTTGTTCTTCTGCATTTGACTCCATCAGAAGGGTTTCAGAGAAGACGGTATGAACTGCCACATGTATAAAAACAACAACAAAAAATCTATTTAAAAATGCTTTTTCTTCTTTTTTCTTTGATGCTCTTTGTTGTAAAACTTTTATAACACTGATCATGGAGAACTTTTCTTTAAAGTTAGTAGCAATATCATTGAACTGACAAAGGAAGCTAGAACTTTAGGCTTCCTGGTCAAGTGGAAAGTGTCCCTGCCTGTGGCAGGGGGTTTGGAACTAGGTGATCTTTAAGGTCCCTTCCAATCGAAATCATTCTATGATATAGTTCTGCAACCTTATACACAAGTTATCCTGGTCTATATTAATTTTCAAAAATGTACAGATAGGAACACTGTAGATTTCATTATATGGAATAACAAGGTGTCAGGCAGAAGCAAGTGTCACATAAAACATGCAGTATGGCTTGAGGTCTCACAAATCATTAGGGTGCTTTGTCTAAAGATAAGGCCAAAAGCTAAATTTTAAGCATGATAAACTGGAAGATACCTAAGCCCTTAATGCAAATATATGCATTTTTAAGTGATACATATTTGTATTAAATTGTCAAACTACATTGTTAATCTAAGTATAATATTCCTGAAATGCCTTTACAAAGCCAGCTGGAAACCTTGACATTTCATCCATATTGTTATTTATATACATATTTACTGCTGCCACCTGCTTGTAACTTGGCTCATATCATGAAGCAGTACATTTCCCTTGTTTCATTATACTTTGACATTTCACTATAACTACAGAGCTGCCCATTTCTCAGTTTCCAATTGCTCTACAGTCGCTCTTGAATTATATTGGCTTAGTAATAGAATAAAGATCTTTCTCTGTGGTAGTAGTGGCCTCTTTTTTTTCATACCCAGATGGTACAAATCGCTGCTGGCACATGTAACAATTACAGCACAGCTTCTGCTGCTTAAATGAACCCCCATAAACCCCACAGAGTTAGATTAGATTAGGGAATTGGGAGGTAAGGAGGAGGTCTGGCCAGTGGTCTCAGCTGAAACAGAAAAGCGTTTGGTACAGCCTGTGTACGGCTGTGATGGAGTTCACAGCATGCTTACAGTGAGCATAGGCTAAGGAAGAAAGGAAAGTTAGTTAATAAACCTAATTTTATAATCAGTATCACAACGCCCATTTTTACTAGTATTTAAATAACTGTGTCTCATAAAACTGACACTTTCCAAGGAATAATGCTGGAAACAGCAGTCACCAAGAGAAACTCAGATCCATCACTCACATTCACTTATGTTCTCACTTTCCTAAGGCTATCAATTGAATCAACCAGCTCCTTCATACTTCTGAAGGAGGCCAATGACCACTATCCATATCCTCAGATGTTTAAAAATATATATATAAATATCCAGTTCCTCTATGCATTTCTCCAAGTAGAAACATCAGTGACTGAGCACAGCATAAAGGGATTAACTGAAGAGGTCCTGTGAGAAGACTCAATTAAACTGGCTTGGAGAAGAAAATCTTACCCTGGGCCAACCTACTTCAGAGACAAACATAACTTCTGTGTTGTTAGTCCAAGAGTTTGTCATGAGTCATTTTAAATGTACAGAAGGAAATCTACAGCATGGAAATCTTTACGTGTGAAATAAACCTTCCATGACTTCATCAAAATTATCCCGTGTAAAATTTAACACAAACAACAGCACAACCTAGCACACACACACACATGCATGTATTTAATTACTTTTAAAGAAAAATTCTCTAGACTTTCAGTATTTAAAAGATATTAAAATTGAAGGACAAAATAGATGAAAGAAGGATAATAAGTCAAGGATCATGGTAAAGCCTTTGGCATTCACATTGGCCATACAAAGTAATTTCACATGTTTCTAAGAAAGCACCTATTCTATCTTTTCTTCAGCTCTGTCCTGATCAGGAGAACAGAGGAAGTCTTGTATACCTGAACAACCAACAGTTACAGACTTATTGCAGCAAGGGAGAAAAGGAAGGAAGATATTCTCATTTTTCCAAGTCCCAAACTTAATGTGAAAACAGTTATATTTTTCAGCTGACTGAAAAGGAAGTTCACCAAAAAGCAAACCTAAATCTATTTAAGTGTTTACAGTGTAAACTCATTGCCTAGTACTGCACCTTTAAATCAAATACAGTATGGTGACTTACAGAAACCTATATTTTTTGTTGTTAAAATTAATTTAAGAATGTACTAAAATGAGTAGAACTACATGCAAAGCACTGATTTCCCCTGCCTTCTTGATGACAATGACATCTCAGGACAGAATGGGAAAAAGTGAAGACTACTCAGTTCTCACAAGGCAGAGATGGAAAAACCCAACATAGAAAACTTAAGCAATTGGAGAAAGCAATCTTCAGTTTGTAAACCTTGTTTCTATCTTATTTGGAAATGAGCAAACCCATCCTCATTCAGTCAGTCTCAAAACAATTGTCAGGTTTCAAAAATCAGCTCAGTTTCTGGTTTCTGTTTAGGCACTGAAAAATTAAACTTTTTTTTTAAAAGGACTAGGAGCCTTGACAATTGTCAAATCGCTGAGAATTTGGCTATTTGCTTTGGTGCTTAAATATGGCTTTCTAAAAACTGTTAAGGACAATCAGAGGATTTCTCTTTGATCCCATCTCAACAGTAACAAAAGCTTCAATAAAAGCTTCACGTACGTTCTTCCTGATCATACAGCAAAGTCTGGAATGAAAAACTGATACACATCTGCTCAAAAGTGAATCCGACAAATCTCTCAGGAAAAACACAAATACTTAAGAATCATCTACCCCAGCAAGGGAACAGCAACTTCTCTGTTAAACACAGAGTGCAAAGGAACTTATCATATTCTAAAACCAAGTGACATGTACGACATTACACAACAATGCAACTAGAGGGAACAGACAATCAAAGTTGCCTCCCTTCTTTAATCAACTCCTTCAAAAGTAGGTCTAATGTGAATAAAGAATGTTTTTCCCTTGAAGTATGGTTACACTACGTCCTTCAGAGCAGCTGACACTGTATGCCCCTGGAGAAGGTACTGAATGCTTCCCCTGTGCCTATGATTGTTACTGTTTGGGCTGACTTAAAAACTTGAAATCACTGAGAAAATTACATTAATCAAAATTAACACTAGAACCTTGTTATTTTAGTCTTCTTCAGAAATGACCTGACCAGCAGAAAACCTAGTTTTGAATGTTTCTTTAAAAGAATTTACTTTTGTCTCTAAAGAGAGTGTTAAACACAGCTGCGATGACACCTTTCTCTCCCTGCTGTTTTGCCTTTGAACCAGGGAGAATTTCAAAGAACTTTATTCCCACAAGGCTTTTCAAACACTGGTTTGGAGACAGCTGAAAATTCTAAGTTTCAAAATAAGAGGCAGACTTTCCTTTAAGTGAAACTAGTTATATTATCTATCTGAAGGAATAAAACAGTGTTTTCCCCAAATCTCCCAAAATCAGTCCCTGTTTATAGCACCACATATATGTGGCAAATACAACTAAAATTGTTCGGTTTTATTTCTAGCTGTAAGAAAAACAAATGCAGACACAGCAGGAGGAAAGAGCTGTGATAAAACAGGTAAAAGACTTGCAAAGTATTCAGGGTGTCTGAGGAAGAACAATTAAGCTATAAGATATGACTTACTATAACACCTGGAAACAATATTTTTGGAAGTCTTGATACTTGACTTGGGCTCTAAAAGCCAGTGGTGATAGCAGAAGGCACACAGCATTTATTTAAAACCTAGAGAGCAGGCCAACAGGAAATATTGCTACTTCTCAAACATATTTTAAGGAATTTACCTTAGGAATCTCTTTATCTATTAAAGATTGCTTTAATTATGTATATTCTTTGAAAGTATTTTGACTGATTTTCTCTCCTGTAATACTACACAGTTTTGTTATCAAGCTCTGCTGTACTCCTCACTACTTCTGACAAACTGTTTTAGTCATTCTCTGTACAACCTCTGCTTATATGATCTTATTTTTTCCTCATTTGATCCTGCTTACAAAGATCAAGTATTAGAAAAAGAAATAAGTGAGAGTTAGATTAGGAGATAGAAGCAGTGAAAATAATATATGTATGGGACAAATAAGTAGCAGGAAACAAGAAAAGATGAAAATTAAACACAGCATAGGAAAAATGTTATGTTTTAAGAACTAAAGACCTGAGAGAACAGAAATATGACATACTAAGTCTTGGTCTAATTTAGTGTAACTTTGCACTTCAACTCATAAATATCATGAAGATAGATTAGTATATATGAACATGTTTCTATTTACACCTATTAAAAAGGATTTTTTTATGCAACTTTTAAACAGTTGCTAAGCTTTATGAAGTAACATAATTTAAAAAGTCATAACTTAGTTAACTATTTGTAGTTTTATTCCCAAAAGCACTTTTTAATACAGCTTTGTAAACCCCAAGCTTTTTTATTTATTTTCCCTCTACCACAGACCTGTACTTGTGTTTTAAATAAAATTATACATAATACAAGAATACCAAGTACACTTGAGGAATGACTCAAGATGTTAATTGATCTAAAAAATATCAATTTTCAAAGAAATTATGTTTCTCCTACACTTTCTAAATAACACTTCTACAGTGGAAATAAAACCTGAGAACTGCTAGGTTTTAATCAAAGACAAGCTTTCATGCTGAAGCCTGTTAGAAGCTGATGTGAAATTCTATAGAAGCAGCTCAGTAAAGCAAGGCCTATTTACATCTGCTCCATCATCCACGTGGGTACAAGGCATCTGTAAGCATGGAAGAGGAAAAGAATACATTTCTTTCTGCAGTAAAGGCTACTAATATGCATTTCCATAACAAGCTAAGCCACTCGGAATATCCTGTTGGAAAAGTCAAACCTAAGAAATACTTTTGTTGTAAGTTCTTAACTCGAACTTAAGAAATACTTTTGTTATAAATTCTTAATATTAACAATAGATGTATTAGAAACATCAAAGAGAATCTCTTAAGTTTAGAGAATCTCAGTAAAACTTCTAACAAATTGCTAGTAAAACACAAATAATAATCCATATAATTAAAAAGAAAATTAAATCACCAATACAAGCCTTAAAACATAAAAGTATAAAGTGATGAATGTAATTTTTAATCCCTATTTGCATGGGAACAAACACAGAATGATCCATGGTAAGCCTTGCTGCCCAGATCCAAACCCAGTTCATTTCTGCAAATGACTCTACCTAGGTGCCAACACCACCCTGTAGGAATTAATTCAATAACCTATGATGATAGTCATTTTTAGAAAGCATCAGATGTTGGTTGTGACCCTGGTCCCGACAAACTAAATCTTCCCTCGACATGTACGCTACTGTATTTACTCCAGTTTGTCAGCACGACAAACATGGGGCATGTCTGCTATTAGCAATCAGCTCTTACAATCACTATCGACAAGATGGACAACAATCTGGTCTCGTAAAAGATTCATGACACAACTTTGCACTCTCTACTGCTTGCTTTCTCATAAAACCAGTGCAAATCCCATCAAAAATTTAGCAGAACCCCTGCCTTATCTGTTTAGGCCTGAAGCTAGTTGCAGGGACAACTCATTAGGGACAAGCTCATTAAAACCGGCCCTGGAGCAAAAGCAGTTTGCGAGTCTCCTCATTTTTATTCACTTCCACCTAGCCATTTGAGTTCCTCATGTTTCCCAGATATAGAGCTTCTGAAGATTTTGTACTGTACACCAGGCTGTTTCCAAACTGACGCTACACCCAGGGTTCCACCACTGAAGTTCCTTCTGCACACCAAAGCTAACACAGGATAGGGGGAAAAAAAGCTAATGTAGTATCAGAAAACCTGGTGGATTCTCTTCTGATTACCTTTGCAAGAGGTATCTACACCTAACAACCATCAAACCTGCTAAAATCTGAAGAGAAACCAAGATGTGCAGAATTAAGGCTAGAAGACAGACATGTCTGAGCACTCATGCATGTAGGAGTGTATCTAGTATTTTTAGCAGCTGAGATACCTAAAATATCCAAGAATATATATAAATTTTAAAAAAAGGAGGAAAGAAAACAACCAGCAAGGATTTCCTTTCTCCTTAGAGTCTGCATCATAACAAATAATGGCTCAATAAAGCAGGTTTTTGGTGTATGTTTACTTTCTCTGTCATTGCTCAAGTCCCCCAGTGAAACCAATCCTTACTATTGCCATGAGCCCTAGCTGGGAAACCTTACAAATACCTTCTAAATTAGCTTCTAAATTAGGCTCATTAATAATTAGCCAAATTTCAAATGTCCATGTTTAGGCCAGAGTATTTGACAACCACGGTTATCCACAGTTCTGAAGGTTAGCAATTAAAATATTCTGGAGCAATTGCAAAAACTTCCTTACTTCTGTCACATAAAGAGAACTACAAAGGTCCACGAAGAGTGCATTTCCACCTCTAGTCCTGTGATGACAAAAGCTAGTAATGCACCAGTATCTGTTTGTGGATTTGTACAGAGGGGAGCAAGAAAGCCTCATGGGGCTATATTCTCAAAAGCCTGTTGTTGCTAAAACTGCTCCTTGAACAATCTAATTCTAACCAATGTACGTGTCACACGCATGGCACAACTATTGAGATACAGATACCTGCCTAGATAATGCATTATACGTCTGAGGAGTGTCTTACCAAATTTGGGGTAGCAAAGAACAGCTTGGACAAGCATGTTCTAAAGCTTCCACTGATCATCTGCTGAAAACCAACCAAATAGTGAAAATCAACCAAATTCTACTTGCCAAGTTAAGCAGTTAAGTCAAAAATACAAAGCACTGTCAGAGTGAAGAAGCCCCTCATATCATTCCAGTCTCAGAGGATTGTCTTTAAACCTACATTTTTGCGAGCACATCCATATTCAATCACGTACTTTCACCTTGCTTGCAACTCTATACGCAGCACTACCTAAAAGACACATTCTTATTCATGTCAACTTTACCTTGCTCATCCTATGAGGGTGCATAATCTCATTTACACTCTTCAGCCCATCACTCAAAGCAACATGGCATCGAGACCTGTAACATCTTTCAAAGTCAAAATTTAAAAATTTTTATTTTGCTTTCTTCTGAACAGACATGCACTTGGAAAGTCAAAAGTACTTAACCTGGGAGAATTAATTGTTTGGAAGATCACCAGGCAAAAAGTGAATTTTAGTTGTGATCTGAGACACTGACAAAGACTAGGAATTCTGTCATGCACAATTTTTCAAATAAAATGGTTATTGCCACAGTATGTGTTGCACCAATATAATTATTCTACCACACTGTCGAGTGCAATGAGCTTATAGCACCTCAAGTAATGCAGGTAGATTTTCAGGGTGTGAAGTTCAGTTCATGCAAAGACCATTGTCTAATTGCTTAATGTATAGTTTTACTTCAGCATGAACACAAACTCCAGCACAGATCAACAGTCCTATACACAATTCTCAGCTGTAGGTTAAGCAAATCTGTCTTGTGTTGCACAAAAAAAAAAGGAGTAGGACTATTTAATGGATCATTTAAGGAACAACTTTGCAAATAGGAAGAGAACAGTATTTTTTCCAGTTGTTTTGGCTTTAATGAAAATCTTTTTCTCCATTCAACAGTCTCCAGTGGGAGCTTCAAGCAGTTCATATACTGGAGCAGGAGACACCCACACCACTAAAGTCAAACCTTAGCTGAGAAACATCATCAACCATGTTTTACACTATATTTACTCTGCTTCCCTGGATGTGAAGAATGAAAGCTATAACATCATCAACACAGACTGGACATTGAAATTCAAGTGAAAACTTAGACAGTAAACTATTTTAAATAAAACATAAAACTAGCTTTGTTGTTGTTTAGGTTTTTTTAAAAAAACAACAAAACAAACCAACTTTATCAAATACAGTAGCATAAGGTTTCAGTATTTCTAAAACATCAGAAGAGCCTTTTTATTTTTCTAATAGTCTCCTGTGTCTCTACTAAAAAATTACCTGAAGGCTGAGAACCTACATGGCTCATGGAACTTCCTGCAGCTATGGAAACCCATGGATTCGTAAAGGCACCAAGGACAAGACAAAAGCATTTAAAGTGAGAATAGCAATGTTACTTACATCTTTTAAATCCCAATAAATTTTATCATAAGAACAACTTAGCAACATGAGGACTGACATTCAAATGCTTTAAAACATACCTAAGTACGCATTTAATTATGCCAGCTTTTTGTTTGTTAGTCAAATATTACCAAGTTTATTTAAGCTTTCTTAAAAAATTTAAAGGCATCTTATGTAATTTTGCTTTTACATTTACATATAAAGTCTAAGAGCACTAGTATACAGCTAGTTACAAGATTGGGTCACTTTTTTCTAAACTATATCCTTAGAAAACAAGTAATTTTCCAGCTTGCTAGTAAACTATAAAATATGAGTAAATTCAAGACAGAAGATTTAGAAAAGATATGAATGTATCATATACATCAGTTACTGCACAGGGAAAAAAATGAAAACAAATAGCTACAAAAAAGTTCCATTAGTGCAATACTAAGTGCTCTTAGTATAGAAACAATAAAACCGAAAGGCATAAATCGGTGATTTGGATTAACAAAGTTACTTGTCATTTGTTATTAAGTGTTGCTCCAAAGAGGACATGCCCCAAGTCACTAAGATATTTATAAATATCATGACTTGTTTCCCCGAAGATGCTGGAAATGCACCGATGCTGTTAGACAGGAATTTTGTGGGGGTCCTCTGAGCACAAAGGCAATGGCTTCATTGAGCTTCATTACTAACACAACTTTCCCTTATTAACAATTCCAAACAAACAGGTGCTTCACACCAGGTCTGCTTCTAAAAATGCTTTCTTTTTATTCCCAGGGATACATCAAGAGCTCAGGGAGAATTCATGCAGTATAGATCAGTCAGGCATTGACAGCTCATCACACTTTGACAAGCTGCTTGGCTCTGTTTAAAGTCTAAGTTAGGCCTTGGCCCATCAAGGCCATGGTTATTGAATTATTGACAGCCTCTCACTGTGGTGTGCAAAGGGAAAGAGTGCTACAGCCTCAGTTCAGTAAAGATGAAATGGAAACCCTCTCTGAAGCTTACTTTAGCACGTTAAAGGAGTTTTAATGGTCTTGTTTAAAATTCAGTAAGAGAATACATTAGACTGATTATATTTTCACCAGCTAAACAAAAAGTTTGGGATATGATGGAGATCATAAACGAGAGGAAAACTACGCAAAGTACAAATTTGCTCCACACCAAAAAGCTGACTAATGTTTCAAAATAATTTCAAATCATCCAGCTTAACATACTCCAAGAGTTTTTCATCATTCTGTACTATTATGTTATGTACAGTTATGTTAACAGTAACTTAGAAGTTCATCATCCTAAAATACAGGCTGGCTTTCATAATATTTACTTTCTGCTGATGTCATTAAATTTACAAGATAATGCAATGGCCAGACCACGTTTACAATCTGCTATACTTTACTCCTATATCTTTTTTCCTTTCTGGCTATCAAAAGTCCAATAAAAGAAGGGGTGTGAGTAAGTAACAGGCTATCCAATGTCAGATTGGTCGGTTGGCTTGCTCTTCCAACAGAACTCTTCTACAGAGTAAATCACCATTCTTCCACAACTAGCTGATTAATATTAACAATTCTGGTCTTCTTACATAATCTCTTTTCTTCTTCAAATTTATACCTGCCAAGCTTTACTTGTATTTTAATAGCTGATGTCAGACAAGCAACAAGCAGAAAGTTCCATCTCAGGACTATAATTTTAAATACAATGAGATTCACATCAACTGTCGCATAGACATGCAGAAAATTATTCCACATGGGTTTCTAAAGTGCATCCTAAAAGCTTCAAAGAATGAGTACGTTTTTAAAAGAATTTAAATTGATGATCGGGGGGAGGGAGGGGAGGAGGGGAGGGCTAAGCAATTTGTCTAATGTGACCCTATACTCATTTCTCCAACATCACTTCCAATATGCTGCCTCCTGTCAAATCATCAAATAGAGCCTAACAGCACATCTAAATTTGTGTTCATTTGCCTTCTGCAGGATTATCTTTGCCACGTCAAGCATTATAAGTAAATCAAAGATGCTTCTCAGGGGCTGTAAGAGTAGGGCTAATCTCCAGACAAATATTTAGAAGGCAGCTTAGCCTGTTCGGGCTTTAATCGTTTCCAACTGATTTGACTTATTCTAATTAGAGCCTTTATGTTATAAAAGCCATTTTTATGTTGCCGAGAAGCAGTTTCACTGCAAATACATGAAATTTTGCTGAGTTTCTGTTCCCATGTCGATTATGGAAATGGTACTCAACAGCTTTCCTCTAATTAGAAAAACACACTGCAAAGAGCATCAACAATTTTTAACATTAATAACAGAGTGACAGCGTACTTTTGTGTGTCTTTAAATAATTTCTCAAAATATGACACCACAAAGCCACCGTATCCCACTTGGGTATCATACTAGGAGCATTTTTGCATATTATATTTATTCAAATGCAGAACTGCATCTTTGAAGAAGCTGTTTAGTAATTTAACCTAACAGAATAAGATAATTAAACTTCTGGTTAGTTTATGATGAGGCACTTCCCAAGCCCACGAACTTGGAAAATTCAAATTCTCATACACAAAGCATATTAAAGATATCCTTTGACAAATCAGACAGCATGGCTATTGGTTACTTTTAGTATTTACTTACCATGCTATCATTTCCCATAAGGAATAGACAGCTGAAAGAATAGTTTTGCTTTGCATCAACTCTTAGATTTTTTTGCTGCTTAATGGAAGTGTAACTGTTACTCAAATGCTGCGGACAATAGAAATCAAGGCAGAGGAGTCAGGGGATGTGTAGCATGTGTTCATTCCAACTTCAATACATTAGTAAGCAATGCTTACCCTTAACAGAAAAGGCTATTTAATGTCAAAGCTGACCCCCGAAAAAGTTAGTTATGTTGAAATATAAAGGCATGTAATAATAAATATTATTTTTGCTCTGTGTAACAGTCTAAACTTTGCTACCTTCCTATCTGTATCAAAAGAGTCAACAGTAATCTCCTGAAATAATGAGAAGAAGAAATAGGAGATTGAAGCACTAAAAGCTTGGGGGTTTTATAGGTATAAAGAAAAGATTCTTTAAGAATCAAAACAGAAGAAAAAGCCAACTTTTAAGTTTCTGCATTGAATATATATGCTTAAAAAATTACGTACATCACTTTCAATACTGTGACTGTTCAAACTAAACTGGAACAGAATGTAACATATTTTGCATATAACATGATACTTGCCAGGACAGACTTCCAACAGCATGACCTCTAAGGCCTCTATGAAATTAACAGGTAGCACTGTCACAGAACTCTGCATACTTCTGTGACGCTAATGTCTCCAAGCTCCTTTCTCTTCTCTGAAAAGTCTAGAGTTGTTGACACAATCCTGTTAAGGGTCATAAAAATAAGCTTGTATGTCCCCATTTTACTAAAATAGAGAGCATAAATTACTTGGGCAACAATTTTAATTGCTTCACTATTACGGAGACTTGCTCTGTAATAGTTTTTTTTCTTCTTCCTCTCTCTAAAAATGAAACCTGTACTCTTAATAATTCTTTGACTAGACTTAAGATTTCAATTACTTTAGTAATAAACTCTTAGCTTTATTTGCAAGTTGCTTATCCTTATTTTCCATAACTAGTTTTTTAGTGTAAACTGGTGAAGAATCTGGAAAAGAAACAAAACTACGATATTCCTCCAAAAAACCCTTTCTAACTTCTTACACTGTTTAGCTTACAGACATTCCAAGCTGAACATTTGTTTTGTGCATTTAGTAACCCTTGCTGGTTTTATCTTGGGTTTTGCCACGTTAGCAATAAGCCTGATGAAAACCCTGTAGCGAAGCAGCCAGGAGCAGAAGGCTGTCATTATCATGTTTCTGAGGTGGATACTGAGTTTATAATTTTTTAGACCAGTAAGGCAGCTGGTGGTGCAAATATTTTTTAGAGAAGCTATGCTCTGTAGTGTCACAGTAATGGCATATCGAGCTTCCAGTACACTCACTACTGAGGCATGCAATCTCCTGTGGGTGTTTCCCCACAATCCCCTGAGATTACCTCTCTTCTAGACCGACTGTCAGCCAGGAACACTTTAGTTGGGTTTATTTATTTATTTTTGAGATCCTGATGACTCTCAAGAGACAAGAGTCTCTTCCTAATGCACTGGGTAGATACAAGCATTTTTCTTCTGAACTGGACATCCTCACTGCATTGTAGTACACATAAAACATATATATTGTTTGCCATATAGGCCTAGTGTAGAAACAATCAGGAACAGAAAATTAAATACAAGACTACTCGTTTCCTTGAAATATCGCTCACTGGGCACATGTCACACCAGTTCTCCAAAGACAGTGTTGGCTGTCTTTACAAATCAAATTTATTTTGGTTTAGATCAACATGTTTCTCATGTGGCTGTTATTCTGGCTCTTCAAGAGGCTTTGATTCAGACCATCATAGAAGAAAAAATTCTATCAGGCTTACAGCTGAATGTCCAAATTACACCCTCAGCATCCTGCTGTCTTTAGTCAGCCTTCAAAGGCCGAGGCTGAAGAATAACCTTTGCCTGTAATTTTCACACTGCCCAAACACAAAAAATTCCCACAATTTAAGTGGTAACCATAAAAGTTCCTCAGGAAAGCAACAAAACTGATGCAAGAGGGAACAAACCAAAAATGCTTACCTTTTACTACTCTATATATAGAAACATATATTAGAATCACTGAAACCAAGTAACTTTTTCAAGATATTAAAGACAGCAAGCATTTTCAGATGTGATTATCTCCCACTTTGATATCCCAGTGCAATCTGGCATTTTCTATCATTGCAAAGAAATAGACTCATTGCTGTCAGGAAATTGAGATCTTGAAGCCTCTGTGAACAAAATTATTAGCATAGCCATGCTGACTGTACAAACTTTTCTGTGTTCTTAGAACAGTTCTTTATAATGGAACCCCTCCTTAACATGACACGATGTTTGGGACTTGTTAATGAACTAAAATTCTGAGCAATATATATGTGTTTCCCTCTCTTTTCAATACTGAAGACCAAACATGTTATTTGTCTGTGGGTCTTACATGTATGAAAATATGACCAAAGAATAAAAGATATGCTCGAAAATACTGGAAATGGGGCTGCTGCATTTTGACATTAAAGAATCAATTTCCAACAACAACAAAAAAGCTGTAAGCTTTCTATAGTTTTAAAACTACATCACAAAACTCAAATAAGAAAAATATCCTTAGGAGTCTCAGGATGCTTCTCATAAAATGGAGTGATTTTTTTAGAGTGAAACAGTCACCAGAAAAACCTTCTGCCTTAGACTGTCAATGTTGCTTGCTCATATAGGGGTTTGGTTTTATTTTTACACATGCCCACTTCTGTAAGCAAATCATAAACAGTTTGAGGGACAAGAACAAAGAATTTAATAATTCTAACTTATTTAAATTTTTCAAAAGGTAAACTTTCAGTGCAATTGAAAAAAACCCCACAAAACTCAGCTATTTTCACAAAGCTAAGATTAATTCTCTTATTAATAACTCATACAGTAACAGCTGGATTAGAAAGCTTCAAGGTTGAGACTCCATTTCCACAGCACTGACCAAACATATCATTACTATTTAATTAAGAAAGGACCTAAGACTGTCCCATACAGGACATTTGAGGTTCCAAATGCAGTTCTAGGCTGTCCCAATTCAAACATGTACTAGCACACAACGCATTCTTAAATATTTTATATGGTCACAGGGAAGATTAAAACATTCCTGAAACTACCCAACTACTTATACTTCTTTAGCTTCTTTCCTTTCTCTAACAATGCTGTAGCTCAGGGATAAGCTTTCAGAAGAAGGGACTGTTTCCAAATAGTGCCAGTCTTGCAGCTTCTAATGGCCCACACTGTCCTCTGTAGTGCCCTCTCACATGGACTGATCCAAATCTGTGCATGAATATGGGTGAACAAGACTGGGAAGTTGACTTAGGTTAAATTAACACACAACAAATAGGTTAGCTTCACCCAGACGAGTTTCATTATTTGGTTCAATGAACAGCTGCACAAACACTTACATGGGTACAAGGAAGGGCAAAACTCCCTTATTCATTTGCAGTGTTATCATATTCCCCCTGGGTTAGGTATTCTTCCACTCTCCAACAGAAGCACCACTCTCCAATTAGGAGAGTAGCAGGAAGTACAACAGAAGATGACTCAATCAGCCTTTTGTTGATTGTCCTCTGTAGACTACAGAGAGAAAAGGTGCTAGAAATGCTTTGGTTTCATATAAGTTTTAATTTAAAAAAAAGTGGTAATTCCCTAGAAGCTGATTGTAAAAGTAGTACAATGTCAGTCAAAATATCATCCTTAGTAACTCAGAGTCCTATCATTTATGGAGCCATTGAAGCCTGCCTGTCCTCCCTCCTCACCCCTAAAATTGTGGTAACATGAACATTACAGACCTGACTTTGCTGAAGTACAGTCTGGGCCTCAAGAGCCGAACTGCTCATTGCACTGCGATCTTCTGTCAAAAATGTGACTCGCAAAAAAACCTGACATCTAAGTCCAACCAGGTACACTAAAGCCTGACCATCAGAGGAAAGAGAAGCATGAGTAACACTAAAGGTCACCATTTGATGTTCCATGTCTGTAGTACTTGTATACTTCAGGACAACGCAATTCAGTTTTACTCTTAAAGACCAAACTGAATTTTCTCATGTAGAAATTACCAAAGCAGGCTTTTTTTTCTCATCACCAGTTTTCACACCTTTATTCTAAAATCACAGACTAGGCAAACAGGATATCCCAGTGGTATTTAAGCAGTCCCTGGGAAGCAAGAAACTGCACTTTGGAGGATCCAGAACATCAATGTGCTCACAGACTGAAAGACGCGTAAAAGGAGCTGCATGCCAATACCACACATCTCAGGAACCTGGAGTGTCTGCAACCACAAACACAGTTGTGCTCACCATTCACTGTGGTTCTGGACACATCATAGGGTAGGAGCATTCAGAGAAACACTGCAGACCTTGTCCCTTTCTACTTGGTGCATCTGGGACATCCTTCCAGAGGCAGTGGGAGAGGAGACCGTGCAGACAGTTTTTATCCTGACAGGCTCAACAGTGCGTTCTGAACTTTTACTTGGAATTCGAAATCGCTTTTAGCTGCAACCTACATGTGGGATAGCACAGAATGCCCCAGGAGAAAGGCTGTTCCATTAGGCAGGGCATGAGAGACTTGGAGAATGACAAAAATAAAATCCTGCAATGTCCATTTTTATAATTAACTCCTGGGTAAACTACAGCAAGCTGTTAATATCATGGAATCTGAATCCATTCAGATTTCATCCATCTCACGCTGGTTTTTTTCACCTTAACCAACGTCACTACTAGACCTGCTCCTTCACGGCAGTGATTATGTACACTTTCATATATCTATATGGACTTTGTATTTTCTGGGCTGCAGTCACCAACTAAAAACTGTTCTAGTTTTCTGTTGCAATTTTCCATTCCTCAAGCTCTCCAGAAAAGGAAAGATGGACATAAGGAAGTTCTATTAACAAAGTTACAAACTAAGTCTATTAGTATGATATAGAAACCTACCTTTCAGATAAAGCCATTATCTTTATTAAGTTTTTAGAAAGCTCCAGAAAAGTAGTGCTTTGTCCTATCACAATTAATAGCTTGCATTACTAAAAACGTTTTTTACCTGCATAATGTGGAAATCTAAAATTCCAGCTATTTCACCAGTGTTTCAGAAAAATCAGAGCGCCTCCTTTCTTTAGGAAAATCTCACAGAAGACTAAGAATCACCAAATGTTTTTCAGTGTCCTTAAAAAAAAAAAAAAAAAGGAATTGGCAGTATTTTGCTCACTTATTACTTAAATAAAGTTTAAAGTCCTGGTCTGGAAGCAGTCCCACAGCTCTGGAGGAGAGACACCCTGGCAGGCAGTAGTTTGCTTCAATGTGTCTTGTGAAGAGACTACAAGTATTTTCTATGGTACTGCATCTAGTATCTTCAAAAAGCAAGAAAAATAATTCAGAAATAGGTCTGAAAGGGTTTTTTTGCTTTTGGCTTTATAGTGCCTAGAGCTTAGAAGCTTCTAGATAATAGAATTTATGTCCCTTTGAATGTTTAGTATTTGCCACATAAAGATAAAACAAATGAATATACAAGAGAAAACAGTTTATTCATCTGTCTTCTAAGAAAAGAAGAAAACTGACAGGTGTTACTACTTGGCCTCTTTATGCAAATTTACAGGATGCCTTTTTGCAGCCACATGAAAAATTATAAACACACTGTACAATTGAAGACACAATGTAAGGACTAAAGGATAACAGAATTCCTCATCAAAATGTTTCCTGCAGTATGGGTTCCATAACAGAATTCAGTTATATCTTGGATTCCCTAATGATCCAACTGCATTCTTCCAAAGATTTAACAGAAAATACGAATTTTTGGGCTGGCACATCTTATAACAGGGATGGTTTTTCTGTATAGTTGACAGCTCCAGGCAGGACAACAGCACCAAGTTGAACAAGAAATAAGGAACTGTGATTTTGGAGTGACCAGATTTAGGCTATAGTTACTGCCCTATCTGCTTTTGCCAGTCAAATGAAAAGAGGCATAGATGCTAGCAAAAAGATTTTTCCATACTTTATACTTCTCAAGAAAAAATAAGATTGAAAAAAAAAATCTGAGCTTGAAAATAGCATTCTGACACAGAGTAAAATAATGTTTATTGTTTTTTTGAAAGATGTGTGCTTGAAGATCTATTGATAAAATACATGATAGACTTGTGACAAATTCAGAAACCATGACACGTTTTACAATATCAGGATAGACAGATGTATTTATTTAGCTACCTATACGTGTACTGCATAAAAAAATACTCTCTCAACAATCCAAAAGCAGAAAAGTTTGTCCAGTTTTGTTTGTTCTTGTCCTGAAGGATCAAATTAGACAGGGAATTGTGAGCACAGGTGACATTTCTGAAGTTTCTGTGTCTCTCAATGGGATGAGCTGCCTTAGTCTAAGCTAATATTTTGGCAGGTCTACTTCACATAGTTACTGCATGTTAAAAATATAAGTTGCTCATATTATATACTTTAAAGTATGCAGATTAAAATATATTTACTTATGTGTTCCTGAAACATATATTTATCATGAGCAAAATGAACTGCAAGAATCGAAAAGAGGTTAAGAAATCAAAATGATAAACAGAGATTGTTAGGTAAACCATGAAATAGATAGAAAAGCCTCTTTTGTTCCTTGCCTCAAAACCAACCTACCAGTTGGATGCTCTTGTTAACTGCCACCTTTGTATTTTAACTTGGATGGTAACCTTAGTCACAGTCCCTGTAATATAAACATATGCTTAACATGTAGGCTAGTGGCATGCACTGTAAAGCAAGAAATGGTGTTTAAAACACTACATATGTGTGCTGTGTATGACGCATGCTGTGAACTGTAAAAGAAGAATATTTATTTACTGACCTCAAAAACCAAACCCAGACCAGCCTGCTGATGGGCACTTCCTACATCCTATGCACTACAGAGGTCTTTTAAATCCTTCACTATAGTTTCTTTAAAACGAATGAAAGTAATTAAGAACTCTGTCAATAAAACAGTGAAGTATAAAACAATGTTCAGTTTTTAAAAGAAAACTTTTTAAAGCCAGACAATGGAGGCTTCAGGGTGGAGATTCTGTGTTGTATCAATAAAATAATACATACCAACTCAGCCTTGGTATGTTTTATAGGTGGGTCAAAATAAAAAACAGTAAATATTTCAAAACTTTCACTCAGGCCCTTCATGCTATTCTTCATTGTAACTAATATTTGGAAATTTAACTCTTCACTATCACCCTTTCATTAGTGCTGCCCTCACTTGTAAATGTATTCCATTATCATTTCAGAAGCATTACATCAGTTACCTGTCACCAGGATTGCAATTAAGGCAATGTTTAGAGAAAGCAGAGTCTACTTGCCTTTTGATGCAGGAAGAAAATTCTCTGTCATTTTAATCGGGGTTACATGCATGTGCTCATAAGAGACAAGACCTGCTAGATTCATTATTTTGCTTTCTTCTTTGGCTATTCTGCTTTCTGCTTTTTGTTCTCTAATTTTAAAAATGCTCATTGTGCTGTTTTCAAAGGAATACTAAGTAACACTAAAATAGCACTAGAAGCTGAACACTGTTATTAGATAAAAGTGGCTCTAATGCATTAGGAGGTGTTGAGTTAATAGGAAAACAGCTTTGATTCACTAGCCTCTGTCTAACATGCCACTACAACAGAAGTAAAAAGGCAGTGGGCAACTCCCCTCTAATCACCTCCTGTTAGCTGCAACTATAGGCAAATTGCTAGTGAGGATTAAGTAGGGAGACTATCACAGGATCAGTGTCAAGCAGAAAAAAGACTCAATTTGTTAGCAATCATGACTCCCTAATCACTTCTCTAAGAGCTTTAGGAATTACTAACAGTAGTCTTTAGACTTGTGGACACATCGTAAGTACCGACCTACAGAGATAAGGAATCTCTTTTTACCACAAAATACACTATTATGACAGAGAGAACAGGTAAGTATACAGATAACAAAACAAATAAAGGCTGAAAGAAAAATAGTTTACGTTCACCAATCCTGTACTTACTTCAGATTATTGAGACTACAATATGTGTGTTAACATTTGAATGCAAACTAAGACTAGCTAAGGCTTGTTCGGTTTGGAGGCAACATCACCAACACTTTTGGCAATTACACTGAAGAAAATTCTTTACTACTGCAATACTGTTCCACATATGAACAGCAGAAGAGATTCTAACCATTGCACATTTTGCAGCAGTTGTTATAGAATTATTCCCTGTCAATTTACTCCCAGTTACTTTTACCTTCAGTAAAAACTGCAAACAAAATGAAAACTGCAAACACTTACTATTTAATTTGGAGATAATCTTATTTATATTGACTTTCATTTTTAATGTATCTTAACCTTGCACTAGATTAGGAAACTGAAAGAATATAAACACTATCTTTGTAACATCTGACAGATCTGTAATTGTTGGGATCTAAAAATCATCATAGCCAATAAATGATACTATTTTTGAGATCACAAAGTTTTATTCTGCCTTTGTAGTCTGAGCTGCAAGATGGTTGGCTCGACAGCTCCATCAAAAACTACATTTCCTGCTATTGTTTTACATGACCTAATTTCAAAGTATCAAAAAGAACAAGTTTAATGGGTATTTATCCATACTAAAAATAAAAAAAACCACTGTTTCAACAGAAAACATTTTTCAAAGCTACTATTACACTGGCTAACTGTCAAAATTAGGCATTACTTGGTACAGCACATCAGGCTATTGATCACTGAGGAGATGGAAACATATAGCATATACAGCTATCTGAATCAGACTGGACTTATTAATGCAATTATTATTTTCATGTTAGAGATAAGCTACATTATAAAATCTAAAGTAAGCCATATTTTTAAAGATAAAATATCTTCTAAGCATAAGAAGCTATAACAGTTTCAGTAGCTTTGTTGTACTTTACATCACAGTGTTCATGCAAATCAAACTTAGTATCACTAACATTAATATAGGGAAAAAGGAATAAAAAACAATTAGGGTTCTGTAATCAATCAATGACAGTTCCTTATTAAAATAACAGCAAGGTACACTGAATACAGTGACTGTTATAGTAGCTTGGTTACAGCTTTACAAGTCTTCTTAAAGACTGACAAGAAAAAAAAACAGTTTCTAAAATATTTCCTTTCAGCTAAATGCTCAAAGAGGGATATATAATGCACATACATGTATTAGTTCAATATATCTTAAATATATATATATATTTAAGACATATATAGGGGATTTGGACTCAGTGATCCTTATGGGTCCCTTCCAACTTGAGATATTCTCCAATTCTATGATATAATGTGCATACTAGCTATGCTGATATTAGGTAAGAAATCTTTGTCTTTCTTGGATCAGTGCTTTGAAATCACAAGACAAACTATGAATACACAAATTCAGGGCAAAAATGAAAATTAAACCCAGTTGCAACACTTATGTTCAACAAATCCAAAATAGTCATATTATACTCCTTGTTTCCTTAGCACTTGAGAAGTATTGCATAGGTTAAAAACCCCTTACATTACTCTATCTTATCATCAGTCAAAACACATGAGCAGTATTTTCTTGCTGCATTGTCTCTTCTGCTCCTTTCACAAACAAAACCATCAGTTGTATGCACACATGCATAAGTATATATATTTATATGGTATTAGTTCACCATTTAACTTTTAAAATTTTAATTAAGAAGTTTATATTTAACTTTTTTGATTTTGAGTAAGAGTTTATATATTCTGTAATGTGCTTCAAGACAAAATTCTTAGTATTTCACTGTATTATACTGTGAAATAACAAAACCAAACTTTTTAACCCTGCTATATAAATTGAAATAAAAATACATTGCACAGTATTCTAACATCACATCTTCATGAAATCAACCAAATCTAGACTCTCAAAATCCACTTGGAACTCCTCCATCCTCTCTTTCCTGCATCCTGACTGGACACATGACCTGGTCAGCGAATCAAAAGCGAGCACTCCACGATCCCACCTGCCCCATCAACAACCCAGCACCCACTGCACCAAAACCCACCTCAACTGGCAGAAGACCCCCCCCCTCACCCAATACCACTGCTCTGTAAATAGTATTTCATCATGATTCCTCCATGAAAATCACACAGCTTAACAGTGATATATTTGTGATTGCAAAAGAAAATCTGTTTTCATTTTAATGAGTCTTGCAAATGCCTTGTTAAAGAAAGGAAAAAAAAACAACCCACAAGCATCACGAGCAAAACCCCACAGCTTGTCCAATTACCTACCATTAACTCCTATTTTCTATCCATTTGCACCCTCTCTATGCAATCGAGGTTTCTAAAGGGCCAATTTCAATTACTTTTAATAACCAGAAAAAATGTTTATCTGTCCATGCCGTGCAGTCCTCTCCAGAACTAACAGGCAGACACTGCAACACATTTCTTGCCTTCTAGGTCAGCATTAACTCGAGTTTCAGCAGTTGTAGCTAAAGGCAACTGTACTGTAATCAAGCATCACAGGGATGATTTTGCTTGCTTGCTTTTTTTTTTTTCCCTTGTTGTTGTTGCTGCTTCCTTCCAGAATCCCCTATTTTAATATACAAACTCACCCCACGGTGAAGTAAGCCCTTGCAGGGTTGGATAGCCAAAAGAATGTTAGTGGCTAGTGGTTAGCTCCATAGGAGGTGGGGGGGAGGGGGGAACAAGGAGGGGGAAAAAAAAAAAGAGGAAAAAAGCTTTTTTAAAAAGGCAAAGCGTCAGGGGTATGCGTAAGAGAAGGGAAAAAGGATGGAAAATTAATAATCCAACAGGCAGGTTCCCTCAGTGTTATTAATCATGCTGCTTCTCACAAGCTAGAGAGGAGCTGAGATTTGCACATGGGAGGGGAGGGGAATGTACACTATTGGCCAACTAGCTCATTCCTATACATCTCAGCCAATCCTCCTTTTTTTTTTTTTTCCCCCCTTCTTCTTTCCCTCCCCCACCCCCACCCTGCCTTAAGGTACAAATATATCTGAGAAGCAGTTACAAAACCCTGGAAGATGAAAAATCATGCTCCCAGGCTAGGCAATGCTTGGTCCAGTTAATGCACTATAAACTTTATTTGAGCTGACTTCTCATTTGATCCCCTTGTGACAGGGTCAGTGAACGGCAAGCAATTCCATCCCAAATCATGCCCTAATCGAATTGCTGCCTATTTCCCCAACCTATAATGAAAAAGGCAACCGAAATAATGCAGGTAATGTTGGCAGCCTCCCCTCGCTGTCGTACATTATTACTGCCGATTGCTTGCCTCCATTTCCCCTGTACTCTAACAATGAATATATTTCACAGCTCACTTGCTTTACTGTGTGGGTGGTATGGCATAGACACCTACATGATATGAAAGAAAATCTAAAACAATAGGGTTTTGTTTCTGTGCACAGCACCTAACAGGCTGCTGGGAGGAAAGGCAATTTTGTCAAACTGCTACAGGAAAAAACAGAAGACTAGTGAGGCTTAAACAAGACTTGGGGTAAAAACACCACCCACTTCTTTTTATCTCTTTAACCCCAGCTTTACCTGATGATCTACTGAACAATTCGAGATTTTATTGACGGTCCTCAAACAAATTACATTATACAGCTATTTTTTTGAATTATTTTGAAGTTAGAGGTTCCTAAACAAAACACTTCAGAGACAGGAGGTATTTCTTTTGTCAGTAGATGCGTTCTGAAAGATACAGGTATCAACAGCCTGAAACATATCCATTAGAAACAGGAGAATCTCTACCAATTCACTGAATTCTTACAACAACTGAAGCACGATCTGTAACTCCTGCTCTCCCTTATTCCCTCCCTGGAATGACAATGGGGCACCTACCAGAGAAAGAAGGGCAGGATGTCTGTTTAGCACTCTTGTCCACGAGCAACCTAGAGCATGACTGCTTTTTAAAAACACAAAATAGGACTCTAGAAAGCAGGCAATAATCATGAGATAATTACATTTTCAAATGACATAAATTAACCACAATTGTGACGAATACTCCCTTTGATCCACCGCTGGATGGAATAAATATGACTGTTTATATAACCCTTTACTTTGAATCACACTTTAGAAGAGTCTGAAGCATGAAGCACAGCAAGAAAAGACTTATGTAATGAGCAAAAAAAAAATTATATTTAATAAGGACAAGGCAACATTCCACTGCATTTCCCTCAAAAAGGCATACAATGAAAACCAATATGCATAACAGACGACAGCAGCATCTTATGCAAAACCCCAATGCTGAAAGCCTTCAACTCTGTCAAAGTCTGGATTGAGACTTAACCTTCTGACTAGCCCATCACTCTGTACATCAGGGCAAACCACCATCCTGGGCCAAAGGTGAAATTCAGCCCACCTTTCGGTCTGTCCTCTAAAAACATTTCAGGGCCACTACTACTAACACGTTTTATCATAAATCAGAATCAAACATTTGGATCAAATTATCACCTCATGCACTGACATAAAGAGGAAAGAAACCATTTAAAACCATCACAGTTGGAACACAAGGAATTCTGACATAATCTTTGAATATTACAGACAGTACATTTCCATTGTCTCAGGACCTTTGATAATATTAACAAGGCTAAACACTGTGATGTACAGCTGTAAATGAGCAGAGCTTTATGGCACAAAAGTGACTTTCAAATCAGATATTTTAATTTTTTCTGGATTATAATTGTTAATGAATGATGTTTTCATTAATTGCCCAGTAACCCTCATTTCATTATCTCAAAAAGAGAAACAGGGACTGTAAATCATCATTGTAATTTTAAAGTAATGCAATCCCTCATCTGGCTAGGACACAATATGAATATTTTACTGTTTGAATGACTCTAATTTTTCACTCACTGCTTAGACAGAACTGATTCCAGACAGCACTTCATTTTTTTGTAAAAAAAGATGCAGGGGTTCAAAAGTGCATGCCAACATATGGACATAGAGTAATTCTTTAAAAACTCAGCACTGGAGGCTATGAAGAGCAGATCTTATACAGAAAAAAAAAAAGATCAATACAAAGAAAAAATTGTTCTAGATGTAATTGAAGTCATACATTTTTACAAGACTTCTGCTATACACCCAATTACTGCTATTTATCAAACAGCAGACAACATTGAACCTGGCAGCATAAAAAACAAATTTTACTAAGTCAGGGAAAAAAAGAAAAAAAATCATCAGAAAGGGAAGGAAAAAAGATACAAATAATAAATAATTCAATATTCCTGAGGAAAGCTCTTGCAGAAAAGGCCTGACTGATTCAAACATCAGACGTGAGCCTGACAAGAGATATATCGATTTAGACAATTCTATCATTATTATTCCAGCCTGAGCCCTTCAGAAAAGCTGTTCTTTTTGCCCCTGTTTTTATTGCTGTAACTACCAACCTTTTCTCTTATACCTTCCTCTCTTTGAACTTGTATCCATTTTGGCTTTAATCTCAGCCTAACTGTAAAATGATAAACAGAAATCCTAGTCTCATTTATTTGAAATGTAAGTTCAGGTTTTTAAGATACAATGCTGGAAAATATTTGCTTTATATACATGTGAGTTTAATGCTTCCTTAAAATAGGTCAAGTGCTTCTTGAAGTTTCTAATTATAAGAACAGACCTTCAACTTCAGGATTAAATACATGCAAGACGACAGCAACATTTACCTCCAATTTAACTCTGCTAAATGCAAACCTTTACCAAACTTAACTCCTGCTGCTTCCAAGTTTACTTTATACGTGTAGGCAAACTATAGCAAATTAACCTGATTTTTTTAGTCTGTTTCCCACCTAACTAGGACTATACCATTGTAGATGTTATCAAAAAAAAAAAATCCTTGTAGGTCAATGCAAATGAGTAAAATGAAGCTGTATAATTACAGGTAGAAAGCATTCCTCCATTAGGCATCTGCAAGCAGAACTATTTCTTCACTGTTCAATGTGTTAATTACAACTAGATAGGAGATGCCACAGAAAATTAACAGTCTGGCAAAGACATCAGAGGTAAACACACAAAACAGGAGCTGCTTAGGGGTCAGGAGAGCAAGTCAATTTTGAAGAAAGATAAAAGAACTGTCATGTATATGATCGCTTATGAAAGAGAAGAGGGCAATCCTGCCTTGTTATCATCAGTTAATTAGGCACTACAGTCAGGCATGCAAACACTGCAACATTTGCCATGGTAATCAAATGTATTATTCAAATGTGAAACAAAACAAAAGCAACTGCAACTCTGACAGGGAAGAACACAATCTGCCCACACAAAGGTGCTGAATTAACTTCTAGTAAGAGTTAAAAGGAAGCTTAGAAATATGTTAACTTTCTCAAACAGCACTGCCTTTCAAATCAGACTACAATTCCTCTTCTAAAGAAAATAACTCTTCTCTAAATTTGATTCCCACGGAAGGTGATGACCTTTGCAAGCAAAGACAAGGGTAATGAAAAGCATTTGATAGTGCAGCAGGATCCTGTTATATCTTTAATATAAATATGACAGTGAGACTAACAAATGCACTCTTGACAAAACATGCTATTGCATGAGTCAAAAAAAAGGAAAAGAAAGTAATACAAAACATTTTTCCTGTCCTGAGCTATAACTGCAAGCAAAAATAAAACTAATAACTGCTTTGCAAAAGATATGATGACACTATGTGATAACTAGAGAGACCCTTTCTGTCTCAGTAAGTCTTACACCATGGTACCATACAACCAGTCTTTTTTTCAGTTTAGACAAAATGGATGCTTTTGGTCTAATTTTTATTTGACTGGACAGGAGACAAACAATGCTAAGTCCAGCAAGAGAATTAGGATATTAGCCAGGGAATGATAGCCAGCTAGTTGTTTCCCATCTCTTACTATAAACTTTTTACAGAAGTAAAGATGGGCAAGAAAAAGCCCACTAGAACTTCTTTCAATGTAGCCAAGATGTATGTCCATAATGTGGTGACTCCCTATGAAACACATGCTCCCTGCTATGACTAAAGACAGGGAGAACAGGGCACCCCTCTTTGTTCAGGCTTGTAGAAAGGCTGGGAGAGATGAAAGCCAATTAGTTGACATTGTTCCTTATGTCAACCTGTCCGATGGTGAAGGTCCTGGAGAACAGCAGCTGCGATTGGACATAAGCAATCTAACAACTCTTCTCCCTGTCTGTAAGAGGCTCTGAATTACCATCACCTGTAGCTTTCTGAAGGCTCCCAGTTCTTCCAAAACAAGTGCAATGAAGGAACATCTGAAATTGTGATAACTTCCCAGTACATTATTAACCCCTGCTTCCTCCCTTTCCTGTAGCATGGAAGCAAACCATCAAGGACAGGGACTCCACAAACCAGCACAACCACCGACTGTGACCTGTCTGACAAACCTGAACTGAAAAGCAGACAGTAGGCTGTCTCCTGCTGCATGGAGCATTCCCCGTAGCTTGAGACCTACTTCTGCAAGTCTAGAATATAATTTATGCCTTCTCATGCCCATGTTGCAGAATCTTCTCTGCAGTTCTTTATGATAACTATGGCTTTCTTCTTTCAAAATGCAGCAAACATCTTTGCTGAGTGTGCAGATATTGACCAATGTCAACAATTAAATTATTTTACAAGTGCTAAGAAGTGACAAAAATACAAAGTTATGTAGCAGAGGATTATCTATTATGCTACTATTTTGAAGACAGTTGCCATCAAAAAATATACACCCATAGTGAAAACCAATACAAACAAGACACATCTAACGAATCTGTATTTTTTTTAATGCCTCTTTTCCAATCCCTCCTTCTCCTACACAATATTCTCAATATTTGACCATCTCAACCAAACACTATAGGAGAAAATAACATGATACAGAAGTCTCTCTTCTGATCAAATTAGTCTAACATGGATCAATATGAAACCTTAGTGCATCTGCAATCTCAGTCTTCAGCGTCCAGGCACACATGGTAATCTGTGAGAAGGAAGTAATATCTGTTTCTTTGACACTGAAATTTTATTTTAGTCAGTCTGTCACTTCCCATTTCAGTTAACAAAATGTTGAATGCAACTCACCCTTGGACAAATATCACAACTATATAGAGGACAAAATGGGAAGAATTGTTTCAGAGTGCAGATTTAATACAAAAACAGATCTGCAAGATATTGCTCAAACTTCAAAAAAAGATACATAAATATGAAAACATCACACTACAGATACACCTTATTTTTCCATAATCCTTTCAGAAATGCCTAAAATTTATTTTGGAAAAAAAAAGCATAATAAAAAAATATGTAAATGAAACAGAACAAACCAAAAAATCAACTTGAGTCAACTCAAGTTCGTGGCCTTGCAAACAGGCCTTGTTTTACCTTCTAATCAATGCAAACATTTACAGTGATCACAGATAGAAGACTTAACTACTAAATTAGTTAAACATTCATCTTGCTAACCCAAACAAGTATGTTTTATAATCTAGGGATGCAACTGTCTTGTAGCCAATACACCACACATCTGGATTGATGACTGGTGTGGGCAGATGTCAAAAAGTTAGGATACTGCAAAATCAACTCAATTTATTCCTCTTCACATTTTACTGCATTTACAACTGTCAGATTCATTTAGCTGAGATTTAAAGTGAGAATGAAGCAATTAATAACCACCTGAGATTGCCAGTTCCCTGTGTTTGGTACCCAGTTTACATCTGCAGTGCTGACTGTTTCAGAGTCTTTCACTAGTACCTCTGGGACCTTTGTCAAAGATTAATAACAACACTCATCCTATGAAAGCTCACACAACTATTTGATATGTAAATAGAGAGGAATGGCTACATATGGAAAATCTGCAGCATTCCTGTTGCACTATAATTCTTTAAATGTGAAATTAACCAGAAATATTTTTCCTTTCTTACTATTTTACCTGTCCATAAAAGCCATCTAAAAGGAGAACAAAACACCCTTTTCCTTTCCATCTCATAAGGGCAGCTACATCTTTTATGTTGCCTATTAAAGCTTCTCAGACGTTGTTTTTATCCACCAAACCTTTTTTGTCTGATGTCTGCTGCTACATGGAAACACACTACACCCAGAGAAGCACTGAGGACATAGAATTGTCAGCATTTCAACAAAAATGTCCATCTCTTTGATTACAATTTAGTTCTTTCACAGCTTTCAGCCTTTCTTTCTTTGCAGGTTCTGAGATAGGACTGGCATATGGCACATCCTGCTTTCCCACTGAGTTACGGAATCACAGAATGTCCTGAGTTGGAAGGGACCCAGAAGGATCATCAAGTCCAACTCTTATCTGTGCACAGGACAACCCCAAAAAAAAAATCACACCATGTGTCTAAGAGTATTGTCCAGATGCTTCATGAATTGTCAGCCTTGGTGCCATGACTGCTTCCCCAGGGACCCTGTTCCAGTGCTGCACCACCCTCTGGGCGAAGAACCTTTTCCTAATAGTCAACCTAACCCTCCCCGGCACAGCTTCATGCTGTTCCCTTGGGTCCTGTCTCTGGTCACCAGAGAGAAGAGATCAGCTCCTGCCCCTCTGCTTCCCCTTGCCAGGAAGCCAGACTGTGCTGATTCCTGCCCTCAGTCTCCTCTTTCCCAGGCTGAACAAACCAAGCGACCTCAGCCTCAGCTCTACCTTTGACTTCAAACAGAAAGAAGATTCCCCCAGCAGGGTCTGGATGCAGGGCTGTGCATCACATAACTTTGGGAGTTTTTATTTGGAAGATAGGTGTTGACCTCTAGTTATCTGTGGTTACTTAATGTCATCAGATAAAACCAGAACAAAGTCTGTCTTGTTATGGAGCACCAAGTGAAACTAACTGAAAGACAAATATGGAGTATTAAAGTTAAATATGTTACTTCACAGAAGTTATTCTTACACCTACTAATTTCAAAATTTCAATGAAGAGGTGACAAGACTGTTTTTCCCCCCTTCCCTCCCTGATTAAGTGCTTAGCATACCTTTTCTTCTTAGGTATTGAAAATATTTAAAAGTTTAAAAAAATCAGCTTTACATTACCTGAACTTTTGAGTCAGAGGTTTAAAACCTCAACATCTGAACATGAAATTTGAAGAGATGTGTACAAAAATATTTCTACCTTAAATCTCTCCCAGGGCGATTTTAATTTGAAACTCTTTTTAGTGGCAATGGATATAACTTTATAAATCTTCCTATCCCCACACAAAACAAAACGTAAGAAGCAGAGCTCATTGATAGAAAATAAAAACATCTACAAATACAGTTGAGCTTCCATATGTGCAGAATTCACATGTCAATTAAATCTCTCCAGAAAATATTCAGAGCATCAAGGCAGAACATTTAGATGACACTAAAAGTTCGAATCCTTTCAGATTCCCAAAGCTGTAATATTTCTTACTGAAGCACAACATAAAAACTGATTTTCAAGACTAAGGGTCAATATGGCACCACAGCATTATTACAAGGAAGTCAATTTAATATTTCGGCCTCTTAATTTTAAGATATTGCAGTTTTATCAATTTTTTTCTCCACACTTTAATTTGTTTGATTATTAGGCAAATACCATATCAAAGCAGTGAGACTAAAGAGAAATTTCACGCTCTTGAACTTCAGTAAGGAATGCCCACCAGCAAGAAAGTGAATACAATGCAATCTTGAATTTCTAAGGCTCAGCTCAGCCCCAAAGAGAGAGGTAGGTGGTGCTTAGAAAATACAGTTGTCTGAGAATAGGAAGGGCATTATGAGAAGCTTTTATTTCACATGACTATTTACTTCTCAATTATAACAGTGTCACCTGTTTGGTTTTTGTTGTTGTGTTTTTTGGTTTTTTTCCCCTACACCAGCAGGAAATAACACTTTGGGATTTAACAATCTCTCTGAATGTGTAAAATAAATTTAACATATAGTATTCTGTATTATCTTTCAGTGGGATTGTGCTCCAAATGGGTATGGATATGATTATAGTATTAGTTTTTCCTTTTTTGCATTTAGAACATTTTTTTTCCTCTGCTCACACTGATAAGAAAAAAAAGTATCATCAATCCACTAAAATAAATACTTCTGTTATATTCTGTTGCTTCAACAATGAATAAGCAACCATGCAGGTTTATAATATCAATTCACAGGGTTCTTTCTGCTTCAGTGATCTGTTACTGAAAGGTTCAGAACAAAGCTACAGGCAGATCGGACAAAGCTGCTGTAACAGGATTTACATTATACTCAAACTGATAAGACTGCACCAGAGAACTGCTCAGTCTTCAGTACCTTTGATTAGAATAGCACAAGGACTGTGAGTATTTGGGCTCTGAGCAGCTGATCACAGCATCTGTATTACACCTACTAGCTTAAGTGTTGATCCAATCTTACATCAGTAGGATAATTTGTTTCTTCTTTTTCCTTTTCTCCCTCTCTGTCAAGCACATTGGGATGGCAATAAAACGGGAACCTAGGGAAGCAACAGTAATATTGAGCTATCTATTATATACATAGAGCTATGAGAAAGATCAAAGTACTTCCATACTAACATTTGTTGAGAGCTAAAGTGATTAAAATATTCTACGTTCAGATAATAAGTTGACACCTTTCGGTGAAAGGAGGGAGACACGACAAGGAAGATCATATCCCAAGGGAAGGAAAACATAATGCTCAAGAAATTAATTAAATATCTCCAGGTGAAGGCACTGCCATGGATTTCTTTCATGCAAGGAGGGTTCTTTGTGCAGACTTAGTGACAGTCACATTTCTGAGTATGTTTCTGCTTAAAGGAACTGCTACCTTTCTTCCCTTCCTTTTCCCTTAACCACCTTTATCTTTGCAATCCACACCAATTACACCAGAGTACTCCAAAGAATCTGTTTCATCTTTCCTGTCGAACATTCAATAAGCATTCAACTATAAACCATTTATGCATGACAATAAACTCAAGGCTTTAATTAAATAAAGCACAAAAGAAAACAACACAGCATGTAGAGACGCAATGCTGCCATTCCAGTGAGCAGTGATTACCTGCTACCAGGCTAATTCCTCAAAGTTCCTTGCCCAGTGCAGTAGCTAATAGAGGTTTTTGTATCACCAACACTAGCAAATGCTGATTGCACTTCTTCTAGCAACCAATATCGCATTGCCCATAACCCAGCCTTTTTGATTTAAGCCATACTGATACTTGAGCAACAGTTCAAAAATAAGTATAGCAATTAAAATGCACATTGCTTTCTATGTCATAAGCACAATAGCAAAACTCACCAGGGAGGCAGGATAGAAACTGCTCTGCACCAAGTCTCTCAATTGATTCCTGCTGCTACCAGTGCTGTTTGCCTGAGCATTCTGCACCGCACTGTTGTGATCAGTCACAAGTTTGGGGCTCTTATTACCTCAAGCAAACCTTGGCTTTTAGAAGCACAGTTTATTCCCAGAATGAGACAAAACCTGAAACAGAACTGACTTGTGATATGCAAAACTCCTGACTCAGCAAGACAAAAACCAAACAAGAAATAAATATCTTTACCAAAGTCAGTGGGAATAAAATGTCTATATAGCAGCTTTGCTTATTGATTTAAACAAACAAAAACCCCTCAAATGCACACACCCACCCAAACAACCAGAGCCCACAACAAACCCCACCAAATAAACAAAAACAAACCCCAAAACAACAAGAAACATCAACAACCAAACCCAAATCAAACCACCAAATACATTAAACCTCAGGAAATTGGACATCTCAGTAAAAAAATACCCCAACACTCAAAATTAAGAAAAGATTTACAGAGGTCTATTGTTAGTTGTTAAAACACTGTATTGTTCACCCATAGCCTGCTAATGAATACCTGTGTGTCATAAGAAAGAAAAAAACCCCACATTTTAAAGAACGGGATAGCCATAAAAGGTGTCACACTGTACCAAGCTGCTTGATTCCTAGGTCTCGGTAACAAAGAAAAGAGAGGTGCTCTTAAACAAGTAGAGAAGATGCTCCTGCTTCTGAAAAGGTTTTAATGGTAAAAGTGTGCACACATGTTCTAAGCAACTTGCACTTCAGCTGTAAACTTTGCTTTGGCTGTATGTTCTTTGGCAGCACCTGGTGGAATTTGGATAAAACTACAATAATAACGCAAAAGAAAAGTTGCTACAACTTTCATACTTTTTGTCTCAATACTTCTAAAGAAGTTAGCTCTTAAACTATTCACAAAACATGAACTTCAAGTTAACATCAAAATAGACAATTTCTTGTTTGTTACAAAACATCAGTATTTCTGCAACATCAAATGCCTTACTACAATAACTACATCTAAGTTTAATCAAGATTAGCAGTTGGCTTGTTTTGCACTATTCTAGTGATGTAAAGAAAAATAAAATATATATTTTTAAATGTTATCTGTTTAATACCACAAGTAAAAAAGAACATTTCATATTTACAATAAACTGTCACAGCAACAGATCAAGTAAACTGACATCTCTGCACAAAAGATGACACAGGAAAATAACACACATTTGTAAAGGCATTTTTAGAGAAGGTATCTGACCACCATCCTGTCAATGACTTGTAGAACCTTTCTGATTTAGTTATTAGCAGAGAGCAACCATTCAAACTAAACAGAGAACTTGTAGGTGATATTATCTGCTTGTGGTACAGAACTTCTAAAATTGTAATGCCCTATCAAAAAGTATTCATAAGGGGGGGAAGGATACTTCCAAGTGTAATGCAGTGGGAAGTATTTAGCATAATATGAGCCTGTGGCTGTCAAATTAGTCTTGTTTGAAATACTGTAATTAACAGAAGGGAGTCTAACATGCTTATCACAGTTAGCCACTTCTTTTAAATCATGCTGAAGAGTTCTGAGGCCCAGAAACTTCTCTCCCTCCCCACCCCCTCCACCCCAAAAGCACTAAAACCCAGAAGCATTTTACTCCACTAATAACCTCTAAAAAGCATTTGTGATTTATTTTCTCATTGTACAATCTAGGAATAAATTAATGAAGAAAACTAATGACATAGGTGAGACCATCTTTTACCCAAGACTTTCAGCTGATTGAAATATATGTTAAAACAAAACATGATCTTAAACAACTGTACTCATGACCAATATTCACACTATTTTGTATGAACCTTTTCTTCAGAAAACAATCTGGGATTCTTACAGTTACAAATGCACTGTCCCCTTTGAAATTTGGCTTTGATATGTCACACATTTTTGTCAAGCAGTGTTCAGAAATACAGCATGAATTACTTGGCAGCCACATGTTCTGCAATACCTTGCAGACCGTTGCTCATCATTCCAGTCTATCTTTGATATATTCATTCGACAAACAGGTAATGCTGTATGCTGAAAGCTAATCCAACATCTGAGACCTATGTCAATAGGTTACTAAAATATTGCCATGACACAAAGTGTTCTGGCAAGCATAGGTGTAATACTATCCATTTAAAACTAGGTTCTAAACTTTAAGCAACAGGACCACTTCCATTTTTCCCCAGGGCCCTTCACTCGAGCACAGACTTTAAGAAACTGAACCTCACAAAACCTCCAAGAGGGCTGAAGAAGGGTTTATTTAACATTTAACTCACCACATAGATGCAGCCTACTTTTAGGTGAAGCACAGATGCAACAGGACATCCTACAACTGCTTTTGACAGAAAATGAATGGAAAAACCTGCATCCTCTTAAATAAACCTTCAGTATCATGGTGGTTGACTGTGATGTCTCATAAGCAAAAGCAGACGTGACTCCAGCATCCTGCCACTACCGGAAACCTCCTATTTTCTGCTCCATTGGGAAGTTTGCAAAGCCATTATTAATATTAGATGGTGTAATGAATCACACCACAACCAGTTGTTCAAATTTGTCATCTGGTACTGGTGTCTCCCCAGACTAAACCCTACAGGGGCTCACAATGCCTCCTGAGGATACACAGCCCAATCTGCAGAACCACGTGTTTCCACGTTTCTAAGATTAGAAATCTAAGATATCTCTTACATTCTGTAACTCGGAATCTTGCAAATCTGACATAAATACCTTTCTTTTCAAAGAAAAAAATGTTTAAGGCTTTTTCTCTTTTTTGGTCTCAGTTCAACTACCTTAAGAAAAGGTGGTTTTCAAACTTTTCGGTAACATTATAACCTCTTTTTCTTTTAATAACCAAAATTGGTCCAATTCAGGTCATGCATATCCTTTGTTTGCTTTAGATCTGCTGTCAGGAAAACAGAGAAATGTACTAGACAAAAGGTCCAGCAACTGGAGCTCAAGATTCAATTTCTTTAAATGCATTTACTTGAAGGCTCTAAAAGCCATGTTATAGTTTAATCTTCCCCAAACCATTCCGTTTCTGCTAGATTTAGCACTTTTGTCCCTTTGTATTCACAGACTTCACATAGCTTCTCCCAGGCTGGCAGGCCAACATATTAGAAATAAAATGCAATTCTGGTATCTGACACTTCAATTTAGCTTCTTCAGTAGCAAAGATCATCAACTGCACTGCTTTCTCCCATGACAGAAGATCACCTAAATATCACTTAACTGATGTGAGCTCTGTTGGTAATGCATACACTGTCTCCCCACTACATTACCACCATGCTGCCTAGAACAAAAATCAATTTTTAATTGACTGGATTATTTGAGGAATGTGGCCCATCCACTGTGCTCTGCTGATAGATTCTCCTAGTTTTTCTACCAGCAAAGACTGTAAAATTTCAAGTAGCTTCAATACAGTAATTCAAGGATTTATCCAGAAAAGTCATATGAACAGAACAATATCACAGTTTTTTCAGTATTACCTCCCCATTGTTCTCTTTCCCAGCTACCAAAGCTAGGTCTCTAAACCGCAGTATAAATGAAAAATACCCCAAAAACCCCAAAACCAAGCCATCACCACACTGAGATAGGAAAGTTGATGAGGTTGTGACTGAAATTAGAATTATGTAAAGTATGCAAATAGACAAGGAACACAGAAGACTACAGTGGACTTGAAAAATTCCTTTTACGTTTGGCACTGAAAGCATGGGAGTGGATTACATTGTAAAGCATCAGGTGTGCAAGATCCAGCAACAATCTGCAATACCTGGCCCCAACAGCCACCAAAGTACTATTTCTCAACTAAGTATCTACTGTTTTCTTCGGTTATTATTGCTGCCTTGAGATACAAACCGAAGCAGTTAAGCAAAAAGGTTGACATTACAAAGAAACATTATAGAAATGAAAACAGAAGTGATGAGTATAAAGTGCTTGACACCTCATCAGTAAACAGTGCAGTGAGCAATTATATGAAACAGACATTGAGGTATTCATTGACTATTTTCTACAGACTATGAAAGTTTCTAACACTTCCAGGAGTTTTCTGGCAGATTAGGTGCATAATTTTACCTACAGTTATCTCTCCCTTTCTTACTGCTCAAAAGACAACTGCACTGATGTACTGAACAGAAAGTTCTAGCCCCATACCAAAACCCTTTCCAGCATACCCAAGTGTCAAATTCTGCACTGTACTCACACTACTTCTAATTGACCCTTATCAATGTCAAAAATCAGCACAGTTCCAGAAATGACAAATTTAAGATACTGATATCTTGCCAGTCAATAGATCAAGATATATGAAGATGCATTTGGCTTCTGAAGTTTCTGAGTCTGATTTCACAAGGGTCCAAAATATGTACATGTGGTTCATGGAAGTACCAACATTACTGGCGTTTTAGAATAACAGTATTGGCATTTTATGCCCTAGCCTGCTGGACCCCGTTGTTCAGCCATCACAGCTGTATTTCAGGAAGCCAGTCCCTGCACGAACCCCTCCCCCATGAGATTACTATTGCTGTGACCCTCCCAGCCCCACAACAAGGGTTGCTGACAAAGCTGAGGCACTGCAGCTTCTTTTATAGCATTGGTAACACCTCCTGTCAGTTTAGCAAATCTTAGCAAATCAGGTATAGATATATTTCTACCTACCCAATAAACTAGAACACATGGTTCAGAGGAGGATTTCTGTTGGCTTTATGAAAGCTGGGAGAAAACAGAAATACTTGATCCTACATAAAGTTAGAGTAATACAGCAAGAGAATGTCTAATTTGGGTTAGACCTGCCGGTAAAAAACAAGCCTGTCAAGGTTTCTATCAGATCAGTACCTTGTACCTTGTTAGCATGGTATTTCTGATGCAGTACTAAAAATCCTAAGACCCACACTTAGATCATCAAACCATATACAATACCCCATATATTTTCTGCCAAAACTCACAGATTCTAAAACAGGATTTTCACGGAAACCTCTCCTTCTCCATTTTAGTAACAAACACAAACTCTGTGGTTTTTTCAGACCTCTATTCGCTTTCAAGCTGCTCCACGAGCTCCAGAAGTAGAAAAGAACAAAGAAAAGATTTCAACTGATATATTTTAGTTTATTTCCTGGTGATTCATGGTAGCAACACACCTAAAGCTTAACCAGAGGTCAAATTCAAAAGTGTCACCTTGAAATATGCAAAACAATCCCAGTCTCTGAATAGATCATTAATTGTCAATCATTAGTCCAAAATAAGTGTGTATTTAAAATTCAATTTATGCTTTGAAACAAGACAGAAGTATGGTTAAAAATACTTGTAAAATACCAGTTAAAATTAGAGCAGATCCTTTCACCTTATGTTTCAGAATCAGGAACATGTTTATGGTCCAGGTTGAAATGTGTATTTCCTAGGACACTAATGTCTACTTCTGCCTTAATCCAAATAATTTTGAACTGCTACAGCCCTAAAAGTATCCTGGATACAATGACTATGATGTTAGGAGCACATAAGATGAATTTAGGACATGGCAAATTTCTACTACTGTTTCTTAAAAACATTCCAAAAAGTATTCAGCAACTCTGAAAGTATTGTTTATTATGGAATAATCCAGGAAGGAATATTCTTAACCTATGGATTTCATATGAAAGTAAAGGACAAGGCTTGAAGCCCAGTGTAGGTGGGGCTCTTGTCATACCAAGAATTAATGCAGTTTAGGAACTGCAGAAACAGTAGCCATTGAAATCTATGCTTTTCACAGCCTATGGTCACAGAAAGAGTTTCCATCTCACTGGTAGGCAGTGAGGAAATTCTCAAGTATTCTCTAGATATCTGCACATCTGCTCTGTCATCCTGCCTACATCCTACATAAGCTTCAGAAGCTCAAGGCTTCTCTTCAGACTACATCCTCTGCATCCCCTAAGAGAAAAGAAACCATATAATTCTCCATACACAGTTATGTCTTTTTGTTAATATAAAACACAAAAACATAACAATAACGGAAATCCTAAATAGTTGAATTACCTAAATTACTTCAAGTAATTAACTCGTGTGACTTATTGTCTTCTTAACAATAGCTCTCAACTCTTTTTCACAATAGGCCTTTTCAATACTGGCATATAACTGAAAATGAGCTGCTTAGGAAAATAAGTAGAAAAACAAAGAAATATCAACTTGCTCAACTAATATGAATGACTGGATTTGATCCCTAACGTGACTCAGCCTTCAAGTTTCTGTTCCATGAACACTTTGGACTTATAGCAGAGCTCAGCTTTGACAAATTCAGTGTAGTGTTAGAGTCCATGGGATTTAAAAGCCAACCCATGCGTCTAGGAAGTTTATAGTCAAGCTCTTACTTGTTGATCATGATAACTGAAAAATCAGAGGATTTTTTTCCCCTTAACGAGATAAAATTTAGCTGTTGTATAACTGTGACCAAGAGCACCCAGGGAATGACTTCAAAATGCAAAAGAGGCCAACCTTACTTCAGTAAACCCAATCATATGCTTCTCTTACACAGGACATTCCCTCTATTAATGCTGTTTTACAAATAAAGGAAAAATAGAAGATAGGTTGAAATTAACATTTTCAAAGGTCACTTCAGTTGCTGCAGATTGCCTGTTTTTTCTGAAGCATGCATCATCTCTTAAAACAAAACCTCTATGTCTAGAGTCTGGTATCTAACTGCTGAGACATCTAAGAAAGCAGATGATAAAAGAAAAGGAAAGCATAGGAAAGTCCATACTAAAAGCCAGAAGTCCTGACACTGGTCTTCTGAGTTTAACCTCTCATGTTTCTATGCAACTTCAGCAATTGCACAAGAATTCTTCCTGGGCACTATTTCCAGATTAGAAAGCAGCCCTACACTAAGTGCCAAAATAGAGCTAGGCTGCATTGGATTTGATGCAGTATTTGAGCAGAACAACAGCCTAACAACATAATACAAGAAGGTAAAATAAGGTATCACTGAACCCTCCCTCAGCAAACCTTAACACTCTGTCCCTCAGGGGAGCATGATTACCCCAAATGAAGAAATGACAACTTTGTTAATTTCAGTACTAGCCAATAACAAACAATGCTGACTATTATTGACTCATTCCCATAAAACTAAGCAGATTATATCAGTGGACCAATATTATAAACTCTGTTTGATAAAGAAGGAAAACAAAGTGATAGTTCAGAAAAGATTTGTCCACCACTGAACAATGATCTGGTGACTGACAGCAGCACTGAAACCACATTGTGTCTTTGTTAAAACACAACTATCAGACTTCAGTACTTTTTGCTCTCTGTGAAGGATATCACCCCCAAATGTGTCAGTGGTTCCTTATCTACTGAAACCTATTAATAAACAACCCATGTTTTGATCAATTGCCTTCTACTTTATTCATTTTTTTCCTTGACTCTAAAACTTTTTTTGACTCTTTTGTAGATTAGAGGATCAATTGCAAACCTGTCTCCCAGTGTTCCAAACCCCTCCATGTTGCACAGAGAAACTTTTGAGGACTTTTATGTCAGATATTAACAGAATCTTCGGTGCAATTTTTCAGATGCATGTTTTCCTTCTTTGTATTATGCATTAGACTTCTATTTTACAGTATTCTGAAGTGCTACTTCACACATGTAATGATGGAAAACTGTACCTGCCTCTGGCTACTCGCAGGCTGTACTCCAGTTTTTTAGCTCACACGCACACAGATTCTTTCCATCTGTTTTACTAGCTTCCTATTTAATTGTTTCTAAGAGTAAGTTTATGTACCTCCCTAGGTTTACAGAGTGGTAATTCCTTCATCACATTCCAAATATGCTCTCCTTTAGCTGCAGTCCTCTTACTGCTTTACACTACAAACCCTTACGAAATAAAGTATACATACACTGGTAAAAATATTCAGTGTAACTCACATATACAATATACAGTGTAACTGTATTTCAGATGTTCATTTAATAACATTAGTCTATTAATTGGATGAATGCTAAGTACAGGACAATGTACAAACTCCTAATTTTACCCAGAAGGAAAAAAAAACAATTTCCAAAAAGCCATCACTTACTAGAGTTCTCTGTTGATATATCAGAAATGCATTTCTCCCTTGGATATATTCAGACAGCATTCTGCAAGTCTACAAACACATCTTTCTAATAGCAGTACCACATAATTCTTCAGTGTTGCACAGAGATGAAAAAGTGGAATTGTTTTATCTATCCCCAAACCAAGGGTAATAAGCTTTTGTCTTTGATATTTTTGTGCATGCTTTAAGCATTTACCTTAATGAGCTTTGTTTCTTTGTACCTCTGGAGATTAGTATTCTGCCCAACAAAACAATTTATTGCCCAAAATGTTACTACTGCTGATAAAAATCTTAGCTTCTCCAATACTTCTGCCTTGACAGCTAATACCCTAATGTTTCATTTACAGCTGAACAAAGCAGCTTATCTCTACTAAAAGGGGAATTAGTTAGTAGTAAGAAATAATTTCAATCATCTGTTCTGCTTCCAAAGTAAAGTGATGACTTGTGCATTCTTGCTTCTATCTGATGACAGGTATGTTGCAGTTTGTAGAATACAGAACAGGTCTGTCACAAAAGCTTTGTAATTCCTACAATGCAGCTTACATGGATTAGGGAAGAGTCAGGTCTTCACTGTCAAAAAAATCTGCAATCAGCAGCGTGCAGCAGTCAGCACTTTTACTTTACAGACAGGGCACAGACTCAAGGGAAAAAAATATCAGTTCTGATCGATAAACAGCTTCATTTTGCATCTGCAACTCTTTGTAATATTCCAACAAGTATATGTGTATGTGCAAATCAGTATTAATAACAGAATGGATTTGGTAGACAAAATCATACTTTAAGGCATGTGTTTTGCAGAAACGGCTTTGGTTATCACCTTACTATGTAACCATCAAATTATTTCTATCTCCAGGATTGAAAAGCTACTAGGATTTTTTCTACATATCATGCATATCAAATCAGTTCTGAAATTCCTATCAAGAGTAGAAATCTCTATAGCAAAGGACAAAGACTGATTTTTGCTTGATGTCTGAATGACCTTCTTATCCCAACATCGTTTTTTCATGTTGTTACAGAATAAGGTCACCTGAATACTTCAGGGAAAGCAGCATAACATTTGTCCACACTATTTTTTCTGTACATTTTCTCTGCAATTATATTTTCTGTAAGTAGTAATTTATTTTGCATTGAGTCTAAAAGAATTACAGAAGTAATTATGACTACAGTGCCATTCTTGAGTTCTCCAATATTTGTTTTGTAATTGGGCACCATAATTTATGAAAGCATAGGATTTTATAGCTAATAGTTTTTAAAATTCAGTATCAGTTTTATCAGAAAAAAATTAAATTATGGGTTTCAGACAGCACTGGTAAAAAAAAAGCTGTAGGTGCAGGTGAAAGTTGCATTAGATTGAAAAATTAATACCAGGAAATAAAGCAAAATTAAAACAATCCCTTCAGAAATAACTAGAAGGACATTAGGTGACATCTGATGTTAACTTCAACTCGTAGATCTGTATTTTCCCCATAGTCAGCAATATAAACCACATACTTCATTCAGCTTGGACATATTATTATACATACTTGCTGAACTTGTGTTTACACTGCAAAATTTCCTTAAGTGTGAGTGAGCGAGCTAGGGAATATGTGGCAATAGTTTTAAGCACTACACAATAAAACAAGTTTTTCACGATTGCAGCACTGTGACTTCAGTCTCTATCTTCTCAGAAATGTCAAAAACCCAGAGGGTTCAATGGCAAGAGCTTGTTGAGTAGTTATATAGACAACACCTCTGACTGCAAAGTTTAAATTATAACTTATCTATTTGGTAGTAAATCTTTACTTCAGCCTGACAGACAACAGACTGCTCAGAAAATGCACATGATTTTTTTCTTATGCAATAATGCTGAATTAACTAGGTATAAGAAAGAGGCACTGTCATTTTGCAATCCCACCACATAATGCTTCATTCAGAACTTGGTCTTAATGGAGTTCCAATGGTTTTGAAATTAATTGTGCATTTCTTCCTGAGAGTGTATTTAATCCTGTCTCACAGCCTTACTTTTCAATCAAAATTTAATATCATAAATCAGTTCAAAAATTAAGTTTAACAAGAAGTTACACTATACCTTACTGTTAGCCTAATACTATAAAGAGGTCCAACATTTGTCATCTGTTATAGGATATCACACCCAGTCTTTCTGCAACATGGATTTCACTGAGCACTTTACCTGCAGTTGCATGCTCTTTTCCAGCTCAAGACATGCTAGATTACTTCAGCATTTTTCACACTCGTCTATTAGTCCAGGAATCTGACCCAACTTTATACAGCTAAAAGGTCACTTTGTTCCTCTGTTATGAGAGGTTACTTTACTTCACTGTGTTTTATCTTGGTTATAAAAAGCCTGAATAGGCTAAGCAGCTTTTTTTTTTTATCTGAGGGATGTATTTCTCAAAATAAGTGATATTACATGCTGATTTACAAGTAAGATTTTACAAGTAAAAAAAGTAGTTGATTCTGTAAGCATCAGAACAATGTATTCACTCAGTGTAGCTATTACATTTGACATTTAGTACAGTTTCAAAACACATTTTTTTTGCTTTCTCTTCATTTACTATTAGTAATTTTAAAAATACACAAATTTGACAGCATGCACAGAAAGATGTGGAAGCTATCTATTTGCTGCACACTGGGTCAGTTCAATTGTCCATAAATGCTTAAGAAAATGGAAAAATGGTAAGTACATGGGCTGCATGCCTTGACCGTGGACACTTCAGTTATTTTCTTCCACCTCATCAGACATTACGTGAGCTGCATTGCCAACTAACCTTTCCCTGAAATAAGGTAACTTGATATAGTCTACACTTCATTTTCTCTTATACTGATACAACCCATAATTCCTTTATCACATAATAAGATGGGCTATTTAAATTTATATAGAACCCCAGAACCTAAAAAAAGCATCACAGAACAGACTGGCATGCCCCTGAAGGCCATGAAGCCTAAGAAACTCTCCATGGGAGGAACTAATTGTCCAAACATCCTAAATGAATCAAAGTAAAGATTTTCCATGTTTTCCATGTACAAAAGACAAGGTTTAGGGAAAGTAGCACTACCACCAAATATAGCAGGTACTTGTGACTTACTGAACGTTGATGAGAAAACACAGATTGCCTATTTTTTATGGACAAATTTAGCAGATTAATCCTATCAGTTGCAGGGATTTGGGCAGCTGAAAATGCCAGAGCATCTGTGACTTTGACTTTTCTTGGAAAGAAAGCAGAACTGGAAGAGAATTCCTGAGTCAGTGAGCGCAGTCATCTACTAGGAAGCCAAATGATGTAATTTCTGTTATAAAACCCCCACATCTTAAAATTTGGTGACTGACTGGCCTCCCCTTGTGCATGCTTAAACTGGAATCCTATTTCAGAAACTCCCTGATGTGACTAAAGGTTCTTTTCTATCTCTTTGTAAATTATTATGGACAATACATACCTATTTGTCTTGTGCCTTTTAGCTTACAATGCAGTTCATAACCCTGTAATTTACTCCAAAGTATTTGAAAAGACTAATGCTACCCTGTTCTCAGCCCTTTCCTTTGCTTGACTAAACATACCTGCTCCTTTCCTCACATGACCAGTTCTCCATTCCTCTCATTCTACGGCCCTCATCTCCACCTATTCCACTTTGTGTCCACCAGTCATGATCCAACTGCACCATCTGGTTAACTGAGGACACACATATACTTTTAAGACTTGAATATCCCATCAGACTTGGAGCTAGTTGTGTGTTTCTATTTGGGATATCTAACTCATAATATTAATTTTGATATTCTGGAGTTGTTGTGGTATTTAACAGTAACACCTTAGGTTCAAAATCCCTGAAGACAGGTAATGTGGGGCCAAGCACAAAACCACCAAGCCAATAGTCTGGATCTGAAATCAGGCTCTAGGTCTGTTTATGCAAATCCAGCAGCTTTTAATTTTCTGGCAGAATAGTTTTAACAGCATGATCAGCCTTTGTTTTCAAGAGTTTAAGTATCATACTTAAATTTTAGAATTTTAAGTATTATGACAGTAAAAAACCCACAACAATAAATATCTGCCACTTTAATAACAGGTTCTGTGATTACAGCATGCAAAAACTTCTTAACAGAATATTCTTTTGAGCATTTGTTATGTTATGTCTGGAGAGTTATTTGCTCACTTTGGTTAATTTTCTTTCTAAATACCTCTCTATCACCATGACCAGCAGTAATTATACACAAATTATTTTTTAATGAATACACTGGAGTTTCTTTAGACATTTTGCTTTTTTATACAAGGCTATGATGCACATTATAATACTGGTCTCTTTGTTAGGTGGCCACTTCAGGATGAAATGTCAAAACTCATGATAGGATAGGAAAAGAAAGTGACTAAAGAGAAAGTATTTTACTGGATTTCAGTAAAATCAGGAAAATTTCCTAATACTATACCCTCCCACCCCACCCCAACACCAACAGCCAGTCATCACAGTTCTAGAAAATAATGGATATATAGCTTAATATAATGTAGGACTCTTTACTCACTATGGACTATGTAATGTCTGGTCCACCTGGCTGTATACTACAGGATATGGTGATGTCTTGTGAATGTGAGCTCATCAAATATATGAAACTGCTGCTGTGAGTGCATGGGAATATACTGTCATCATCTTCTTTGCCTAGCAAAAGATAGAATTGGCATATTTAGCACTTGAAGTCAGGTTCTCAAGAGGAGTAACTTCAGTTGAGCTGTAATGACTTATAAAAGTGAGAGATGTAGCCTTTAGACTGTAAAAAATTTTGTTCCTAGTCAAAATACTGGACTACAAGAACTTAAGAGCAAACTGACACGAGGTTCATGGTCTACCAACACTTCAATAAAAATTCAAAGTGATTCTCATCACCTTAACAGTTTTAAGTTTCTGGCAGTTCCATAAAACCCTTACATCACCTGTGGATCCTTTGAATGCTAAGGTATTTATCATAAATCTATTGCTAAACATAGCTGCTGGATAAGTAACATGATCCACAAGTATTTCTCATCTACCAATAAGAAACCAAATTAAATTTCAAACACATTTAGCTTACTGCATTATTCAGGAAGGATATGTGAGAGTATGTTTAACTGGTGTTCCTTACATGTCAATTAATGTAAGCACTGTAAGTATGCAAGTTACTGCACACTGTAAAAGAGGAAAAGACTCATTGTTAAGTAAGAAAGATGTGGCTGAAAGAAAAACAGAAGTAAAAATCTTATTTTCTTGTATTTCCAAAATAAATCTTTGTTCACAGGCAAATTTTACAGGTTGGCACTCAATAATTAACACCAACAGAAATAAAAAGGGAGTATTGTTGAACAAGCTTCATGTAAAAAATTCTATAACCATAAATTATGCATACTTGACACTACATTAACACAGGTACTTTCTAATGTAGAAGGTATGCAGATAAGTTCTGTGTAAATAGACACACACATATGTATGTACAAGGTACTTCAACAAATTTTAACACTGGAATTTGATATTTAAGAGATTATCAGAAACCTGCCATCTCTGGTTACTGTATAATTTTATAGATGACTCATTTTTATAGACCTGCATATTTGATAAGTAATTACATATATCTTCAAATAAAAGACACAACTGACTAGCAAAAGCTAGGCAAGCTACACAGACAGTTCATATTTTACTCAGACATAGCGTACTTTGAAGATTACAACTCATTTTATTACGTATTATCATACCTAGCAACTGAAGTTGGGAATTTATTTTACTGATAACTAACACTGAACATTGTCACTCCATAACACAGAAGACACTGAGAAAACTACATAAACTGTAAATAAAGATACTCAGGAGACAAATGCCAAATATTTCACAGTAGGAAGTCCCTTTCTCTCTCTTACAACTTATGTTGATAAAGCAGCTTACTTCATGATGACAAGGCTGATATTCTCCCAACCAGTTCTTTATCATACATCATGTGCCATTCATAGTTTTGGGGGTTTATTAGTGGTTTGGTTGCTTTGAACTATTTTTTTAAATCTTGCTAACCACTCTAAAAAACCAGACTCCTCTAAATCCATCAGAACTGAAATTCCAGACCTGCAGCAAAACTGTACTTTTTCACTGATTTTCTGAGCATTCAAAAATATATTTGCAATATATTTAACATTTTGAATATAAATATGCCCAGATTACATCATTAAGCTAACATCTGTTATTCTGAAACTTGTTTGTAATATCTTTGCAAATTACATGAATAAAAGGGAATGAAAATTTAAAATCTGTACACTGATTTGCTTTTTTTGTATATGTTAGCAAAGAAACAGCAGAGATTACAGAAATAAAATTATCATGGTCTTTAGTAATGAATTAGGGAGAAATACTTGAAAATTGACCAAAACCCAGCACATATATGTACACTTAGTACAAAAATGAAGGATTTTGGTTATCGATGAGCAAGATACGAAAGTAAATCTCACTGCTGCACTCAAGAAGCAACTGAGGTGCAAAACAAGGTAAAGCATCATTGAAAAGTCTGTATTGACGCTTGCTTGATACCTGGGAAGATGAATTACAGTTCTATTAATTCAAGTTGGCAGTTTGGACTTGGCAAGCATAATAGTGAGATAGCTTCCATGCCATGTGTTGAGCTGAGGGATTGTACCCACAGCACTTAGGATAAAAGAATTTACAAATTGTCGGTCAGTTGTCATCCTTTAAGAAATCATGCAGCATCCTCAGTGAGGAACAACCACAGCCCTTTCTGTGTGAATTTCCTGAAAAGTCATGATTCTCCTGCTGTCAGCAGTCTGGTAAGCTAGTGACAGAAATTGAATTCTAACAATAGTGTGACAAGCAGCATTAAAATTAGAACACTATAAATTCTGTGATGCAAGTGGTTTCTCAAAAAAATCAATAAAATTATGATTTCTCTATACAGCTCATATAATTCACAGACTTTAAATTCATTCTGGTTAGTTATTTGTTATCTGGCTTGTCTTTATAATTTTGGAAAGCTTTGGAGCTGATATCTTAAGTACAAATACCTAAACTAAACTTAGGAGACTTGGGAGGCTTGCAGCTTCTTGATTTAATTGCATTACATGTCTATAAGTAGAAAGCAATTTACTCTGAAGTGGTACTTATGCATTATTCCTTTACAGCTTCTCAGGAACACTGCTGTTAAATTCTTGGCATTCAACATATTCTGGTTTCATTATTTAAGTAAAAAGAGTGATGTACACATTTTCATTTTAATTATGTATCTTAAAAACTGTCCAGTAAGCACATGGTGTTTGAATGTTAGAAACATTAACCATCAAAAAGCAACCTTTTTTCCCCCTGTGATTAGGAAATTAATCAGCCATTGTTTATGAAATTACAGATTGTAAACTATAGGAAATATCACAATTTTCTAACATTATATTACCTATCTATAGAACTGTCACTGTTTAATAGATGTTAACAAGAATGTCAAGCACTTATATTTAATTAAAGCTATACATCATTCTAGATAATTAGTAATAATTAAGAAGAACTGCCACCCTAAATAAGGCAAATAATATTATTTCAATTGAAACTTGAGGTCTGAATTCAAAAACCCAAAATAAACTCTTGGGAATGCAAATATGCCATTATGCAAACTGTTTTCTTTAAGTATGATATAATTTATGTAATGACATAAATCTATGGTGTTAAAATATTTAGCAGAACTGAGAATAATGAGTAGAGATAGGATTAGTTTAATTAGTTTACTGAAATGGAGTTCTTATAGCGGCTAAGTGTGATATATTAGCTTTTGTCACTTGGAATAAAAAAAAGAGGTAATTAATTCTCATTCAAATATATTGTTTTCTTTGAAGAAGGAATTGCAATATTTTAGCCTGCATAATAGAAAAAAATACACAAGGCATAAAACTTATCTTCTTCATCAAAGAGTACATGTATGATAAATAATAAGATGATAGGAAAACCCTAAGAATTCAGGCATATAATCTTGAATACATTGATTTAATTTACACTGGTGCTATTCCACAGATTCAAATGAAATTACAACTAGCCAAATTTGCAGAAGTCCATTCATCATTTATCTCTGCCTAATTCAAGAGTTTGTAACAAATTTTGTCTTTCTACTCGGCACCTACTTTCTATTTCAGAAAATCCTATACTGTTATACCAGCTCAAGGCTTTCTCCAGACTGACATGAGAAGAACAATGCCTTCCTTGAGAATATTTACTGTTGGAACAAACAGATCCATTATAAGGTCAAGATCTAATTTTGTTCCTGTAAAAATAAGAGAAACAACACTTAAGTATCCTTTTACAGAGTACGAATCATTTCTCAACCAGAAAACTACTTAATGGTACTTGTACACTTCTGAAGACAGCTGGATGGAACTTATTTAACAAGGAACAGAAAGAATGTTTTATACATCTTTTCCAAGAGCAGTGTAAACCTTGAATTTTCTCTATTAAGAAAGGGCACATTGTTGCAATAAAACAATATGAATGTATTTCAACTGGAATCTAAAGGCTCAGAAAATTAATCCTCTAACAACTGAACACACACACACAAAATAATTGTGTTAAAGATGGTATCAGAAGGAATAAATAGAAGTGAAAGTCTTGCAAGGCAACTAGATATATTTTTCATTTAATACAATAAAGAACTTCTGAATGGACCAAATTCGATTTTATTTTAAATAAACACTCAGAAAGGGGAAACCCTCTGCTGTAGCATACTGAAAAGCCTCAGGCATTTGTATAATAACACATGCCATCTATCATTTAATTTTGCTTTTTTTGGAACAGTGCTGTTGCATATGTGGGAGCTATTTAGCATCCTGGATTGCAGAGTTGGATGATTCCGTATACAAGCTTAAAACAGTTCTTAAATTGAAACACAGCAAGTCAATCAGAACAAAAAACCCCAACCAAACAAAAAAAACCCCAAAGCACAAACCAAAACCCCCAAAAGGCAAGTTCTCCCATGTTATATATCTTCCAGCCATACAGACTTACACATAGTACTTTAGCCAGAAATTCACAATAGTTATGAGTACAAGGAATACAGCTTGTACTTGGGATCACTTGGAGTATTTGTGTCAGTGGGTTGGACTGAAAAATAACATCAGCCACTGATTTCTGTGGAGCACAAGAAACAAAGTCACACAGTCTTCACTCTCCACATATTTGTCAACATCTCCTACTTGTAACTCACTAACCTCAGCCATTCACCCACCATGTGATTTTGAAAACTAAATCCCATACTTAGAATGGCAGAAGTGCCAAACTGAGCTTATTTTAAAACATGATTATGCTTCTACAGCAAGTGGATGTTCTCATATTTCTACTAGGAAAATCTGCAGTGTTGAGATTTATGCATGTTAGAAAACAACCCCTGTGCTACTAATTGGCAAGTTGAAATATACAAAACCACCTCATGCTCTACTGCTGTTGACGCTATGAGTCTGGAAATATGCTTCTTCTGAACTGATAATACAGGGTCCAGAAACTGATAATGCAAAGTATTAACATTGATCTTCTACTGCTAGTTTATAAAGGAAGCTACATTATAATAGTATTTGGAACTCTAAAAAACAGTACATTACTCATCAATAGCATAATAAAGATAGGAGGGGAACTACACAATTTAATTTGCATCTTTTAATTGAAAAGTCCGAACAACAAATTCAAAAGAAATGAACTCACTGCATGATACAATGAAGATAATCAAATCAGAGATGATTTAATAAAACCAATGCACACAGTTTGGTACTCAAGAGACTGATACATAATTCATAGAGTTGCCACATTCGGTCACCAGGTCAAATACATTAACTAAATAGTAAGTCATTCTGAGAACTGGCTCTGAAGCTGAAAGATTCCTAAATATGAGCAGTAAGCACAGGAAAAGCTTTCTGCCTCACTTCTAAGTATTATAATTGACTATTTATTCTCTAGTTTGCATGAAAGTGCAGACAAGACTGAACAGATGTTTATAGTTTTGTATGTATACACTCTACATGTACACATCCACCTCATCTTATTCCTCCCCTCTCCAAAGGAAAATGCAGTGGGCTTTGGATAGTCTTAGTAAAAATGCTGAGCTCACTAGAAAGTACACAGGATGATGGAACTCCCTGTGTAGTTACCCATTGGAGAGGATGTGATACGATACTGGCCCATACATTACAATTCTAGGCTGAACCCTCATCCCAGGTGCTGCTAGGATCACTACCTCAACAAAATGTTCCTTGTTATCTGTAAGAGAGAGGGAAAAGAAAAAAAGAAAGCTTCCTTTTCCTCATGGAACTGCACAGGGGTAAGGCTCAGTGTTAAGAGTATCGAACCCTCAGAACATAATGACAGAGGTGGCCCGAAAAAGTGACCTACAGAGAGGTTCACTTTCTGTCTATTAAGTGGGAAAAAAAATCAGCCTGGCTGGGAGTCATTAGACCACAAATATAGCACCAGCACTACAGGTACTAATACTGCTCCCTTCCCCTCTCTGAGTACTGACCATCACCTAAGGGGCAGAATTTCACTGTTCATTTAAGGCTCCAATAGTGAAGTTTGTTTCGCCCATCACTGTCCCCAGGACCCCACTGGGTTTGTGTATTTTATGATGCGAGAACTATCTGAAGTTGTGCCAGAAGGGAAGGCAAGGCTAAAATTCCTCCCATAGCAAGAGTTAAGAGGAGAATGGAGCAAGATAGTTAAAGACAGAATACAACAAATCTTTGCAAAAAATCCAGAGGCTGAACTGTATAAAATATTCATCTGAGTTACAAAATCTCTTCCAATATTTTTTTTAAAATGGAAAGAAAAAGTCTTACAAGCTAAGCAAGCTCTACCTGCACTCCCAGCACCTGCACCCACCTGCTGGAGAACAAGTATGTTTCTCTCTCCCAGGAATAACATTCTGCTGCTTAAAACAGATCACCTACGAAATCTATCTTAGGCAACTTGTCAACACAAACATTTTGTCTGTGCGGGAAGAACTCCTTTTAACCCTCAGGAGATAAAATCACAAATTTAGAACTCAGAAGCACAAAGAAGATGGGATCAAATTGAGGGAATCAGTTAAGTATTCCAGTGAATTATGGAAACCTGACAAATTTCTGCACTACAAATAGCCCTTAGACTTCACAACACACACAGTGTTATCCTATGTAGTATAATCTCGATAACAAGAAGGTGATTTAATGATGGTAAAACTCAACTGGGGGAACCTGCTCATGAAAACAAAGACACTTCCTAACTGTTCCCAAGTAAATTACAATTCATTTCAGTTTTGCTTTTGCTTTTTAGTTTGGTGGAGGAAGGAAAGGTGAATTTCCAACCACAAACCCTTCTTGTAAATCACAGGCAAAATACTACCTAAGCTGATCAAACCTAAACTAACTAAAGCTGATGTTCCTACATGGACTCTACTCAGTACAGTGTAACAGTGGTTTCAGGGTTACAGTCAGTTAATGACACCTCCATTAGTGAAAAAATATGTACTTCCTGGCTTGAGAACCCAAACTGGTACACATTAAGACCACAAGATGTCTGATTATTACACTAACAAAACGTTCCTTCCGTCAATTTAGTCAAGCTGTAACAAAAATCATATATAATGAAAATATGTTCCTGTATTTTTCTAGTTACCTTTATTTCTATTTTATTGTAACAAATATAATACAATCAAACCTGGCTTTAATGAAGTGTGCATTCTTTGTCCATAAATCTACACACAACACAGGCACCAAGAAACACGGATTAAGCACTTGTTCATTACCTCGTTTCCAGCACTCAACTGATAAAAAGGTTAACTTATAATACAGTGTGGCTGTTGGAACAAAACAGATTGACTCCATAGTGGTATTAAAGGTTGAAGGTCAAACTTGATGACTACAATGGCAACTTCTGGACTTCTAGCCTATATATTTTATGCAAAAAAAATTGAAAAATTTGGAGCTACACTTAAATCGCATCTCTTATCTGGAATTTATTCTGTATCCATACCCTTTCTTTTAAGGCTATGAAAGGAACTGATTCAGCTCTTTTAATAACTGTTAAGAATGGCTCAAAGAATCCAATTTTCTGTGAACTGAATTACACAATGAAACTCAGTGTAATGTAAGATAGGCCATAGTATCACCAAAGCTCCTAAATAACCAGAAGATTTAAATACGATTTTCTTTTCTTAACTAAAAGATACACTATATTAAAAGATACAAAACCCAAGAAGAGATACCAAGTGATAGAGGAAGGGACTCGAGAAAGTGCAGTTCTCTGGGGGTAATGTAACTCGAGTACGTAAGTGGAAGTAACACAATTACTTTAAAAGCTTTTCTTCAGGCACAGTTCATGCTTTCCACTGTACAGTCATCAATCACATGACTACTCTCTTGTTTACCCACAGTCTTCAAGTCAATATGACTGAGGAGAATTTAAACTCACATATATGAGCACAAAACCAGGGAGAAAAAGCACTGCACTGCTACACAGGTGCTCTGCAGAAAGCTCACAGCTAAAACAAGATCTTAAACAATTTTTTTTGTTATTTATGGGTTTTTTTGTTTGTTTGTGTTTTTGTGGGTTTGGTTAGTTGGGGTTTTTTTGCTAAAACTTTATGGTCAGCCTATAGACATCTACGAGCTAGATCTGTGATTTTTAGGGTACTCCCACAGTTTTAGCCACAGACAAAGCTCACAATGTTGTCCCCACCTTCAGGTGTTACTTGAAACTACTTTTGCTAACTACTGCAACATGATACAAATGACTGATTTTCAAACAGAGTAATAATCCTCAAGACCAAATGATTAAAGCAGTTGTTTCACTGTCCCTAATAGAGACATTAAAAATGCAAACCATGGCCGCTCAAGTAAACTAAGCTATTAGGAATTTTTTTAGATCACAAACACGTGTACTTTACACACTATTAAATTATGTCAGGTTACATAGTATCTAAATGTTTCCCTGAAAGCAACTTGCTGTAATCACTAAACAAGATTAAGAAAAATAAACTTGAACTAAGGCTTGGTCGATGTCTATTCAGGACAAGAAAACAGTAGCCAATATACAGAATTTCTGTCCTCCAGGAAATAAGAAATAACATGTTTGGTTTTTTTAATAGGGAAATGATAAACAAAACCAACCCAGTTTAGTATGCTATATGTAGGTTTTAGCAACCTGGAAGAAAACCTTTTTTTTTAAAAAAAGGAATTTTATTTACTCTGATTTAATTAACCTTCCTGTCTAAATTGACTAAATTCAACTGAGGGGAATAATAAAATAAAACCAACCAACTGGCCTAGTATTTTGCTGAGTTCTGAAGACCTCTTTGGTACTACTAGTGTCTTATGAGAAAAGCTAAGGGATTTTTGCAGTTTTATCTGAGGGCCATCCTAGACTCTTCCAAGACAAAACACTGCCTTTACAGTGCTACACAAGTGAGGAAAATAGAATCAGGTCTGCACAGTCAGGCTACATGAGGACCGAGATACACTTTCAAACAAGGCTGCTGAAAAGTCGTCTGCCCTTAACATGTATTCTTGGCTGCCTGCCCACGCCCATCTGTCTGGAATGGCACAGTGCCATTCTTAAATTGCTATGACCCTTAACTGAGTAATATGATGATGAGATTAGATGAGAAGTCCACTGACAGCTACGTACACGACAATACATCCAAAATCACACTTCAGAGGATAAACTTGCCACATTTGCAAGATACTTTTCTGGCAGAAATGTTTCAAGTTTCAAGACAAAATCCAGCACCATGGATGAAGCAAATATACAAAGTTTGCAAAGTCTTCTGGAATATTCCTGAAAAAACTTCTTGCTTGGAAACATTTGTTCAGTGTCTGCTTTTTCTTTCTAAACTTGAAACTATCATTTGTGTTTAAGTCTACAGAAAAAGTCTAAGCTTATGATCATTCCAAAGTTGTTAAGAATCATGGCATCATTATGGCTGGAAAAGACCTCTGAGATCATCAACCCCAACCCTCCCCCCAGCACTACCATGCTCACCACTAAACCATGTTTCCCAAGCACCAGACCCACACGTTGTTTGAACAGTTCAAGGAATGGTGATTCCACCGCCTCCCTGGGTAGCCTGTTCCAATTTGAACCTTCCCTAGCATAACTTAAAGCTGTTTCTTGTCCTGTCACTAGTTACCAGGGAGAAGAGAGAGCCCCACCTTGCTACAACCTCCTTTCAGGTTCCTCCCTTTTCAAGTTTTGAAAATATCTTTGTTGTTAAAAGACTGCCGGAGAAAAATGGCAGCACACAATTCTTCCTGGACCAAGAGGCCTTGAAGCACAGAAAGCATCCAAATCACATGACTGAAGCAGCAGAAGCTGAATCTGTCACAAGTCTGACAAAACCATTACTCAGGAGCCCTTTGCATGCTCCCAGACCAATGACTGGTGGCACACAACCACGGCTGGCAAGGCAGTAACAGGAAAGGGACACATTTCTAGCTGAAGCTAGGGAAAACACTTCAGACTGCATGGGAAAAACTTAGTATGAAGAATTCTAGAAGGCAAGTAGCAGTTCAAAGTATTAAACCACCCAGCTCTTGCATTGTTTTTCTGATCCAGTTGAAGCTGGAAACTATTCAGTGTTGTCTAGTCTGTCTCTAACTCCAATAGATGCTTTTTGTTGAAAACAAAAATTAGTTCTATTTCTAAATTATGAACAGCATCCATTTAGCATCAGGTATGGCTTTGTTTCCAAATGTAAGAGTAAGAGGATTCAATGCAAGTTCAGCATAGAAATCCATTTTAAATTTTGGTTTCACATTAATAACTGGACTTCCTTTTGCCCAAACAACAGACAAATGTCAAATAACTGAATAACACGGGCACAATAATAGCCCCAAACCCACAAAAGAGCAAAGTAGCCTTCCTTGCCTGTTAGAGGACCCCATTTTCTATTCTGAGCAGGCAAGCTAAAAGCACTGCTCTTCTGTCATTCCTTGACAGTTATAGACTAGTTCTGCACCTTATTAAAGATTAAGGTTTGCCCAGGCACTCTCTTTTGGCCATCTCCTGTCCACAGTCCAGCATTTATTACAGGAGAGCTGGAGATGAGTACTGTATATTCTGCTTCAAAAGAATGCTGTACCTGAAATGTACCTGAAAATGAGGCCACATAACCAAATGTCACTGAGCAATTCAAAAAGTACTTCATAAAAAGTACAGTATTTCACTTAATTTAATCTCCCTAGATAATCATATCCTTTGGGTTACATCTATAACTGATTTCTTTCATTTAGGTTATTTTTTGTAGACTCTAAAACAGAAAACCTGGTAACAGGTTGCCCTTTTATGATGAAAAATACATTTTTAGTTTGTCCAAAAAATTATAAACACAATTATGCAAGAATTACACAAGACCCTACCATTTGTAAACATTTGCTGCCTGGGCTTTCCCTGATGCAAGTATGTTAGAGCAAAAGTTCACCAGATTAAGCTACTGCACAAGAAATATCACCTGTTGTGGGATTTCCACAGAACACAGCGTCCCAGACTATTTAGCAAAGACCATTACCAGCCCTCAACATTTCTTAAAGGCCACCATGAACAATCATCACCCAGTTTTTAAGCAAAACCATTAGAAAGTCTACACAATCCTATGGAACATGGAATCCCATGTCTAGACCACAGTTTGAGAAACTGTTTTGTAAGATTAGCATTTTTAGGAGTGCTGCTAGTTAGTTCCAAACTGACCTCCTAAAAATATTACTTGAATATAATCATATATTTCCAGGCTACTAATTTACTTCCTCTAGCTTTTGAAGATGTGCTGAAAGAGAACTGCAAATGACCAAGCAACAAAAATTGTAAACAAACAAAACCTTGTTCCATTGCAGAGCTAAAAATAGAAAAATGAACTTTTTAAATGGGCTGTGGTGGTTACACTTTACAACCATTTTGTTTTAGAGCAGACAGAAAATGTAATTTTCTTGTACTCCAAATGAGACCTATGAAGTAATATAAAACTCTGAATCTTGCAACAAACTTTTACATAAACAAACACAAAGTTACAAAGGGCATTGGAAAGGTTTAGCCTACCCTCCATGGATGCTGCATCAGTGAAAGCATGACAGCCTGCAGTCTGAAACATTAAAATGCACAAAACAAAGGTATGGAATTCTGCTTGCTTAAGAGAGGGTTGTGGAGGTTTTAATTATTTTTTTTTTAATTGATAATTTATGGCAAGCAAGGTCTCTTCAGCCTTAGTCTAAGGGCTATGTTCACTCAGGATCTAAACCAGCAGAATTCCACTGGCCTAATGAATCCATCAATAACTTATAAAGAATTAAACAGACTAATGTCAATTCTAGCACAGGAAACTTATTGATGAACTCCCAAACACTGAAGAGGTGGAAGATGACTCTCTCTGCTCTGGGTACATATACCTGCAGTTAGACTGTTGTAGATCACATGTACACAGCCAGCACTAGGTCTACGTGATGCTGCATTCACTGAATACACCATACTGCTAGCTTTCTGGAAAGGAAGATGCAGTAGGGTCTCTTGATTTTGATAAGGTCCTAGGGCTCAGAACCAGCAACATGGGAAGAATGCTGTAATCCTACAGTTCCACATATTGGGAGAACTGCAGGGTACTGGTCTAAGTGTCTCATGGTGCTGTGGTGGTAGAAGAGGACTCAAACAGTTATGGATCACGCTCTTAAGTGGGTAGTGACATTGTGAAGATGATCTGCTCATTAAGATAGAAATTAAAACATTGAGATTGTATCTGTTGAATTATTTACTACTCAACGTGATAAGCATGCTAAAATATCATTAAAGCCTGTGTTTTAGGAACACAGGAAGTTAAGTTCATTTAGTGATAGGATATATAGCAGTATACATTCAAGAGACTTCCTTCAAAATGGATGTAGAAATACCATCAGAATATTTTTCCACTACACTTTTCCTCAGAGAAGAAAATCAATATAGTCCTTTCCAGCTAGCAATTTGGTGTAGCTTTCCAGTAAAGCATTTGACAAAGAAGTATTCAAGCCAATTAAAGACTACACTGTAAAAATAACTAGTGACTGTGGCAACCTGGAGTGGGAAGAAAGTTAAACAGAGAAAGAAAAGCAAAGGAGAAGAAGAGTATTCCACAGTTCTAAACCAATTATTTGCTATTGATGTCTAAATATCATTATTCTCAGTACGAGTCAAAATGCATTAGCATTCCATCTGCCAATGCTGCAGCAACCATTTTTCTCCATTTCTGTTTGACCTCAAGCCTTTTATGCATAAATGTCAGGGCTCTTTACAATTAATCATGTCTACCATAGACTAATTGTGGACAACAGTAGAGCAATTAACACAAATTTGCTTCAAATATTCATGAACATCCAAAAAGCATTCATTGACACAAGTGTTGGTTACCTAGCCACAAAACCTGACAATTCTTTTCTGTTTTCAGGCAGCCTCTACTTTAGGAAGCTAAGCATATCATCAAGGCTTTTAACAAGATTGGGAAAATATTTTACCAATTTTTAAAATATGATTGCTTCAGTGTTACTTTCTACACACACACTAGGAGGAAACAGGCAAAATAACAAATATGAGAGCTATTCCTCTCTTAATCCTAAGAGTAGGGTAATCCACTGCATACAAAAATACTGAAACATTTTGTGTAATAAAAAATATTTAATATATCTGCCTTATTTTTTTTAATTATTGTTATTCCTAAACATGATTTAAAGAAAAGAAAAAGAAAGTCTTCACAAATCAAGAAACAGCTAGACCTGGTGGTTGTCTTGATTCATTCTTAATACTATGCCTGATATTTTATTTGGATATCACGAAAGAACTAATAGCAGAAGTCTCCCTAACCATATAAAGCTATTTGTAAGGCCTGACCTAAACACAGCAGATGTAATACACTCTTTTTTTTTTTTTTATACATGCTTTACATTAAAGAATTTCTTGGACAGTTGTGCTATTTCTAACCAGGCCCCATGGCAAATACTCACTAACCCTCACAGGAATAAACTATTCTCACTTCAAACAATTGTTACAGTTTGAATCCAATTGACTCTAGACAAAAGTACTGAGATAATCAGCATATTAAAGCCAACACTATAACCATATGTTAATTATGTAAATGATTCATTTTAATCAGCTAGAACCATGTAAAGAGTTACAAGGAATGCAAATGTAGAGAGTTATTAAAAATCTCATTATTATTCATCTTGGTTCCATGCGTGAATGTATCCATCCAAACAGATGAATTAATAGTTAGATGAAAGATGAAAGAGCTAGAGGGGAAGTCTGTGAGAAACCATCTGTCTTGCTTTGTATCCCTCCCAGGCTTCAACCATACTGCAACAGCTACATGGAGAACAACCCCAGAGAAGAGCCAGTGACTGTCTACACAGCACCTCAACCACTGCTCAACGCTTCCACAAAAACATACAGAAAACCCACAATGCTTCTCACCCATTCCCCAACTGATACCCTCAGCAGATCCAAGAGATGGAAAGGGAAACCTGAATAATAAGTTCAGATGAACTGCTACAGGAGTGTGGTTCCACACTTATCAAAATTACATTGATTTAGACAGAAAGGTTCTGGAATATATTAAAGGCATCTATCTCAAGAAAGCCCTCTTAACAGTTGTCAATTAGGTGTTAAAAGAAATTCAGGAGCCACTAATACAGGTCCCAATCACAGCATCTAAAACAGGTTCTTCTCAGCTTCAGCAGAAATGCTGTAAGTGGGCAATACCAAAAGCCTTTGAGTAGTACCCTGAAAGTCTGTAGTTTTCTCGTTCTTCCATGGAACATGGAGGAATCAGAATGAATTGAGCCTTATTCCTGGAAAGGTTATTTTTCATTGATCCCATTCTCCCAAGTTCTTTGTGCAAAGAAAATGAACTCTACACAACAGCCATTTGTGTGAAGAAAGGTAAGGGTCAAATGCCATTTTCAGTCCAGACTGCACCACAATTTTGTCTGTGCTCTAGATACAGTGCAACTCACATCTGCTGTATCAGAAAACAAGGATTAGCTGGAAGGGTAGCGTCTAAAACCACAGAAAGGATACAAAGGTTGGCATCTTTAACATGGGTAAGCATGCATTACAGTAAACCCACCCTGCAATTAGTCATAAATCTTAGAGGGCATTTTATTTAAAATTAAAGGCACAATCTACTTTTTAAATCCTCAATGTCATGGTTTAACCCCGACTGGCGAATAAGCACCATGCAGCTGCTCCCTCACTCCTCCCTTCTCCCAGTGAGATGAGGAGGGAATAAAAAAAAAGAAAAAAAGTAGTAAAACTAAAGGGAAACTTGACTGCATGATTTGTGGTAGCAGGGACTGCATTCATGCAGTCCTCTCCCCTGCTTATGGTAGGGAACACCCCTTCGGTGAGTTGGGGTCAGCTCTCCTGGCCACACTCTCTCCAAGCTTCTTGTGCACCTGCTTGCTGGAAAGCCCCTAACTTAGGATAGGCACTACCTAACCACAACTCAAATATCAGTGTGTTATCCACAGTATTTTCACACTGAATCCAAAACAGCATGGTACCAGCTCCTAGGCAGAAAGTTAACTCTATCCCAGCCAAAAGAAGGACATGTGGTTAAAGCCAGCTACCACTACTCTGCAGATGAAACTCAAAGTCCTTAAACAACATGTGCAAAAGATGACAATCCAAATGTTTATTTCATTACAACACTGAAGAACATCATCTTTTCCAATAAACTATTTTCATTCTAATAGAGTCAACAGAAATAATTTCTTAAATAGGTTTGTCAGTTTTCAGAAGCTTTAGAAAGCTTTGTTCTCCACACTCTAATTCTTTCATGTTTTCCTGCCTGATGTCTCCTAACACAGTTTCACTGGAATCATTCTATTTTTGATCTTTAATCCTTTTATATGTTTTTTCTTTGCTTACTCTTGCATGCCTTTGTAGTTTCTGTAATTGGGTCTTTGCACCATTTTAGCAGGGTTTAGCACTGTGCAGCTTGTCAAATTTGAGTAGAAGTGAGAATAATCTATCACTGGTACAATAAATAAATGAATAAACTCAAATTCACATAACACCAACCTAAAGTTAATGTTTGCCACAAAAAAAATGTGAACTTCAAATCCCCATATTTTGCAAAGGTTGGGGAAGCTTTCATCTTTTTTTTTTTTAATCCAGAAAAAAGCTATTGCATAGAAGGTACTTTCAACCACTGTGTTTATTAAGTATGGTTACATTTGCAGTTAAATAAGACTTCATTAATTTTTTTTCTTGAGGTCCTGTGTAAATTTGACTTAGGGAAAAGTACTTGACAGCTTTGCAACTATTGACTGACATTTTTCAGCACTCTTCAATGCATATAGAGCACGATTTAAGCACATCCTGGCAATAATAAACACAAGTGAAAAAAAGAGTATGCCTACACTAACTGAAATAAAGACAAACGGTAACTTTCAAGCATGTAGCAAATCTTTGCTTCTTCTAAAACATAGCAAACTACTGAGAAGTTTCAGTAAAATCTTAAGTATCAGGTATTTCTTATCTTTACAAGCCTTTCATCTCTATTGCTGGTTCCTGGTGATACTTACACTTCAGAAATATTCATACAAAACTTAAAATCTAGATATAACCTTAATAAACAGTGCTGCATTCCAACAAGTCCACAGCATTTCAAACTCCACCCAGCTCCTTTGTACAAGTCTCCCAAAGAACAACATTGTGGAGGTATTCAAATTTTATAATGTATGCAACTACCTCAAAATCTGTACCTGAAAGGATGAAATCAGCTGTGACCTGTTTCACAAAAAAAAGATTACCCATGTTAGGGTACAGGAGATCCTCACATACTCCAGTCAGAAATCTTCCTCATACAATTAAACAGACTTGTAACTCCTTAGATATATACATGAAACAAAGCTTAAACAGATTATTAAGCAAACTAAAAGGAGTTTCCAGCATGGCAGTCATGGTTTTGTTCACATTACAAGGATCACTTCCTATTTATGCAGGCACTGATGCATAAACCTGAGAGAGGGGAGAATCACAGGGAAAGAGAGAAACCAAAGAAAAATTATAATCAGAATGATAGCTTTAATTTACTAACATCTTGTTTATCACTGTGAAGCTTAAAAAGAATAAATCATAACTTATCATATTCCCCCTCTGTTCTTCCATGATACAAACAGAAAAACATATATAAACTGTATAAAAGATGCTCTACTATCTGCATCTTGTGTCTGGGAGTGAGGCATAAAGGCACTCTTTCATCTTCATACATTTCTTATCACATTTTGACCCTTTACACGCTCTCCCCATTGCTGGTCAGCAAGAGGGAAGAAAGCTCTCATTTTTCTTTGAGATTACATAGTAAGCTTTTTGCAAGGAAAAAACTTGGCAATGGTCATCTGGAGGCCCTCAAGAAGGGCTGTGAGGTTCCATCACACTTCCCTCACTAAGTCCTGATTTTCTAACTCTGTCTATTTCTGCTGAGCACAACTCAACACATTAACACTCTTGTGAATAACTAGGGGAAAAAAAAGCCAGTTAGGACAAGAAGATCCCTTAAAGTAGAAATGTGGTACATATGGAGAGTTTTCAGCCACTTTGTACAAAATGATACAAATAAAATCTGGCAAATAAATCCTACTTTGCTAAGCCTCATTTATTTTGCTTTACTTCTGTGTTTCTTAATCTCTCTGCTTTTCCATGACCATTTATCTGCCTTTTTCTGATCACAGACTATTCTTGATCCAAGCCTCAGAGTTTCAGATTCTATCATCAATATTAACACTAGGGGAAAACTTGAGAAAATGTGATTATATTTACTAAGTACTAGGATCCTAATTCTGGAAAACACTTCAGCATGTGCTTTACTCTAGGAGCATTCCTGTTCCAGAAGGCACTGAAATTAAACACATGCCAAAATGCCTTCTGTTACTGGTGGCTGTCAAATGGAACACAGATTTTAAAGCCTTAAAAGGTTTAAAAGACCCAAAGAGTATGTGCATTCATACATGATATTTTGTCACCTGTCTTTACAAACTTTAAAAAATGTGAGAACTCATACATTTAAGGTAATCATTTCCTAAAATAGCAATTATTATCAAGGAAAAATTAAGTGCACATAACACAGAAGTAGCACATGGGTGTTTTGGTTGCTGTTTTGCCATTAATGTTATCCCTACGAAACCCACATACCATTACCATTGTCCACTCCATTGAGCTTTCTCTTTTGCTTAAGAGAAGACCATGCTTTTCTTCTGTCTAGACAAGTTTGTGGCTTTTCTGCTGTGATTCCATAATGGTGTCCACTCAACCAGTGGGTGCAACACAGTGCACAGATCTCCTGTCATACCAGTACAAAAAGCCACACGCACTGTAGGAGCTATATATGTCCTGCATTCATGTAAATGAGGTCTCTTCACACACTTCTCTAGTAACAGAGTTTGGGGCATCGTGACACTGATGTAAATCAACCTATCCAGCTGGGAGGATGTGGTGCTCCTATTTTTTGGACATTGAGAGGCACAGACACATGCTTTGGCAAAGCCGTGCACGGAAACTGATACTGCCACACATGCAGCAGCACCCCAGAACTAAGCCTCAGTTGAGCTGCTGATGAAGAAGGACTACACAACAGCTAGCCTGAGCTTCAGACATTTTTTTCCCTACTTTACAAAAGTTGACAGCCAAAAACAGCAGACAAGGCTTCAGAGTGGTGATTATTTGAATAGATTACAAATGTCACTCTTTGCAAAAACACAGGCAACATGATTGCTGTTTGCTTCAGCACTGTATCAGAAACAGACTCAATAAATGGGATGTTTAAAAAAATCCAAACATTTATGAATCGTTTGAACCTACTGCACTCTGTCTTTGTTTACTGCTGCTCTAGGAAGCTCTTCTTAAAATAACGTGTTAAATCTCAGAGGGATTATCCTGAAATGAAATTTTTAATAACGGCAAAATAAACTCATCCTTCACAGTGCTGTGTCTCATGACTTAGTGTTAACTCTCACCTATCCTCCCCACTGTACCTCTGTATCTACTAGCAAAATTTTATTATCTCCTACTCCAATTTCAGGTATCTGAAGGAAAATTATGCTTTATACATTGCATCATGTTCTTCTGAAAAAGAGAAATTAAATGCCTAAATAATTCTGTGGATTTAAAAATCTTATAATGTCTCACAGCTCTAGGAGGCTAAGGAAAACTCCAGAAGGAAAGACTGAAGGAGTAAGGATTGCACTACCACAAGAAGAGAAGGCTGAGGATGACATCCCTATCTTGAAGTAGATAATGGCCCAGTAAATAAAGGAAGGAAATAATGCATTTTCTGTGCCCACTATGCATAAAACACCAGTGGGAGGTTATAACTAAGACATTGGGGAGGGAAAAAAACCCTCACCTTTAGCGCAAAAGTAAAATGCCTGGAGAGGTTAGAGAGTCCCTGTTGCTCAAGATCTTAAGAACAGACTCGACAAACATCTGTCAGGAATGACACAGGCAAAGTTGATCTTGCCCTCAGGCAAAGAAGTAGATTACATGATCCCACAAGGTGCTTTCCTTCCCTATTTTTCTCCATGTCTGTAATGCACATCTCTTCTAGGAGATGGTACACTTCAAAAGCTTCCTCATTTGTTTGTGGGTGTTTTGCATTTTCAGCCTTTCAGACAAAACCCAGCAGGAACCAGTGGCTAAAAGCAGAAATAAAGAGAACTAGGTCTTCCCAATGTCCTAACTGCAAGGGTAATTAAACATTCAAACAGTTCAGTAGGGTGTCAGTGAAACTGATGGAACCAAGATTACTTGGATGTTTAAAAAAAAAAAAAGGTTAAATATCTTCCAAGGGGTCTGCTTTAAGCCAGTCAGAGAAATTCTGTAGCATGTATATTCAAGAGGACAAGCTGAATTATCATAATGATCCCTCCTTCATTGAACATTTGAGTCTCTGAACTGGAACTCCCTTTTCACAGCAAGAAACCTTTCTTATATATATGTATACATCCACCTTTTGGTTCTAACAGACACAAACAAAAATTAGGTTTTGTTATATTAAAGAAATGCTTTCCAGCAAGAACATGGAATCAATTTTTAACAAAACTTCTGTCCTGAGACACGTCCAATTTGATTTTTCTATTTCTGCAGCAGGTAATATAAATTCAAAGTCTCCTGTTCTCTTAGAGAGCAAGAGATAACTATTAAACAGAGTCACCGAGTCTGTACACTGTTCTTTTCCAAAAAGGTGTGGAGGGTAATTAGCACTACATCTTATTCTTGAATCACAACTGCTACTTAACAACCAACCAACTCCTCAAGAAAACCCCAAAACCAAACAAAAACTAAACAATAAATAAGTTTTAGTCAAATTTAAAACTTTTATCCTTCACTCCAAGGAAACAATGTTTAAGCAGAATTACGTATGCACACAGAAGAGCAGAGTGGTAATGTCACAAACACTAAGTGCATACGCATTATATCCACAGCCAAATGAATTCTTTAGCTTTGGTCACTTATAAAATGGATGGCATTTTAGAAAGTACATTTGAGAATCACCTCATGAGCTACTAGGCATCATTCCTAAGATATACTTCCACAAATACTTTAAATACTTACTAGTATACAGTGTCCCCTAAAAATATGTCTTGGATCTGTTTCTGAAGGTGTCTGATTCCCAGCTCTCAATCTATTTTTATGCTGCAGATGCTGTATCATATTTTTTTTTTTGCAATGAAACTGAAGAGTGGTGCTCAGAATATAATTTGAATTAATAAAAATTAAAAATAGTTATGTCATTCTAGTAACAGGGAAGTGTTCCACCTTACAAAAAGAAAACATTATACTAAAGCAACAAGGTGAGAGAAACAAGAGGCCTATGGAATACAGAAAGTGACAAAACACAGGATAGAAACTGTAGTAGTACAACAGTCTTACAGAAGCTATACAATAACTGCAGGTATTAAAACCCCAAAATATAAATACTATTTAGGGACATCCAAAAAATCCAGAAACAGGGGGATGCTGCTTGTTTGTACACAAAACAGAAGATACAAATTCTTAAGAAAGCCAAAATCTCAATAAAGTTTTTTCTACAGAGCCTGAACCATACTTGAGAAGGCCTACTCCTCGGTATCTTAAATAATTGATATTTTGTTATCCATTTGTGATAACTCATTAGTACTAAGTGGGTTTTATATGTCTGGTACCTGAAGCTGCCTATTTAGAAGAAGCAGAGCATGCTTTCCCTGTTTGACCTCTGGTCCAATGAATGCTACTTTCAGAAGTATCAGGAAAATGGAGGAGTGGTCAGATTATTTGCTGTGTCAGAAAAGAAGAAATGCTTAGAAACAAACACAAAATGAATAAAACAAGGAAAGATGGGTTTAAATAATTATGTAGTCTGGCTCTGACTCAGAACTACTTTTAAGTATTTCAGGTACTTGGATTTTAACTTCTGGAACTCAGTGGAGGAAAATCTCTACGATGAATTCAACTGACAAATTGAAAACAGAAAACATCACCCCATCTCTCCAGAAGATTCAGTAAGAACCAACTCATAATAATGCAAAGGATAAATTAGCAGTCAGAAACCTTCCATCAAGAGTACTCTGACCTCGAGATGACTGCAGAACAGCACATAAAAAGTACATTTAACAGACACTTCAGCAAGACAATGCCTCCTGTGGACAAGTACAAGAAATAAACACAGAGCCACCACACGAGTTAACATGTACAGCAACAATTTCAAGCACACAGAAGACCATACACTGCCCAACATTGTTCTAGGTACTCCTCAGAAACCCACCAGCTCCAGAGGACTAACAAAGAGATACTCAAGATATTTTCTCTCATAGGAACAAAGCATATTTCTCCAAAAACCTTAAGAGTTTCACTTTCTTGCCCTTATGGAATACAGGTAACTGTGTATCATCACCTACACATGAGACTACAGGCCAACTTTCTCCCCATTTCTCCCATGATTAAAGATAACAAAGATACTAAACTCTACTTATGTCCATCTGAAAAGGAATTTAACAAACACATCATATGGAGAACTATGGCCAGACAAAAACAGGGAACCAATATTTGCAGATCTTTATCTTAGAGAAAAATAAGACTAGAATAGCAGGCAGGTTTTAGAGTTCCTTTGCTTATTTCAGTGGAAAGACTTACTGACTACCCAGCAACTTACAGACTCTTTTTACAGACCTTCTTATTAAAAACAAAAGAAAAGCATTGTCATTTTTGTCTCTCTCCCTCCTCCCCACCATTAAAGAAACCATAAATAGATAAAAACCTCAAGCAAACAAACAAAAAAACCACCACAACAAAACCCAAACCAAACACACAGAAAAACAAAACAGAAAACCCTGGAAAAACACAAAAGACAACAAGACAACAACTGGTATGAAATACCCACTGACATTTTTAGGTCAACACAATTTCATAGCCTCTGTATGATATTTTGATACAACAAAAATAGTCAATCACTTCAATCGTTAGAGATACAAGGCAGGCAGGCTTTTCCAGCACAGCCAGCTCTGATGTGCTCAGTGCAATACAAAATGTAAGGGTATTTAGTTCCCAGGATCTTTTTCAACAGTAGATGCTATCGTACCATTGGAAATGACAAATCCCACTCGCTGCATAAACATGTCAGGCATGATTTGAAAAGTCTGCAGGTCTACAGAGCCTTCCTCCCCTCCCTTCGCTACCAGCGTGCCTCTGAAATCAAAAAGTAACTCATTTCAGACATAATATGCAAAAAAAAGGGAAAAATATATCCCTGTAGTCATCATGAAGAGCTGCCATCATAAAGCTGATTACAGTGACAATTAGACCAAATATGGAACATTACAAGGCATAATATCACAAGCTTTCTAAGTCAGTTGGCAACATAAAACCAAATGCCACTCCGAAATCAGATTTCAAGTGTTAGCATCCCCGAAACACGTATTAAGTTTTCTCCTGGATTGAAAATTTCTCTTAAAGACACAGTAAACAGTGCAGTGCATTGAGGCATGGAGTCAGAGCTGTCAGACATCTCTCCTTATGTGTTTTGGGGTTGTTTTTTAAACAGTAACTCTCAAAAATCTACTGCAGATGAAAGTTATATGAACTACCTTCTTTCCAAATCTGTGCTTCTCTATTGGGAACTTACTCAGCACACTTGGCTTACAGTACAGGATGTATATACTGGGCTTAATTGTGCCTAACAATCGCCTTGGCCAGTGGAAGGCACTTTCAGATGGGAAATGTGTATGAACATCTGTTACATTTCCCTATGCCTGATTTTAACTGTTTCTTCACGGAAGAAGGCATAAACCCCAAAGCATTCATTCCTGCAGTAAAAAGACTCTGTACTCACTTCAGTCGACCCAGCACAGTACCTCAGTTAAAAGAGTACTCTGATAATCCCACAAATTATTTATTTCCTATAACAGAGCAGTGTTCAAAAGGCTTCAGTATGTTTTAACAACTCACATCTGCAAAATAAGTCACCCCAGGAGCCAAAGACAGTCTTTTCCCCAGTGCACATTGACCAATGCTATAATGAAACCGATCCCTTTATTTCTTTTCTTACAGAATGATTAAGTTTCAAAAATTTCTTTGAATCCTTGATTTGAGGTAACTTCTACAAGTATTTAGAAGTAAATCCTTACACACAACCCTTTCCATCACTTTACCCTTAAGATACTGAATGAATAAACAAGCATGGAACTGCAGAGAGCCATTTCTACAACTGCAGATTTTTGAAATGAACAACAAATGCCAGAACTGATTTGATAGGGGAAAGTCAAGGAGAAAGAACAATTTGCCAAAGACTGGCTGGTCTTGTAAGAACTGAGCCTAATCCCAGCTGCTGTGTTCCTGTTAACCTTAAGATCCTCCTCTGTTACTCCATCTAACTAATAGTAACTGCTAGATCCTCCTCATTGTATCTAGGTAGTAAACAGTGAGATGGATACTTCTGTCCTAAATGGAAAGAGGAGACAAAGAAACCACGGACTTCAGATTTTTAATTTCATGAGCTGGTCACAGTTTCATGTTCTCTTTAGTCTGGTTTTAGACATCAGGTCAAAAAGACAAAAAAATACGGGTACAGTTTTGCATCTAGACACGAGGTGTTAAAAAAGTAATAATCAGAAGTGTCATTTATTCCAGTGTTCCAGAAAGGGAGTGCTCCAATTACACTTAGTTTCCCTCAGTGAAAGGAAAGCTTGTGCTGTCTTTCCCACATTCATCTCAGCACAGCCTCTTGCATGACTGGTCACAACAGAACACACCAGATTGTTCATTCACCTTGTTCTACCTCAGGACAAGCTAGAGAAGATTGCTACAGTTCAGAAAGTGGCATTCACTGGAATGGAGATCAAACAGGGAAAGCATGCTCTGTAGCTTCTACCTGAATAGGCAGCTTCAGGTACCAGACACATAAAAACCACTTAGTACTAATGAGTTATCATAAATGGATAACAAAATATCAATTATTTAAGACACCAAGGAGTAGGTCTTCTCAAGTATGGTTTAGGCTCTGTAGCAAAAGAACTTCGTTGAGATTCTGACTTTAAGAATTTGTATCTTTGTTTTGTATACAAACAAGCAGCATCCCCCAGTTTCTGGATTTTTGGGTGTCTCTAAATAGCAGTTATGTTTTGGAGGTTTTAATACCTGAAGTTAAAATATTTTCATTCTAGCAGGGCATTCAAATACAGATGTAGAGGTTTACTTTCTCTCTGTACCTCAAATGTTACAAAGATAAAATTTCTTTTGAAACCCAAAAATATTCAAGTAATGGATTTCAGAACAATCCCAAATCAAAGAGAAAAAGAACCTAGCAACTGTGAGCTTATTAAAATAAAAATAAGCATTTCTGTACTTCTCAAATACTAAAAATTTATCTCTAAAATCAACCAAACCAAAACACTAAAAGGGTGGTCAAGCACCAAACCCACTCTCTAAAAAATAAAATGAAGTCCTGTATATATAGAATACATCTCCAACACTTAAGAGAATAAGGAACCATTTTGCATAGGATGGCATAAGCCTTCAAACTTTTCCAGATAACTGAAGCAGGCCCCACCTCAAGCACTCGGTTTAGTACCCAACTGAGCTACATTTACAGAGAAAAGGTCTCTCAAAGAGTAAGGAAGGACTTCTCAGGTTTACTAGTTCACTAAAAGTCAGCACTACACCCAGTAAGGATAGAAAGAATGATTCATTCTGTATTATCATGTCCAGCATTATTCAAAGGAAGGAATTCCTGCAGGAAGACCTGCTTTCCATCACCTCTAGTCACCTTTTATTTCTCAACTAAATATCGTCTTGCTTGCTTTTGACCAATTCTGGGGTTATATCTGTTAAAAAGCCTGACACTGGGGTTTTCTTTTACCTTGTTCTTATCACTCTTTGGCATTCTCATCCATGTTCAGGTTCTGATTTAATATAACTCCAAGATTTTCTCTAGGATGGAAGACAAGTAAAATGCTTTGAAATGCCCTTTTTCCCCCCCGCCTCTTTCTTGCTCTCAAGTGTCAACATGATTTGTTCTCAAACTGTTTGAAATATTACATATATTTTGCTTATCTATAGATCCATTGCCAGTAAAAATGAAGGCAGTTGATGCATAGCTGCACAGAAATGATGTATTTGCATTTTGGCAGACGCTCTCTTACCTGGATTAGAAGTTTTGCTGTTTATGTGTCTAAGATGGCTGGAAATGCAATATATAAACAATGTACCATAAAAATGTACTTCTAGTTCTAGAAGACAAAAAAGGGCAATGGTGATAATTTCCCCAGATTTTTAATCTCTCAGTATTAATATAACAAATAATCAATAATAAAGCAGCACAGTTCAGTTCACTGCTTTGGGTATCTTTAGCTTTATGCTAATAAGACTTTTTTAGAAGGATACTTTCCAAAAAAGTCTGAATAAAATTTCCTTGAAATGCACAGCTTGTTGTATTGTATTCAAAGGCCTCAGACAAAATCTTTAAAGGCAAAATATGACTCTTGAATACACAGGCAAGAGACTTTCAGTTTCTTCTCAGCTTGATCAGCAATAAAATAACAGCTAGATGAGAATAACAGAGACATTCTTTACCGATTTAATAAAAACATCAGAATTTAAGAGGATCAAGGCATGCTTCAAGCTATCATCTAGTTCATGTACCCCTAGTCACTACAGTTAGAGAAGGAAGCAGAGCATCAGAATTTACCCTAACCCACAATAATCTGAATCTCATGAAACCGAATATTTACCTGGATCAAATTCCTATTCTCTTTTAACAGTGCATATGACCTGTCACCACACCAAAACCCCTCCAAATTATCAGTGAACTCTTCTCAGGTTCATAAACTCAAAACAGCAGTGATACCTAGCTGGCAAAGACTTAGCCTGGGGTGAGTCACTCTTGCCTCGTAATAGAGCAGTTCAAATGCAATCTCCAGTTACTTCAGCTGAAAATATTTACAGTTTAAATTATGATGTTCTTAGGATATATTTCTCCACAACCTGATCTACTGAAATAGACTTTTCATCTGTTTTATAACACCTTTTTAAAACAAGGTCTGAGAAAACAGTCATCTGCAGTCCTTAGTTTAAAAAAAAGCAAGCAAACAGAACAGGTAAATCAAAAGATGTATTTTAACTGGGTTTCTAACTGTAGAAACTCAAGAAACTGAACTTGAGGGTGAATAGATAAAATTACTCAAGCCAACTCCATAAAGATTATTGTTCTATATTTAGATCTACAAGCATATTTTGATATCAGTTGTGTATCACTCTACTGAAAGCAAAAGAACTTCAAAGTTGTATCTCCTGACACAATCTGACCATCAGAATTTTTATTACTGACAATTATGCATGAGTCAGAGGAAAAAAAAGGAATCGGCTGAAATTCTAGATCCTTGGAAACAGCCTTATCTGCTTACTGGCTTTTAGATAGGGAAGCCAAATTAAATAATCTGCTTTTGCAGAGAATCCAAATGTTAAGTTTTGCCTTATTAAGAGGATGAACAAATAAATAGAACCTGCCCTGGTAAAAGTTACGCTATCTATAGAAGTTATTTTGTTCAAGCAAGCTCGAATATCCTTTTTATTCCTCTGCAGAATCTGTAGCCATGAAGGCTCAGATCTACCCACTTTCTTGCCATACTAAAAGACTCCATTGAAGTGTATCATCCAACACACGAACTAGTGACCATAATTCTAGACCATAATGTCTCAAATTCACTAATATTGATATCACATGCAGAAGTGAGACAGGAAAAAAGTCTGTGTCCGTTAGGCGTCAGATGAAACCTTTTGCTTTTTTGCTGAGCTCAGAAAGAATCTCTGACTTTAACATAACATTGACTGAGCTGACAAAATAAAAGATAGTGTAGTATTGCCTGACTCATTCAAATTATATTACCCATTGATTTCTGAAATAAAGGCTAGTGAGACAAAATTATGCAGATGAAAGGAGAGGATAACCTCCTGTTCCATGGTTGAACTAAAACTAGGTTCGCTGACCAAGTAATTTTATGATATCTACACTTATTAGAAAGAAATAAAAGTGGGTTAGAATATACACACTTACAGTAAGCAATAACAAAATACTTTCAAACTGCCTGTAGCCTCCTGAGCAAATGACAGGTTTCACAGAGAGTGCATGTTGGGTACATTGCTTAATGCACATATCAAAAAACCATAAAATGTGAATTTGTGTTTCCTGATGATGTTTAAAGATTCATAATTGATTTTTTTTGTAAACAAAGTAGTACAGACCACATCCATTATTGTCATCACCACCTCCCATCTCCTATTAAAAAGCACTTTTTATCCAGAAAGGAGAAAAACTTCACAATTCCTAGACTGAGATAAGAAATTTTTACATAGACTCTCTCCAAACCAGAACAAAATATGCACTCAGCTGAAAAGTGAGTGCAGCAGTAACACGTTAGTCCTCCAGTCACAAAGCTCTGGGTGTACAGAACTAGTCATAGGAGACCCTTATCACTTGCAAAGACTGAACAACACAATCAAGCCAGAATAAATATGCATCTAAGGTAAATCATCTACTTACTGCATTTCAAACAGGCAATTCAGCCAATGTAAACAGAAATTATGCACTGCATTCCACTAGATCGTAATCTAAAAACAACCAAAACAACTATACATCACTTCAGGCAACAGGGGAGAATTGAAACCTCCCATCATTGCTATTTCAAATGCATTATTCAAATAAAAACTACTAAATTACAAAAGCCTTTTTCATGGAAGGTAACCCAACGCATCCACAACATTTTTCAGAAGAGGACTGCCAGAAAGTAAGTGATTCTGCAGGTAGCCAAACACCCAAGCATCTGCAAGTATTCCGAGTGCATTCACTGCTAGCACATCCCAGTCCAGCTCTGAAACATGGACTTTACAGACCAGTGAGGATGGAACTGTGAATAAGTCTACACCATTTTTCACAGCATATTCTAGGCAATTCTCTCACTTAGCCCTAAAATAAAATGGAACTGTCTCTAGATCACCACTTTTCCAGCTGTCAGTCAACCACGCTAGTTAACTAGTTTTGGAAAGTCAGATGCACAGACATAATCAACATATCTGCAACGATTTAAGCTTAAGAGTTATGTACCGAAAAGTACAGTAGTTCCTAGTTTATTAAAATAGTTAATCAACAGCCATCCATTTCCAACTTTTCTTCTACCTCACTTTGCCACCACACAAAGAACTAAGCAAAGAACAGCAGCACAGGTTTTATCTCAGCTGGATCAAGTTTTAAAAATGATCATAAACCTAAACCCTCAGGACTCTTAAAGCTTTTCTGGTCACTACGTTAAAACAAAAGCATACTTTTAAACATACTGACCATAATTCAGAAAAAACCCCATCTTTTTAATCCTTAAAATGAAGTAGCACACTTAATGTTAAATAAAACTGTCTCTCTATTCAGTATACTGCAGTAGTTTTGTGAAAAGTCTAAGGAATTTCAACTTCAATAATTTTTGTAATACATATGAACTTTCTCTGACAGATTGAAATTGAGCCACCTAAACCAGCCATGTAATAAATAATTTAGCATTCATCATCAAAATGTCATATATTGCACTTTTCAAAAAAAATATGTTATCACACTCCTGACTGCAAATATCCAGAGCAATTGCCAAGATTTTATATACCTGACACACACAAAGGTAAGAAAGATGGAGATGCATAACTTAATTATTGGGCAAAACATACTATTCTTCCATGAGTTGTGAAATAGGTCTTTTGCACTTTGCAATTTTAATGATAAATAGAGCTTTGTTTCACTTGTTTATTCTGAGGACGTGTGATGGTACAGTAGGGCAATGGCCCCACAGCCTGGCCCACGCAGATGGACCTTTTCCATGGGACATCCTACTGACTTCACTGCTTATCTGAGCATCAGGGTTCCCTCACAGGAACCAAACAATGGACCTTTGCAGAGAGACTTTTCTCACGTGACACCCTACTGACTTATCTGCTTCTCTGGACTTAAGGGTTTCCCCATGGGAATCAAATGACAAAACTGGGATATGAACCAAGGACAACAGAAGTCTTTTACTGGATTGCCACTTAATCCTCTATGGCATTTTTCTTCTCTCACCTGTCAGGAGAAACAGCAGGATAGTTTTGACACTACAGTTTTGCCTTGCTGTCCCTGGCACAGGCAGCTGCTAAATTACAGTACCTGCTCTGGTCCTCGTGGCAGTGTGATTGTGACAGCCTGTGAAGCCACCAACACATCCTTTGTGCCAAGTCAGAAAACATCTCTCCACCTACATGAAGCATCATGCTATTTAAGCATCATTTGTACTTTCATGTGATTTTTTTTTCCCCTCCTACAGTTTCACTCAGGATGAAGAGAGAGGAAAATATATTTCATTTTTCTCATTAAAAAAATGTGCAAGAAGTCATAGGCAATAATAATACCACCTTTCTAGTAAGTTTTTTTAAGATATATTTATTTATTGGAACATAAAACCAACTTTGCAAGCATATTGAACTTTATTTGATATATTTTGACATATCTGTAACTCTGGAAAGCTACCTCCTCTCTCTCTCCAGGAGCTTAGTGTTCCATTTTTCATCATCTCTCTCAAACACATGATCTCAGTAAAAGGAATGCAAATCTTCTTAATAGAAGAATACATGCATTTGGGAAAATAAATATGGCTGTAGATAAAGTGTTTCCAGGGATGTATCCACAGTACCTGCCCTCTTTTGTCTGTCCTGTTTCACACATTCCAGTATTCTGTAACAAGAGTGTGACAGAAGCAAGCAGAGAAAGCAGGACAGAGTTTACTGATGAATTTAGGAGAGGCTGGAAAAGGCTGGACTTACACAGCATAAATTAAAATAATATACAGCACTTGAGGGTGCAGAACCCCTGAATACTAAAAGTGCTCCACAGAAATCTGAGCTCTTGCTCAACACTGCAACATAAAACATGAAAAAAAAACCCCAAAACCAACAACAAAAACACAGTCCCCTAAATCTCTGCACAATACACTTCCTATATGCAGCCTTGGTGTAAATCCAATTTATGAAATCATGGGGAATCCCTAATCACAAAAACATCGACTTTCTGTAGAAATCCACACAAATAAATTGCAATCTTATAAGCCTCTGAAAATGTTAAAACAGCCTTGTATTCAAAACACTTCAGGGTTGTGGCTCTCAACCTGCAACCCAGTAAAAACATTTGCATAATCAGTTTATCAAGGCATTTTTGAAAACAATTTCCATTAAACCTATGAACATGATGAAATTACTACTTAGAAGAGGATGATATAAATATGCCTATCAAGTGTCCTTTGCATTAATTATTTTGGATACTTTACTTGGGTTTACCCTAACAGACAGACAATAAGCACTCTAGTATCATAAGCTGCAGCAGATACTGCAAATGCAGATATAAACTCGGGGTGAGAAAGTGGTAACCTGTTTAATGTTCTAGTTCACCTGCTAAGACAAGAACTCAAACATTTGTTTCGAAAATGCAAGTTTCAGGTACAATATCAGGGAGGAAGAGAGACTAGAGAAGTATCCATATGAAGAACACTTTTCAACCATACCTGTAAACATATCTATTTTTCTGTAGAGCTGTTCTTAATTGCTTGACTATTTTAGACCTGTGCTAAAGCAGTAGCATAGGTCTGTACATATCTTTCTAAGAAAAGAAAGAAAAGAAAAAAGACTGAAATAAAGCATCCCGAATTTTCAAAGGGCCCTTTCTTCTAATCTATCTGCTTGGATAATGCATCCAGAGTGGCATTTTGTAATGACAGCAACTTTCCAACAAATCAATAGTTATTTAATTCCCAACAAGCTCTCGAGTCCATTAAACCTGATTACATTCACCCATTTCAGTTGGGTGCAGTTATTTTTCCTACACCGGCACTTAATCTATAACAGGAACTTATGAGAACTTTCAAAAGCAATTTCAACATCAATCAGCATAGAGTGAAAGGCACGATTTGCTTGTAATTATTTATTGGACAGGATGGCACAGGGTCTGACTGAGCTCTGGTGTCCGACCTTCACCCCAAATTCTAATGGATATGAAGGGCCTGCTCGGCATGTTCAACTCTGTTACCCTGTCTCACTCCATAAAAGAATGGCATCAGTTTGCACGTCCCAGAAGACAGAGTTTTTTCAATCCCTGATAATGGCCACTGTGCAATGCTATATTTCTATTCTAGATGTATGTGTCTGATATGGAGCCTGAAGTGAAGAACACAACTCACAGTCTTTGATTACTGCACAGACCTATATGGGAAAAACCTGTTTCATGCAGTGATTGCCTCTCCACACCAGCTAACCGTTGCAGTAAAGGAGCATAATGAAAATTTGCCTCTCCTTCACAGTTAATTTGACTGATCACCAGCATGCCACAGAAATGCCATAATATATGTCCATGGCTCTCGACCCTGTTAACGCAAAATACCTAACTACTGCCATTTATAGGGTATGCTGCGGGTTTTCTTAATGTTTTTCAATGCTTGGAAACATTATTTGAATTCTTAGTGTCTTCTAATACTGGAAACGGAATACTTCTTACTTAATTAGCATCTGTATGATCTATTAAAAAAACCCTACCTCTAACAGCAGAAAATTCAGTAGTACCACTTTCTTATATAAATAAAACAAAAATCAAAACAAGAGAACACACTACCACCACCCCCTAAATTAGTAATTGCCAGTTAACTTCTAAAATACAGAACTCTTGCCCTGAAGCAAGATCTTACACTTTCAGGGTTCAAAAGAATTAACATGATGTGCATAAATATTCTGTGAAGATGATATATTTCCACACAGACAAAAACACAAATCCTTTTTCATTCAGTGTGACGCGTAACATATGAATTAATGCATATTTAACTCTATTCATATTTGCTGTGCTAAAACACTTAACCTAAACACATCATGGTAAGTTACTTTGTCTTATGACCTGCCGTGGGAATGCTGACTCCCTCAGAAACCTGGAATGGATAGCAAATCCTCTGCCCTGTGGTCAACCTCGTGAAGCAAAGGCATGAATGTTAAACAGCAGACAAATCAATACAAGCAAATATAGCTCAACTACACCATTTATTCAGCCATGAGAGATGTCAATACTCAGATTAGGGTGATCCATCTTTTTGATTTCCTACTGTCTTCTCACTGACTACATGAGAGCTTTTGCCTGTATTAAAAGTGTTTGCTTTCTCAACCATAAAAATTCCAATTATTACTCTAAGTGCACTAGAGTTAAGTTGCTCGTTGGAAGTGGCCTTGCATTACCTGAACAAGTCCAGCGAAGTATGGTGCTGCCGGCAGAATCATTGGCACTCCATAGGGATGTAGCAAAACTCCTTGAGACGACAACATGGTTTAAGTGATAGTATTACTCCCACTAAAGCTAAACACATCAATTGAAAGTTAGGGGAAAATCTATATACCAACTTCTTCCAAACTCAGAGCTAGAACCAAATAACTTCTGTCAGGGGCAAAGCCCACATCAGCTGTAAAAAAAAGAAAAAAATTGACGTCAGCAACTCTTAATGTTATAATTTTCTTCAGAGACAACAGATAGAGACAACAGCTGCAAACCTAACTCTACCAAAAAAGGAAGGTGCTATTTTGGGACCAGCTTAGGTAACATGACTAGCCAACTACTCTTTATCAGTTCAGATTTTTAAGTACTATGCACTTACAGATCAAATTCTGTACAGATCTACCGGTCAGTATTAATTTTCCTATCAGTTCTAGCATGAACAACAGTTACTATTAGAAGCCATTTAAAAAATAATCAAGTTTGTCACAATTGCATAAATAAATGTTTCCCTGTATTTATAAGCTGTTAAACAACATTCATGAGAATTTAAACTTAAGCCTGTTACACTGAATACATTCTCTTTTGAGTCATTGTATTTGTCTTGCTTATTTTGAATATTTGAGCTAATGCAAGCTAACGACTTCTATTAGCGTAAATTATATTTTAATGGCTTTTCTAACCTTTCATATCTATGTTGTTACATTGATCATAGCTTTTTTAAAAGGAAATTTGACCTTTAGAGTATTTCATATCTGTTCTCCTGTTAAACTTACACTCAAAGTAAGAGACAAAAGAGCAAGATTTAGGCTGTTTTGCCTCCTAAACAAAATGGATTTGTTTTTTAATGTACTACTTGCAAGCCATTATCTTCCACAGCTAATCATTCTTAGTTTAAACAAACTTAGTCATTAACACCTGTTTCATGTGCAACGGATTTTCTATTGCAGATATGATTAATGAAAAGAATAGCAATTGAGCAAGATCTTTTTAATTCAATAAAGGATGAGATAAGTGCTTAAAATTTCATGTTACAAGAAAAAAAAAATAAAATAATTGTCTCCTATAGCCTCTGAATAAGCAGGGTGCTTCACATTACTAATTTCAGCTACTTGATTTTGTTGCATAATTACTTTTCCGGATAACTAATTGCAGACAAGATTTGATGTGATACTCAATTATTTAATGTCACATTTTGACCATCGAGAAAGGTTTTCAGTAATTGATTCTCATGTATCAAGGCAGCCGTGTTGCATGAGTTAGAAATCTACCTTAGCAGCTGCATGTTGGCCCTCATTACTATCAGCCTTACAGCACTTCTAACTTTAGATGCTGAATTGTGACCCTCAGTGATGCTCCTCTGACAGCCTGCCAATGAGGACAGCAATTGTCACACCATGAAGTGATGTTTACCTAGTTCCATCTCCTGTTACAGAATTGCTTCACTTCCCTACTGGGGACAACGGTGTTCACACTGGTTATCTGACTATGCTTGGCTATTAATCATATTTCTTGCTTTTCTTCTTATTAAGGTACAGAACTCTGCAGTTTAATTATTAAGCACACAGTGGGCTGATGCTTCATGGGGTTTGCCAAAAGATTTTCATAAATTCCAATACAAAATCGGTTACTAACTCTCATGCAGAAATATATAAGCAAAAAGAAAGTGAGTTGCCATTACAACTTGATTAAGAGTATTTAATTTAGAGGAGAACAAAGTAGTTCATTTTAACTATTACTTATTTCTTTGGTTTAACAGAATGAACTGCATTTGAACAGAAAGAAGGTTTCTTTCAACCAGGAATGGAGATTATAAAATGGGCTCTGTAAGCTTTACTCAAATGACTCCAAAGGGATAACTGATAGAAATAAGGATTGTTAAATTGCTCTGTAGAATACCTGGTTGTCTTTTTGTTTCAGAATCTATGTATTCGACAAGAGGTTAGAAAACCTAATGAGCAACATGATTTGTACAGGGAAGCATAGGCTCAAGGGAAGCTTTTCTGTGATCTGTTTTGGGACAGTTTTTACTTAACATTTTCATTAATTATTTTGGCACAAGGCAACATGCTGATGAAATTTCCTAATGACAAAGTTGGAAGGCACTGTTAAGAATAAAAAGGATAAGAATATTTTATAGAAAGAACTGGTCAACCTTAATGACTGCATTCATAGAAATAGGATTAAATTCAATAACACAAAACATAAGTTCATGCATCTGCTAACAGCAAGTTCTAAACTCGGGAGGGAAAAAAGCAGGACCTCACTGCATCTGTAAGGAATTTTTGTTGCTAGAATGATGCAAATTTGAAAAGGTAAATTATCAGCATTTCTTAATTTTATCTCTCAGTTATTTCTTAATTTCTTAGAAGTACTTCAATAGCATACAGTTCTTTTCATCCACATTAAAAAAACCCACAGTCGAATTTTTGTGTTGTTCTGTGGAATGGAGCAACTACGTTGTAGCAGGAACCTAAGGAATTTTGATTTGTTTATCCTAGCAAAACAATCTGTGAACAGGGAAGAAAACAGTAGGAGGAAGAGACTAAGCGAAGGACAATCCTGACACACTAAAGATCAAGGAAAAAAGTACTTATGAATAAATCTAGGCTGAAAAGGGTGTTTTGAGTTATTTTTTTAGAAGTATTTTTGTGTTGGCTAAGTGAGGATCTAGAACAGCCTTCTAAATCCACCATAACAAAAACGCTTATAAAAGAAAATTACAGAACAGTGGTAGTCTGAATTGAACAACTTACTGGAGTACCCTTTCAGTTCTTTGCAAGCAGTACAAACATTCAAGAGTAATGAAAATATCAAATGTCCAAAAAGCATTTATATTTACTACATAGCAGATTGTAATATACAAAAAGAAACTTTGAAAATAAACTGTAGTTACCTGTTTTAATGATAGGATGCTTTGCTTGCCTCACTATAACAACATGCTTCTAAATGTATAGCTGTATGGCACTCCAAATCCAAGCTCTGACTTTCTGGCTGGGCTCTTTGATGATGTCCCATGTGTGCACCAGCTACCTAAGTTCGCACAAACCTCTGTGAATCAAAACCACAGAAGTACAATACAGCTTTACTCGCATCTCCGCCCCGTGCCAAACTCTGAACTTATGCCAATGCAACTACATCAGCTTCACCAGTTTATACCAGCACATTTCTTCTCCCTCCCAGCCACACAAAAAGGATATTTGCCTTAAGTTTTACAGTTCACCATTAGTTAGCATTAATGGTCACTACAGTTCTGAAAGAAGATAGTGAATATGTGAAATTTAATCATAAAGACCACTGAGAACTCAGAGAATGAGCCAGAAGAGTACCAAATACACTAACAGTTCTGCTTCACTTTAGCAGGACCTCTAGCATGGTTAAGGTTAAGCATGGGCCTAGAAGTTTTTGCTAGGGCAAAGCCAGAATGGTCAGTACCGTATACATCAATCACCAGTCTGAAGTCACCAATGGTGTCAGTACTTACTGCCTACCTACTCAAGGATTCTTGCTCCCTGAAAAAAATAAAGTGGGTGGGTGGGTGGAAAAGGGGAGATCATCTATTATGAACAACTACACAGCTTTCACTTCCATTACCTTCTACAAAATGCTGTTGGAAAAAAATGACATCCTATGCATTTTCAGTATGTTAATGGAGGGTATATTTTCAGCTGTTTCCAAACCCAGGTGGTTTGGTGTTTTGTGGGGGTTTTTTTCCCCTTAAAAACTGCCAAGGATTTTCTGAAACTGAAAACCAATTAAAAAAAAAAGGCAAGAAACTCCAACAACTAGATAAAAACAGCTTTATCCATGTAGTTACATACATACCAGATGAAAATGGATTTATATAGAAAATACATATACATAAAATATCCAATAATTTCATTTCTGCAGAATTTTGCTAAAAGGCAGGTATTATTTACAAAAGGCTGGTTTTAAAGGTGAACAGGGTAAGTTATGCAAGCTAAGGTAGCAGTAGAAGGTCATAAAATACTTAAGTATTTCAGGTCCAGCAGCCTAGTGCCACAATCTTATGTTACAGCACAGAACTGAAGCTACTGACAGGAGTGGTCCAAGAGTGATTTCACTACAGATGTGCTAAAAACTCACTTGGAATGGGAAGAAAATGGAGACTGTTGAACAGTATGGTTGCATAAAAAAAATAAAGCCAGAAGTATGCCTAAGAACTGGGCTAAACATTCAGACAGAACAACAAAAATTAAAATGATGCAAGAATGGCCGAAGTTTTGATCCCACCTGCATATAATACCCAACTGGCACATTAGACAACGGCCAAAGCATTTCCCCAGGCAAACACAAATGCTACTTTTGCTGCGGTTCAAGATAAAAGGCTTTAACAACTTCCCTGGAAGCAACATTGCCTGGAAAAGGCAGATCCCTGCAATGCAGTCATCAGCCAATCAATGATGTATGCTCTAATAAGATCCTGACAGAAGTAATCTATTTAGACCATCTTTCTGCCAAAATTAATTCTTCTTAAGTCCTATATCTAGTTCAAAATACCACAAACAATGATTCTTCCAAATGCTGCACAGCACAAATGAACTTCAAATAATCTTTACTGCCTTCCAACATTGGCCTAACTTTCCCATCTCACAGATCATAAATAATTCAGGTACCACTTTGGCACCTTCTTCATAGCTTATGCTATGTCATATTTGATTCTTTAAAGCTCTTCAAGCCTCCCATTTCCCAGCCACCTTTCCCAGTCTCCAAATGCTCTCCATTTTCTCTTAAAAATTTCTTAGTGGTTTTCTGGTAAAAGAAAATCCAGAACTGAGAGGATCAAGTAGGTTCCTAGTCTCCCAACAGTTTCCATCATCCACAGCAACTTTAGATTATTGTCCCTAAAAAAGTATTAGCAGCTCAGTACCATGCAGGCTCTGAAAAAGAAGGTGAGCTGCCATTGATTACCATTGCCTGAGCTAAGCAAACCCAAGCATGAAAATGATGTATTGGTAGATAGAAAAATCTGTCCTGTATATCTTCCCCTGCCCTCTCAACCACAACTGCTGCCACTTTTGTAATTACCACACTTGTAATCCAAAGACTATTTCCACTTTTCTGCAAAAGTTATTTGTGACCAAAATGCTCTTCAAGGGCACCAGAAGAGCTATCCAAGACTTGATGCCTGTCCTCAGCTGCTGAGTCTATTCCACTCTTCTAATTAAAGCTTGAAGTACTTGGAGGAGCTGGTCATGTGAAGTATCCCTTGATCAGCCAATTCCTATTACGCTTAACAGTAGAATCAAAGTACAACGTGGCTATTTTAGTGACTTTTAAAGTACAAAATACCATGTATGCAAAACAAAGATATTTACTAATCTCATACTTGATACAACTATTGGAGATGCTGCCTGAGTTTAATAAGCATCTCGGGTTATACTAGTGTGGAGGCCAAGGATAGAGAAACCATTTACAACAGGGAGTGCCCATCATTTCCAAGTATGTGGAATGCCGCACATTTGGTATTATCACATTTTAATTCCAGACTTCAAGTTTCTATCTGAAAGTTACACAAGCTCTTTGAAGCTACCTGCAGTTCAGGATGAACTTAGCTGATTCTTTCAATCAGAAACTAACAATGTTTCCACCCACAGAAGTTCAAGTTCCTAGCCCTTGTTTTAAAGTATATAATGGTGGCAAATTGAGAGATTTTTCAAAGATAAATAATTACAGTCCTGATGAGTACGAGAGCTTCAGACAATTGCCTCATGCAAAAAGTAAGAAAACATGCCTAGGAAACAATTTGCAGCCCTAGGAAAATCAAGGCATTCACATTAGAGGCCAATTGGTCTTACATTATTTAAAGTGCAATGTCTCAGCAAATGTTGGCCCCAGAGTACAAGGCAAATACTTTTTGTTTGGTTTGACTAATTCCACACTTTCTTTTTTGTTGTCAGGACTGTGCACTGATTCATCTGCTACTCTAGTGTCTCGCTGCCTAAAGAATGCATGTTCACTTTTTTTTTTGGAGTGCTCCCACAAGCAGCACTTTTCCTCTTTGCATTGCCCTACAATGCATCCTTTTACTACCTCAGCAACTATATAGTACTCATCATTACCTTCAAGGGCTTACTTCAGCCTATTCCTACACTGGCTACCACAGTGAAAACGTGAAAGATTAGTATCTTCCTCGTCCTGCCTCGAATATCACACTTTTTCAGCCAATAAAGCCTCCATTTGTCAGAATGCTGTACACAAATGTTGACTAGGGGATGAACTAACTGCTGAATAGCATGATGATCAAATATCTGTGTTCCTCTGCAAGTCAGCTGTACATTTGTAACACCCTGACTGTAAATTCCTTTTGAAGGGAACTGTATCTGGTACAAGATTATCTCCTATGATAGCAATACGAAAGAACACACGCACTCACAAGGTATATATTTACTTAGCTTCACTCCTTTCAGGAAAGCATGAAGGCAGAGATTTTTACATAAATGGCTTGCCTTCCTCTACATCCTTAGAAACCTTCAGATCCTGCTTAGACTAGGTTGCTACACATACATATTTGTCTTCTGATAGCAGATACAGAGTGATTTACCCTTCAGAGCCACAAAACACATTCGCTTACATAGGATATAAAGCTACATTAGAGAGAGGAAGCAGGTTTAAAAAAAAAAAATGGAGTTAAGAGATGGCTTTTGTGGCTGGACTTCCCTTTGGCTACCACAGAAATGTAAGGATCTGTCATCATCCATACATATCATGGCGCAAACCCAGAGAACACACTGTAAACCACTACTCCCTGAAAAATAAATAAAACCCCCATAACCCAAATAGCTATAGGTCCCTTTTGACTTATCTATGTGTACATATGAATCAAAGAGATTCTGAATCAAAACTAGATTTGTCTTTTTCTGCCAGTATTCATGTCAAAATTAAAGCAGGACTGATTCGGGAACTTCAGGTATATAATGTGCTGGGCACTGAGCTAGGAAAACAGGACTATGCAAGAAGTTATACAGAAAATCATCTTCTGAAGCTACAAGAAGTGGTGCAGCATGTGTGGTGCAAGCTATTCATAGCGCAGCTCCTCCAAAAAGCAGCTCCATGGCTCTGGACAATTCTGTTTGTGAAGGGAGATGCTCTGTTTGTCTCTTGTCCTGAATCACCCAGCTGCAGAACTAGAGGAAAGGACTATTCTTTTAACTACCAAGAGCTGATTTTGACATGCATACACTATTGCTTATTCACAACACCAAAGGTGTATTGAAAAAGTCTTCCTTATGTTTCTCATGTCTTAATGAGCACTGCATTGCTTTCCTTCTCTTACAGAGTCCCATACTGGCTTTTATTACACAGCTCCTATTGGATGGTTAGGGTACCAAAGCAGTTGTATTTTCACTGTTAGCTTCTTTGAGAACAAGCTCCTTCCCATCTCCAGGCTACTTCAGATATCTTTCACTACTCTGCTCTTGAGTTTATCTGTCATTTCTTTAGAAGTGGAGATAAGCCTCCAAATCTGTGCCAAGTTAAGGAGTTCTGAACATTTGGTATGAAACATAGATTAGACACTTTCAAGATTTCATGCTTGAAACATCGTGCAGCCACACAGCCAAACTACTGAACATGACATCTTCCAGTGGCAGGCACAGTAACCAGTATCACATACACCTGTACTTAAAAAAATGTCTGGCTATATGTATTTCACAAAATAGATGTAATTACCATACTTTAACATTTTCCTTAATCTCATTCACTTATTCTCTTCCACATGTTGGATATAAAATGCCCAAGAAATATGTTATTTTGCATGTATTTGCCAACAGGTAGGAGCAGGCTGTAAACATGCCCTTGGGGCACGTTCATTTGCAAATACAGACGACCAGCAGCAACACATTTTTCCTTGCAGATCAGGAAGAGGCTGACTTTTAAACAACATCCACTCTTCATGAGTCCTATTGATATGCCCAAGCAATGCCGTGATAGATCATCATCCCTTGCATACAGCATTTTTGCCAGTGCTTGAGCACACAACCAGTCTTCACTCAATATTGCTTCTTGGTTGTCTTCTTGTTGATACCTACATACATAAAACGGGATCTCAGGAACATAACAGTGTATTCTACAACAGACAAGCCACCTGCCCATCATCTATCAGGCTTTGGTTGTGTGCAAACAATAGGTAGCCACACATTTTTATTTCTAAATCTGGTCAAACAGACTTCTTATTGCTGTAGTCAGGATACTCTGACTACTGCAATCACAGGAAGCTATGACTTATTGACCCCAATTAGCACATTCATTATTCATCAAAGTACAGTTTTCATTTGCTTCCCTTGGGAACAGGAGAGTATCACTGTGAGGATCTTTCAGTACGACTTCACTCCCTTAATACACTTTGGATTTGCTGACAAGTAACAGCTTCTCATTCCCCTGAGTAAAGTTCATATTAATAGGACTGCATGGTGAATCATGAGATGGTATTAAATCATGCCTCCTGCCTGTATAAATACATCTTTCAAGTCCCCCACCATGCCAAGTGCAATGGTTTGATGGCAGAAGCCAGCATAGGGTAGATATCCTAAGCGAGCAGGATGCCTTGGAGAAATAACCTATTCAAACCCCAAAATAATAAAGGCCCTACAGGTCTTTAAAGGGATCAGAGGGAATTTCTGTTCACAAATGACAAGTTTCATATTCTCCAGAGATAAGATATCAAGACTTGAAGGCATTAGATGTAATTTAAGCTGTAATTCAGCTCTATTCAAGACAGCAGCAATAGTTTTTATGTAGCGAAGTTTAGCTAAGAACAAGCTAGGAGCATCTGAGGCAGGCAGGATTTGGCTGAAAGCATTAGAAGGTTTAGTTGATATGAAGCTTGCCTCCAAGTCCAAACACCACAAAGTTAAGAAACTTTTTTCAACTTCACTGCTATTTTACAGCTGAAGTCAACTCAGTCTTACAGGGTTCTCCTAATGCAGCTGTTTAGAGACACTTAATGCTGTGTTGAGCAGTTCAGCCATCACTCCTAAACTCAGCCTGATGCCTCACATGCAGCTGCTGTGCATGGCCTGTCCAGCCAGGAGACTCCATAATACAGGAGTACTTGCCTTCTCCTGAGATGGGTCAGATCTCTTCTGCCCACAGTCTGAGGGTCTGTGACTGAGGCCAGGCCAACATAAGTGGAATTGCTCTGATACTCTCTGCAGACACCTTGATGTAAACAGGTAGTACACAGGAAAAAAAAGAATAAAGTACCCTGGACTAAGCTTCAACAAAACTTCCTGGTAATACACTAAATAGATGTCACCTTAAAGAATCACATAACCTGTTTTCTCCCCTCTCCTCAAGACCTCTTAGAAAATAGTCTACTTATTCTTGATTCATTCCAGTCCCATATAATCCAGGTGATTTTCTTCAGCAACCACAATGTATACCAATTTCATGTGAATACTTGATTTCTAAAGGTGTCTCTGAACAACTTCCTCAGGATAAGGTAAGCTTATTGGGATCGTGCCACTGATCGGAACAGCAAAAGAGGACAGAGTAAGCATCACAGAAGAGAACACTGTTGTACCTATGCCAGGTGGTAAGAGCCTTTCCTGTGATCCACTTAACCTCTTACTTTTGGTTAATTTCATCTTATATTAGAAGGGAATAAAGAAAGGTTGGCCTCTTTAATCTCACCTTCATTTAGGTTTTAATCAACCTTTGTCAATGCCCTTGGCGTGCACCAGCAAAGGACTAGTGTAAATTTGTGCAGAGAAGGACAAGAGAATTATTTCTATTTTTATTGAAATCAGTACTTTAGCTAACTTTAGCTGATGTTAAGATTTTATTACTACAAGAAGTAAGACAGAGTTGTCTCCTCCTAGGACCTGGGATAAGTCTAGTTCTCCTGCAGTACAACACAGAAGGATCAAACACCAAAAATTTAACTCAAACTCCTTAACTAAGAGCATCTTGCCTTTTCTCAAGATTTTTCAATAGTGATTTGCCCCTAACCAGAAGGAATCCAACCCATGGCATTGTTTATTTAAATAGCAAAAGAGAAAGATGCATGCTACTGAATACCAGAAGCAAAGAAAAACAAGGAATGTAATATTCCCCTATAAGTTTTGGCTTCTGTTGCTCAACAAACATGAACTGCACAGAAAGTTTGTATTCAGTTATTCCCACTGACACAACTTTTGCACATCTGGATTATAAATACTATTATTGGAACATCTCTCCGGTACTGCAAGGACAGGAAAGTGCTACATAGCTGCTACTAGACAGCTCTCAGATAATGAGTCAGCTGGGATTGGTAAATTCTTACAGAAATTATTTTCAAAGTCTTTTATAATTCCCTCATTTTTGTCTTAATGACAGGCCTCCTTCACAGCCTGCTTCCTTAGATGCTTGTGTAATCTAGTGCTACTGCATAAAAAACGGAAGCTAACAACTTTACTTGTTGTCTGCTGATCTATTTGGCCATTTGTGGTACCAGTAAAAGAGCTAAATTTCCTGAATTCTTATCCTCTACTGTTCAGCCCTGATTAGCTCTAAGATCATACAGAGAAAACACTGAACAGTTTCATGCTCTATAGCCCAACTTCCTTATGCAGCTATGCAAATAACCAGCATCCACCACTGTTCCATGTAGTGACATCCTGCTCTAATGCAGCTTCCTTCATCAATCTGTGAAAATAAGTTTCCCTCGGAGTTTCCATAAAGCTCTTTCAAAGTTCATTTTCTGCTGGAAGTGACAACACAAAACTTGTCTAATTTTTAGTGCAAATAACCACTTAAAACTATTCTCAAGCATAAAAGGACAAGAATACAGTGATGAGAGAAAAGGCACATAAAGTGTACAATGCATTAATCTTACAGCAAACCAAGGATAACATCCTTAGAGGAAGTCAATAACCTGTGTTGATCTACCCCAGCAGAAAGCCTGATCCTGGTTTTCTCTCCCAGGAAAACCCATCTCTGCATTGCATACAAAGAAAAAAACCACCCACGAATGCTCCGTTCCCAAGCGCACATTTGAAGACACCTGCATGGCTGGTTGTATACAGACATGTTTGTTTATAACAAGCAGTTCCTAAGAGAGAGACTTGACAAAACATTCAGCAACAAACACCAAAAAAAACACCCCAAACAAACCACCAAACAAAAGCATCATTCCTTCCCCTACACACAGTGGGTTTCTGGAAACAACTTGATAAAGTTCCCTGCAAACAGTATTTTTCTGGTATTCCTTCAGTTTCTAGAAAACTGTATTTAGAAGTTGTTCCTGTTTACAGTTCTATTTGTCATATGTTTGTGGAGGGTCAAAATTGCAAGTGTAAACTTCCAAATCTGTTGAGGAGCGTTTACAGAGAATCACAGAATGTCCTGAGTTGGAAGGGACCCACAAGGATCACCAAGTCCAACTCCTGTTTCTGCACAGGACAACCCTAAAGTCACCCCATGTGTCCGAGAGCATTGTCCAAATGCTGCTTGAATTCCATGAGAGTTGGTGTCATGACTGCATCCCTGGGGAGCCTGTTCCAATGCTCCACCACTCACTGGGTGAAGAACCTTTGCCTCATATCCAACCTGAACCTCCCTGACACAGCTTCATGACACTTCCCTGTGCCCTATCACTGCTCACCAGAAAGAAGAGATCAGCACCTGCCCCTCCATCTCTGGTGAGGAAGTTCTAAACTGCAATGAGGTCTCCCCTCAGTCTTCTCTTCTCCAGGCTGAACAGACCAAGTGACTTCAGTCATTCCTCACATGGATTCCCTCTCCAGACATGGTGTGTAGTTGGAATTTAGTGATTTACCTTCATCATTTGGAGACCATAGGGGACATCAGTGTTACATAAAGATACTCACATCAGTTGACAGGAACATTAAAACAAAACAAAAAACCCCTTCAAAACAGATCATGAAACAAGCACTCTTCCAACAGGAAATCCATCTGGAGAAGTCCTAAAGCATTGTCCCTCCTCATACAGTACAACTTCTTTTGACAGGGAAGTACTGAGGGTTGTCTGCCCTGAGTATGATACATCAGAGTAAAACCAGTTTGAGCGCTGCCTTCCCCAAATGATGCTCTGGCAACAGTGTTAACTTCTACTCAAAAATAATTCAAGTTAATTAATACCTTTTCTGTAATCAGTAACAGTTCATCAGTAGCTGCTACAGTAATAAATGGAACTTAATACACATTTCTAGTTTTTGTATTAGGAGTCACAACTCAAGAGCATTATTTCAACACAAAATGTATGGTGAAATCAATTTAGAAGTGGCAAAATCCACTTAACCTGCATACTATAAACTAGAAATGCACAATTACGTAAATAAAAACTGCTTGAGATCATCACATATTTTTTTAATGGAGTAGCATTTATTCAACCAAAAGAAAAGATTCTTGTGCAAATACTAGGGAACTAATTACATAATGTACCTTCACAAAATTACATAATATGGGTGCAGCTTGCTTCCCTCTTTTCTATTTGAAAAATAGATTGTTTAATAACCCATCAAAGCTATCTGTAAACCAAGGAAACAATAGAGCAGATGTTGACTGTTGTCTTGTGCCTCACAGACATAATTAAATACAATGAAACACTCACGCACCCAAATAATAGAGGGCAAACAAACACAAACATGGTTCTCTACAAACATAAACCTCATTTACTGGGCACCTGCCTTATATTCATCTGTGATATTTAGACCAGGGATGAAAATGGAAAAGAAGGTATTTATCTGCCTTCAGACAACAGAACAAAACTACAAACAAACATTCCTCTCAGTATTAAGGAGCTTTGACTTCTTCAATAGTGATTCCCATGTTTTTGACTCTCACAAAGCTAGGAGGGAACCATACTTCTGTGGTAACAAAGCCAGGACGGGGCAGTCACTGCCTCTGTAAGCAGAAGCTATAGGAAACAATGACTCTGACCCAGACTAAAACCCACTGTGCCCGCTGTTTAATACAAAGTCTTAAGATTCCCCTGGAAAGACAGATTCCCTGTAATTATTTCCTACTCCCCCACCCTTTTGTAAAACAGCAGTGGGAAATAAAGATTAGATTCCACAAGTACCAACCCAAGTGTTTATTCTCTAGGAGAGTGTCACCTAGCGTTATTTAATACGCTATTTCACATTGGAATCTGAGAGCTTCTTTCAAAACCATCCTTTATCTTTATTTCTATAACCAAATGTAGACATATAATTTATTTAGCAATATCAATACTGATCCACTAGTTGAAAAGAAGCATTATATAAATTAACACAAAACCCAATCCCACAGCCACTATTAGGAAACAATTTCCAGATACACACAAACAAAAAACCCCCAAAACCACTTTGAAAATTAGCATTCACATTCATTGCAAAAGAACATGGAAGCACATTTTGCTAATAAAAAAATAATGATAAATGCTTTAATAAGTTTTTTTTGATAAAAATTTAAAAGTTTCTTTGTTTACTGCAGATGGATTTTCCCTTTACATTTTATGTAGTTATTTCTAAGAAACAAGACAATATAATGTGATCTGCATCTCTTTATGTTAATAAAACCATGCTAGCCTCTTTCCATAGACAACACTATAAAGCATAAATACCAAATGGAAAACAAATGGAAGTATAATGCCACTGTGAAGCAAACCAATCAACCCTAAAACAGCTGAGATAGATCTTATCCAGTAGTTCATTCATTCTTTATAGAAAAGAAATGAAAATATTCCTAGCTGAATCAGATTTTAAAAAGGAGGAAAAAAATAAACCCCAAACCAAAAACCAAAACCAAAACAAAACAACCATCTTCAGCAGCTGAAAGGTTGTAAAGCACTAAATTCCTTTGATTTATGAAGGCAGCATCCACCGCATTGAGCAAAACAACTCAGCATGCCGGGACCCTTTTCCCTGAAATTCCTTTATTAACACAACCTGCCTCTGCTAGTGAACAAAAGCAGTGGTGTGGGGTGTATAAATCATTAACACTATGCTGTGCAATGGCTGAATTTCCTGTGTGAGCTGGAAAGCCTTCCTGCACAACAGGGATTTGGGGCTTGGAATTGGCTGCTATGAAACATACTTCATCATTCTCTGTGTTTGACGCTTCCCAGTAGCTTTGTACTTTTCCTCTGTTTTTTCTCCCTCAAGCCCAGCAACTGCAATAGAAATTTATTGGATTTTATGCCTGCAAATAGAGGAAGAGAAAAGGAGGAAAGCAGCAAGCAAGCCCATTAGAAATAGAATCCTTTTCTCTTCATTTAAAGACAAGTTGTGTTCAAACAAATCTATTACTAATGAATGTATTCTGGATATTTCAAACGCCTAGTTTACCACTTTCAAATGAAAAAGAAACTGAAAAAGCCTACTGTAAGTGGAGTTATTCTTAACAAAAAAATCCTAAACCAAAAAAACCCAACAAACAGCAAAAAATAAGTAAAACCACCCAAACTAAAAACAACAACAAAAAAATCAAGTGTCACTGGAAAGGTGACTCCTATTCCTCTCCAGATTAAATAATTTTGCATGGGAGCAGGCAGAAAGAAGGGCAACATTTGGCCACAAGGAACTCCTGAAGTGAGCTGTATCAGTGTTTTTACTGCAGTCTACCAAAAATCTTTCCACAGGGCAACAGGCAATTTCACGTGCACTAAGTAAGTATCCCATTCCAAGTGGAGCTGGAGAAGATGGCATAGCAATGTGAAAGGAAAAGTGAACCCAAGCTCTTGGAATTGCAGTTGCTAAACCCTCCTGAATTTTGCAGCAACACACACTGAGCTTGGATAGGGAACATCAAAGCTGCTTATTTTGCCTTGGAAGTACATGCAACACAACAAAAAGTTGATTTTTAAATTTTTTTTTTCCAATCCTTGAACTGAAACAGCAAGCACTTTCTAAACCATTCTGCACTCAAATATTCCTTTTGAGGCTAGACTTAGAAAAATGAAGGAGTATGACAGAGAGAGAACTGTTGAAAAAACAGTCTCAAACCATATGCTAACCATGAGGAAAATGACACACGTTATAAAAGGTAACTAAGGATACCACCAGTCTTCCAGGTAGGCCAGAGCAAGATTCCAAATGGATCAAGCATCAGCACCACTACCACATGAATTGATTGCCCTCTAAGCAGTAAATATTTAAGACACCTGGAATGAAATTGTCCAAAAGTGAATGAGCTGAAGTCAGACTAGGGAAACATTCCAGTGTGCCATTCTACACTTACAGAGCCACCCAGCAAACTAAGGATTACAGGAGTAAGGCTGCAATGGATGCAGAAGTCCCCCTGCATTACACAATAATGACATTCTGAACAGAAATAAATGAAGCCCCTGCAGTGCTATTCTGTCAGCTTTTGAAAGTAAATAACTTCACTCCTGACAAGAGAGACATTTTTTTTTTCCTTCTCCTGCCACAGAGCATTAATTGAGCCATGCAGCCATGTAGCATCCCAGAGACAGGACTAATACATGACAAGGAAAAAAAACTTAAGGGAAGGGACATTCATCTGTGGGCTGCATGACTTTTATCCCTAAATCTTCACACAAACTCGTTTTGACAAGATCTTATTCTCTGGGAGAACTTTTAATGAGTTTTTTTTGTCTCACTCTGTAATGCTTACTGAAACTTATTTCAGACAACATTTTAAATTCACACTGTCTTATGAAAGACGGGGCCAAGATGGAAACAAGCTTGGACTTTTAAAAGTTCCTGTCAGTCCTTGTTTGTGAAGAAAGTTTCATGTCCATAATCTATACCTGTAATTAACTATTTAATTTACAGAAGGCTTGCTGTAGAAATAACGAAGATGGCTGTAAAAGGTTATGATAAGCAAAACCAAAGAAGCAGTCTTCAAAACTATATCATCATCATAATAAGAGTGCAAGTCAGGAAGGAATTGAGGCAAGGCATTTTGTAACTGTAAGTATATACACACATCTCAAATGAGACGATACTATTCAATTTACGCACTGTTACAAGAAAGGCATATTCAAGCTGTTACAGATAGAAAGACCAACAATTTTTGGTGTGTTTTGATATAAAGGGTCAAAAGGTAAATTTAAAAAGTGGTCTGAGATGAAAGCACTTGCTTTCTTATTCATGAGCATCTGAACATCTTAAGTATTTCAGTTCTAAAGAACCACACTCTTTCCATATCTGGGGAAAAAAATATAAATCAGTGACTCACTATGAACAAAAAATAATTCACTGAATGCTTTAGTTCTTACTACAGTATCCAGTATCTAATTTTGATTCTGCATGTGTTCAACACAACGAGAAAGAGCAGGATCAAAACACAGCGAGATCTCTCCACAGCTGGAGCCTGCTATAGTGCAAAAGACCAAAGGCCCAACTACAACTAGTCAGGATACCATAGACATTAGATATGCTATTTTCTCTAATTAAATTCACTGGGCTGCTTCACTGACAGAGTAGGAGGGGAAGCAAAATGTAAGAAGTCGTCAATGGCGATGCACTAGGCAACTCAGAAGTAAATGAGCAACGCTAGCAAAGAAATGACAAGAGTTCCTCAGGAGAGCTCTTGTGCTGCACATCACACTTTAAAACTGATAAATCAATTGCACGTACACCTCCAAAAGGCAGGAAAGTTTGAAGGATTCTTAGAGGGTGTTGACTACTGCTTTCTACTAACATCATTCTAACTCTATAAAGCAAAACGATAAATTCTAGTGTCACAGTTTTTATCACTGTCATTTATCCTATGTATTAAATACTTCAAGAATATTTCAAATAGAATTAACATTAACATAATGATAGCTTTTACTGCCAGATCAGAAATACACATGTTGAAAACAAAACTTCATAGTCAAGTATTGCATGGCTACTGGTCAAGAAAACCTAAGCAAACTGAATGAAACATCTATGAGGTGCCCTGGAAAAAACCCTGCTTATATAACCACCACACACTTTCCCTGGTACAAAACACCACAGCATGAATTTTTTCAGAAAATCACTGTCCAGATACAGATTTAGCAAATATCAATGAATAGTGACAACTTACGAGTCGCTCACAACAGAACATCCAGCCATCACTTTGCAGCTGAAGCGTTTCAAAACGTTCAAAGAGCCCAGTTACATAAACAATGATTCTAAGCCAAAAATATTCACCTGCTCCTGCCACATGGAAGCTCCTTTGCAACTGCTCTTGCTCTTATATTCCAAAGCAGCAAGTAACCCTCTTAACTGATTCTGGTTGGTTAGAGGTTTTGTGTTTGGGGCTGGGTTTCCTTCCTCCCCCCCCCCCCCCTTCTTTTTTGGAGGACTTAAGTAGGGGAGTACTTAACTAAAGCACCTCCTTTCTCTATTGTGCCAGGAGACTGACCTTGTTTGACAATGGTGTAGTTAAATGCCCCAAACTAGCTCTTATTCAGAATGAGTGCTGCTAGAGCACTTGATCTCTAAGCCACTTCTCCTTAGTCTCTGCAAAAACAACAGAACAGCTCTTGGGAGACAAAAGATATGTAAACATGTAAATCCGTCTGAAATCAGAGGTGGAGTCTCAAACACCAGCTTCGAAGTTTATTGGTGAACAACAAAGGATCTTATGCACCCTAATTAAGCTAAACAACACATTGAGGCATCATTCCTTCCTTCTACATTAACAGGACTTGAGGATGCAAGAGTGACACTTCTTTAGGACCTTTCATTCATACTCTACCATCCCTCTAGTACCACACTGCCCCCTTAGGTGCAAATCCAGCCACTTGATGTTTGCAGCATGGTAATATTCTTTCGTTGGTGGTGGTGGTTTTTGGTTGGTTTGATTTGTTTTTTGCTTTAACAGAGTACTACAATTTCTCTGACAAAGCACAGGTTTTTTACCCTACACATACGAATAAACAAGCAGTATGTTCCTCTTGGGGCAGCGAAGCTGGTTAAATGAATCAGAAAACCCTGAAAAGACTGCCTACCCTCAGCCCATCAGCTACTGGACAATTATTCAAGGCCCAGCTGTAAAAGAAACAGATGGTGACTGAGCATTAGTAACGTGGACTTCTTTTCAATCATGCAGTCATAAGCAGAGGTTGCATGTTCTCACACGAAAATTGCCATGAAATAACAAACTGAGGAAAAAAATGTGCAAAGGCTCCAATTTGTAAGCTAACAGATGCTTAAAATTTTCATGAGCTAAAAAGTCAGATTAACTGATTTTGCAGGACAGCCAGAGTGAGGGAATACTGTAAATGGACTGGGTAAAGAAAGGCAGTGTTCTCATGATAGGTTTTAACAGTATCCATCATAAAACATCAGTTACAGAATTCAAGTAATACACCAGATCCTTTGAAGACTCAACTAAAGTAGCAAAAGACACATAGTTACAATTGTAACTGCAACAGTGGCATTCAGCAAATGACATGCTCTCGTCCTCTGCAAAAATGGTAAACTATATCCAGGAGTCGTTCATCCTTACACAACTTTAGCACAAAGATAATCTGTTCTAATCCTTATTTCATTATTGACACTATTGACTCCATCAATTGAAAATGCTACCAAATAAATCAACATTGAATTAAGCCATGAAAAAAGAATATGATACAAGTCTTTCAGACTCCTATAAATCATCAGATCCAGAGGCATGACATAGGTAAACTGGGTGGGGGATTCAGCTTTCCTCCATTGTCATAATACTTAAGGCCCAAATAAAATGACACTAATTTACCATGTAAGCACTACTGGAACAGCTGTGGTAGACGTGGCGGTTTGTTGGGCTTTGTTTTAATTGTGGATTCTTTTTATCATTGATACGAGAGCTGTACCGTGAACTACTTTCTTGTTAAAGACAGAGAAGGTTGATATTGAAGTTTCAGTTCAATTGTTTTCGATCTGTGAATGTCCACTATGAGCAATTGCTCCATTTAAGAGGAATTACCCTTTGTACAAACCACTTCACTATTTAAACCAAAACACATCTATCACCATTAAACAGAAAAAAAAAATTACCAATTTTAAGATAATGACAGCAGAAATGTACACTGTGACATGGAATTTTATCTGATGTTAAAAAAAATCCAAAACAGTCAACTTTGTTACATTGCTAAAAAAATACCAACTAAATAACCCTATGGCCAGGCAACATACAGCATAGGGAAACACCCGTTCAGCAGAACTAAGACTCTGTAAGTATAGGCTGAATCCCAATTTACTGGCAGTCAAAAATTTTGCTGCAAAGTTTACTTGACACTGCCATTTGAGGTGAGCTTGTGGTTAGAAATTATTTCTTGCATTGATGTGTCATATTAAGGAGGAGGAGAGAAAACATTTATTTAGCTTACTCTAAAGGCATAAAAAATTACCAAATCACAGGGTGCACTACAAATCCAACTTCCCTTTTCCTGTATCTTTAATATTGAGACGGTAAAATTCTAACCCAAATACATCTATGCATTTCTCAATTGTCCCTGTCTTTATAATGATGCAGTAGAAATTTCCAAATCAAAACCATATATCCTCCTCCTGTTTGTTGCTACCCATGACACAGTCATTTTGGTTTTTAATCTTGATTTCTGAAGTTAGAAGCATATTAGTAAGAGAGCATCCAAATCATTTCAGACCATTTCAAATGGCTTAAGTAACTCAGAGGCATCCTTCAATTTGGGTTGACTTTTTCAAGTTAATAACTTATTGACAGTTAATCTGTAATGTGAACTAGGCCTCTGCACTTTATTTTCAACTTTATTTTTGACAGTTAAGCTTTAAATGTTTTTAGGTAAAGCATCCTGTATGCACAAACCTTAAAAAAAATCAGTTCCTCACTTAGTTCTTAAACATTCTATACATGTGTGATGTAGGAGATATCAGAGCAAATCAAGTTTCTAACACCGTACAAAGTGGAAGAGCACTTCTTTGGGTACACTGTAGAAAACAACTTATACTAAAGCATCTGACCAAGCAGTGTTAGTTTAGAAAACAAATAATGGCCAATTTTAAAGGACTACCAAAACAGACTTTCCCAAATGATTGCTACAGCCCCACAGAAAATGGTCACCCTCGTAGCTACACAAATATTCATTGACAGGAAGCCTGGTTTACCCATCTTGAGAAGAATGAAATGTCTTTTCTAGTCTTTCAGGAAAGACATGTCCAATTATAAAACTTTACATGGTGACAGAATACTGGCGCATTACACAAAAACAGAATATTTTTTTCATAGATTCTAAATACATAGTAAAGTTTAAAACCAGAGTGAACTCAGCTGTAATACAGGTGTCTGAATTCCTTTTAATTGAGGTGCAAGTGAGCAGGCACATCTGAAATGCAATTTTTAGAGGGGGCGGGGGGAATCCCCATGTAGTATCTATATACTGCTGGTCATAGGGTCCACAGGCAGGGGGGAATCACTAGTTATTAAGTTGCCAGACAAAGCTTTTAGGTTACCAGTATTTAAGATCAATAGACAGCTTTACAGAGTGAGAAAGACATATACAGTTTCACTGAAATGGTGACATTTGCACTAAACATACAAAACAGAGGTATTTGGTAAGGTTTGCTAGAAATTATCAGATATGGGAAAATTAAAATAAATCTCCAATAGATCATCATAGCAAACATTAATAAATGTTTTTCAAATCTATACACCACTTAATTTAAAATTAGAACGTTACATTAACTTTGCAGGTGATGTCACCATAGGACTACATTTCTGCCTGAATAATTTTGACCTAAAGTAACATTGTTTCTAAAGAAATACTTAATCAAACACATAAAATAATAAATTTTATAGGAATTAAGAAAATAATTATGTGACTCTCCAGGAATCCAGAATAACTAAGATGCCAACCAGCAATCAAAAGAAGCAACAAGCACAGAATTTTGAACCTACCACAGCTATCAGGAATGCAGAAGACTTTTGAACTTATATATAATAGTGATTAGTAGAGGTAGAATGATTCTAAACTGGCAATAGGATTAACCAGAAAAGAAAGCTAACATGAAAAAAAAAAGATACTTTGAGTATGGCAGTTAATCCACTTAAAGAGTTAAAAATTATCCTCCAGATACAGCACTTTGTAAAGTGCATTAGCAATCACTTCTCATCTTTCTCTCAAATGGAATAGATGGAACTGAATTCACTATTTTAAAGTAATCATAATGGTTGCATAGTTTCTTAAACCTTAAAGCAGTGCCATAGTATAAATATTTGCATAATGACACTGCAATAGCTCACATAGGAAGGTTATTATAGCACCTAACCTCATCTCTGTGTTATCTTTTATCAGCTCCTTGTGTAGCCATGTTGACCTCTCACCTTAATCCACATTTTTCCTTTCAAAAGCCGGGTCTTTAACATACAAACTCAAAAGAACAAATCCACCAAAATAGGGGAGTTCATTTTGTATACAATCAGGAAGTGCATAAGTCACACTAGATCATTAAAGCTGATCTATAAATGTCATTTTCAAAATGTATCCAGAATACAGAACTACTAAGAACCTACATTTTAGTTATGACATGCAAATCATCTAAATATTAAATACATCATATTTATCTGATGCAAATTTTAACTGCAGACATCTGAATCCCTCCCACATACATGTATAATCTAGGGCGTAGAGAAGAATCTTTTATTTTGCACTCCCATGCTCTAAGAAAGAAATGGTTTATACTAGACTTGGGGGAAAAAAAAGCAGCTACAGAAGGGTTTATATACTGCAAATACTTGAGTTCTGTTCTTTCAGCAGTAATTGAAAACAAATACTCTGAAATAAAAATAAGCTTTAAATCTGTTTTATCTGATCATTCATAACAAAAGGAATACTGCAAAATATCTTTCAGGCATTTGTAAATCAAGAAATAAAGTTAGAGACTGTTCCATGAGAGTCAATATGCATATAAACTATTGTAGTGGAAGTTGGAAGAAACGTCCCTATTTGTTACAGTAGGCACAAGAATTTTTTTTCCCCCTGAAGTTTCAGCACAAACTGAAAGAATAAACAGGAATAATCAATTTTTTTTGCATGAGAATACATATCTGTCTTGGTATTATATACATATACACACACACACTTACTAGATGACTCTATATAATGGTGGACTCAATTATAAAATAAGTAGAATACAAGGATGATTCCAAAATACTAGCTTAAAAAATAATGTGTTATTTTCCAGTTACTTATTTCATGTTACGACAGAGAGAGGTTACCAAACAAAATAATTTGGGGAGAGGGGTGGAAATACTTTAAGCCCTAGAAGCAAAAATGATCTGAAATGAATTTTTAAAAATAAACCTTAAAGATAGACTAAAAATTGGTATTGTTTTGCTGACAACACAATATCTTTTCAAACCCATTCTAATATATTTCAGTGATAGAAGTATTAATTCTGCACAGATACAGCTTTATAAACCTTTTTTTTTTCTTTCTTGTGAACTAAAAAATTCAGCTGGATTTTAATCAGCAGCATGTTTCAACACAGACTTAAAATTCCTGGCTTCAAAGAAGGCTTAAACAAAATTGCCATTGGGCACATTTACATTAGAAGTATAATTTATGCCTGCAAGTGAATAAAGAGCAGTCCTTTATGGCTGAAACTCTGCTACAGTATCCACAAGAAATGCAGCCAAAGTACTGTGCTAAATTTCTATAAGCAGCACAAATAAAGACACGGAACAACAACAACAACAAAAAAGACCAAAAAAAAAAGCTATGCAAAGCCTTGATGCTCTGTTAAAACATATAAAACATTTTCTCCTCACTCTCTCCATCCCCAAGTACAGGCACAACATGCACTCCACACGGTGGGAGACATTTATACAGTCTATTCACACACACACACACACAAAATACCTCCAAGATTACAAATCCCCCGAACGATGCTGACAGTGCAGGCACTATAGGAAAAGAAAAAGTTAAGCAAACTTACCTGCTGTAAGTACATAAAAGTCAAGGCACAGGAGAGCTGGGGACACATGCCCACGTTCGGCAGTGCCACGCAGGTTGCACCCGTAAGGGGATGCTGCATGGTGTTGCTCTGAAGTCTACGTAGAACAAGTGAGGGGGCTTGCATGCAAGCACGTTTGCCCTATCTTGTCACTATGGGGTGCTTTTTTTTTGTTTCCTTTTTGATTGTTTAAGAAAGAAACAGTATTTCTTGAATGCCTTTTTTTCTCCCCCAGCGCTAGATCCCTACATTCATTTGTCAGCTAAGGCAACTTGGTAGATTTAAACTACGAATTTTGAACAGAGAGGAAAAAAAAGAAGACACAGCCTGCAGCCTATTGATGAGCAAATGGAACTTCCTCAATGACAGGGAGAGCTGAAGCTTGTCTCACAACAGTAGCTGCTGACTAGTGTAGAGAGAGAGAGATTGACTCAGTGAGGCTCAGTCGGCTGGTGCTGATGCTGCACAGCTTCTCATTTGTCAAATGGGTCCTAGGGCAGGGTCTTTACCACTCACCAAAATTCAAATACTGCATTTTAAAAATCCCTGGAGAGGATAGGGAAGGAGAGAAAGTGAGAGCGCTGCATCACAGGCATCCATGAGATCTGGGCAATTAGTGTCATTGCCCAGCTGGGACTGAATGCCTGTTAGGATTCTGCACGCACACATACACACTCACACACACTTTTTTTTCCCCTCCCAGGACTCATACCTGACATAAAAAGGGTTTTCCCCTTCTAAGAACAAAAAGTATTAAGCACAAAGTGGGGAAGGGAAAGAATCTTGGCTACTCAAGAGCATTCAGGCAAATACAGAGTGCTATCAGTAAATGAGCTTCTTTAAAAACAGAAATTAATTTTATAGATATATTTCATTCATCATCTCATTTCCCAGAGAAGCCTCTAAAAGCATTACAGTGAAACTGTGAAATATCTGCTAACCACTGCAGCAGAAACACCAGGAATAAAATAAAATTCTGTGGCACACTGTGTCTACTTTACTGGGGGAGGGCAGCAGGCTTAGATAAAGACTATCTTAAAATTGGTCTCGAACCTCATCTCATCTAAATTTACAAATTTCTTTGACAGCCAGTCAATCTATTATAAAGGACTGCCCTATCAGGTTACATCCAAAAATTACATTTGCAATTTTCGGAATTTAATGTTTACTTTTTACTTTGAGAGTAATACCTCAAATTAGTATTCTACTCTTGCAAGCTTTCCTCCC